>ONZH01000610.1:0-491013 GCA_900303285.1 Rhinella marina | reverse complement strand
GAATAAGACTATACAATTTGATTAAGACACATACTTGAGCTCCTTTTTAATTTCTTCATAGTCCGCCTGAACTTTAAGTTTTTCTTCAAGTTGCTGAATATGTAAAAAGAAAATCACAATTAGAAAATAAATAGCAAATGATTCCAATAAGAATATATAATATCTGCCACAGTCTTACAAAATGAATCAAGAAATACAAAATCAATAATTACACCAAACTGTTTTACCGCACAGTGTACGGGCAGCACATCAGATATGGAGTGTGACGATTTTCTCTTATGCATTATATTGGGGCTGTCCATGTTAGAAAATCCATTTTGAGATACTCTATTCAGGGCGTTCTCAATTTATCTAAGGTGGTCCCTCTTTTGCCATGTACATTAACTAGCCAGTGCATGAGAGCTGCTGGGAGTCTCTCTGGAGGACTTGGTCCATCTGTGCATTACACAGCACCATGAAATGTTTCATTTCCCCTGTGGAGGCACTGCAGGAGAACTGAACACTTGCCGTCAGGCTGCCCCACGTGATCGCCGAGGTTCACAGCAGTATATTTTCATGGGACCCTTATAACAAAAATAAATTGTTTAAAGTGGACAACCCTTTAAGTAACTTGCATTGGGGTCTCTGCCCAGATCTATCCAGAAAACATCAATTTACCAAATCTGTAAGTCAGGGGTCAGCAACCTCTGGCACTCCACATTTTGTGAAACTACAACACCCAACACGCACACTTGCTCAGCTATTGTTGTAACCCTAAAGAAGTGAGAGTGCTGGGAGTTTATAGTTTTCATATAGTTTGGAGTTCCAGAGGTTGAGGATCCCTACTGTAAGTGTAAGGGACCTTCAGACGGTCGTGTTGTTGCAGGATCGCAAAAACATGGATGCCGACCAGTGGTGTGTTCCGCCAATTTGCCGGCACCCCATACAAAATGCCATTGCGGACAAGAATAGGACATGTTTTATATTTTTTTCGGCAGAGGCACGGCTCTCCGCGATGTAATGCCGCCCATTGAAATGAATGGGGCCAGGGGGCGTAGGTATAGGGGGGTGCAGAGGTAGCAGTCGCTACCAGGCCCAGGAGTCTAAGGGGGCCCAAAGAACCTTGTTCCATAAGAAGACACACAGAGTACTAAAGAGGAGGCGGGCCCAAGCTGAACTCTTGAAACAGGGCCCATGAGCCTTTAGCTACGCTCCGAACGGCGGCCGCATCTATTCCGCAAAATTGCGGAATAGTATGCGGCCCGATTCACATGGTTGTGTGAATGGGCCCTTAGTCTATGACATATGGCAATAACTGGACCCATATGTTTTAAGTCATCAGGCCCCCTGTCTCAAAAAGAAAATGCATTAAAGGGGTTTCCTGGGTCTGCTATACTGGTGACCTATCCTCAGTGTCTGATGGATGGGGGTCTGACACCCCCACTGATCAGCTGTGTGAAGAAGCTGCGGCACTCTGGTGAACACCGCACCCTCTTCCTAGGCCATGTGACATCACGTTCATCGGTCACATGGCCTAGGTGGAGCTCAGCCCCATTGAAATGAATGGTCTTGAGCTGCAATACCAAGCATGGCCACTATCCAATGGACAGCGCTGTGCTTGTTATGCAGTGAGGAGGGTCAGGACGCCATCACTGGACCAGGAGGCAGCTGGGCGGTGGCGGGGATGTGTAAGGGGAGTACTGCTTTTTTCAAATTCTTGGAAACAGCACTCGCAGTTTTAAGTGCAAAACACACACGAAAAAATGTGAATTCAACATTTCGGAGAACAGTCTTGACTAATTTACATTTTGACTTAGTGACTCTGCAGTTTCAGTCCTCCAGTGCCAACAGTGAGAATGATTGATAATTATACAATGCGGTGTTGCTGCAAGACACATTACATATTATAGCAAACAAATGTCACTATGAATTCCCTACTTAAATTGTTAATGTGATTTAATGGTGCTAGGGAAGGCCTACATCTGGGATCCATTCGCATGCCAAGATGTATGGAGCAGAACGAACTGTTATTCAGATCCCACAGAATGACACCGGGGTGCCTGAAAACAGTTGTTAAAAAATATAGTACATTAACCTCTTCTCTATAGAGGGCATATGGAACGTTTCATCTACAAATGGCCACTGATGGAGAAAGGCAAGTCCCGCATATTAAGGGTGGGGGGAGGGGATCTGCAATCTCTGACAAGAGGAACAATGAATTGGTAAAGGCTATGCGTGCCTTCAGACGTATATATCTAACCTATTTAAAGTAATAGCCTGCACACATCCGCAAAATATGACAGCGATGTAAGCTTTAACTGGCGCCTAAACTGGATAACAGGATCTACTGTATGTTTTTGCTACTAGACAACAATGGCATAGAAGAATAGCACAGATTACTTGTAAGCTAAATAGGCCTAGTTCCCTAGAAGACATTCACAAACATCTAAAGCAGGTTATAACATTAAGAACTACAATCCCCAGCAGACCAGGAAGGCAGCAATAAGGCTACTTTCACACTAGCGTTTTCTTTTTCCGGTATTGAGTTCCGTCATAGGGGCTCAATACCGGAATAAAACGCTTCAGTTTACTCCCCATTCATTGTCAATGGGAACAAAACTGAACTGAAGACAACGGAATGCTCCTAAGGCTACTTTCACACTAGCGTTTTAAAATTCGGTATTGAGTTCCGTCATAGGGGCTCAATACCAGAATAAAACGCTTCAGTTTTGTCCCCATCATTGTCAATGGGGACAAAACTGAACTGAAGACAACGGAATGCTCCTGAAAGCAACATGCTGCGGTTTGCTCTCCGGTCCAGGCATCCGCACCAGGACGGATCCGGAATGACCCTCAATGCAAGTCAATGGGGCGGATCCGTCTGGTGTGACCACAATGGTAACCGGTTCCGCCCTCCATTGACTTTCAATGGAGTTCATGACGGATCCGTCACCACATACACACAATACACACATACATACATACATACACATAAACATACACAGACATATACACATACATACTTACATGCTCCCTGGCAGGTCTTCTGAGCGCCGGAGGGACAGGTCGGCGCACACAGATGACGATTCCACCAGGCGCCCAGCAGAAGGCGCTGTGGGTAATCGTCACCTGTGCGAGCCGTCCTGCTCCTCCGGCGCTCTGAAGACCTGCCGGGAGCATGCAAGTATGTATGTATGTGTATTTGTTTGTGTATATGTGTGTGTGTATGTACTGTGTGACGTGTGGGGCCGGAGCGCGGTTCCGACTCCACACATGTCGCTGCGGCAGTCCTGATCCGGCAGCACCCTTCACCTGCCGGATCAGGCCTGCCGCTAGTGTGAAAGTAGCCTAAAAGCAACATGCTGCGGTTTGCTCTCCATACTGTTTATCTGCACCAAGACGGATCCGTCATGACCCCCAATGCAAGTCAATCGGGACGGATCTGTTCAGTGTGACACACTCAGTAAACGGATCCGTCCTCCATTGACTTTCAATGGAGTTCATGACGGATGCGTCCACAGCACACCACACATGACAGACATATACACACAGACATACACATACACACAGACATATACACATACACACACGCTTACTTACATGCTCCAGCAGCTCCGTACATCACAGGAGGAGGAGGACTGCGCACACATAGGAAGATTCTCCCTCCAGCAGAGGGCGCTGTGAGGAATCTTCCTATGTGCGCGCTGTCCTCCTCCTCCTGTGTTGTGCGCAGGGGCGGATTGGCCATAGACCTTACAGGGAAATTTCCCGGTGGTCCGATGCCCAGGGGGCCACCTGGGCCCTCCTCATGGCCAGCCAGTGGAAGTTTTTGGGGATGTATTTTGTGATGGACTGTGGTATTTGGCTCTGTTGAGGTGGTATAATGTGCCACAATATGGTATTGCTGGCCCTGCCTTCCATTAATTTGGACCCAACTACAAAACAGGGCCACTTTTAATTTTTTTTCCAGGGCCACTTTAATTTCCCAGTCCGTCCCTGGCTGTGCGGAGCATGCTGGGAGCATGTAAGTATGTCTGTGAGTATGTCTATGTATGTGTGTGTGTGTGACACGTGTGGGGCCGGAGCGCTTCTCCGGCTCCTCACGTGTACTTGTGGCAGCACGGATCCGGCGGCACCCTTCACCCGCCGGATCCGTGCTGCCGCTAATGTGAAAGAGGCCTAAATCAGCTGCGTGGTGCATTACAATAATAACAAGCCCCTAAAATATCATTTCCTCTCCTATTCTGTACCCGTAAGTTTCAAGTCGTGACATATGGCTGCAAACAGCACCGGGTAAGAGCCCCCACCGCATAGTCCTACTGATCTGGACGTAGAGCACCATACATTTTGTTCAATAGGATGCAGTTGTTGTGGCAGAATTATGACTGTGTGAGGCCAGCCTGATGATGGCCACACCCTCAGCCGAGTATGCATGTGCCCCTAATAGTACAAAGGGATCAGGCGTGTTAAAATCCAACATGCATGGCCCTTCTTTTCCAAACGTTTTCTGTCGGGGAAGAATCAGAACGCGCCCGTACGTATCAGCCAGCCTTGTCAAAATCAATGGGTGCGCCTGACATTCAGATGATGTATATGGGCACCTTCTACATTTCTTAATTCCATCTATTCGACGATATGTTGCCATTACGGCTTGTTGCTCAGATAGCCTAAGGCTACTTTCACAGTTGTGTTTTTGCCTGATCTGACAGGGATCAGTAAAAACGCTTCCGTTACTAATACAACCGTCTGCATCCATGAACGTACCCTGTTGTATTATCTTTAACATAGCCAAGACGGATCCATCATGAACACCACTGAAAGTCAAGGGGGGACGGATCCATTTTCTATTGTGTCTGAGAAAACGGATCCGTCCCCAATGACTAGCATTGTGGGTCATGACGTTTTGTTCTGCATCCCATGACGAAAAGAAAACAGCATGCTGCGGTTTGTTCTCCGGTATGAGAACGGGATGCATTTTGGAGCATTCTATACTGTTCAGTTACATTTTGTCTCCATTGACAATGAATGGGGACAAAACAAAGTTTTTCTCCAGTATTGAGATCCTCTGCCAGATTTCAATACCGAAAAATGTAAACGCTAGTGTGAAAGTAGCCTAAGTCTGCCTAAAAGCAACACTATAGGAGGGATGTATGTATTACTGCGTGGCTTATGTATGGCTATAAGATAATTATGGATTGAAAATTATTATATATGGCGCTTATATATAATGCAGAACCTGCCCTATTATATTGATATAATGCTGCCCTGACATTTGCGCTCCAGCATGCATGTCATGGCAGCAATTTATTTCCATGCTCAGAACACGAGACAAATTTTTGGTGACATCATTTATCAAAGGATGTGGACGTATGCAAAGCTGGCGCTAGTGATGCATGCAGAACCGGATAAAAGATTCAGAGGGATCGAGAGGTTTTGCTTGTGTGCGTGCCTCTAAAACACACAGTCTATTAGAGACGACTCATTGAGCACAATTTCTTGATGGCTGGAATTATCTGGTATGCAGGTAAGGATGCACATTGTGCTGCAACAGTGGGTTTTGCAGGGTAATAAAGATTAATGTCAGTTCTCCAACGCTTAGCATGTCTGTCGTGGAAGAGAAAGAGTGATAACTAATTCCATACCACCATTGTGCTTTTCCCGCAGCAGTCTCCAAGCAGAGCAAACATTTAAAAGTGTACTTAAAGTTTGGAAAAATGATTTTATTGTTCTATAAGCAAAAGTGGCCCCAGAAGTTTAGGTCTCCCTGAAGCGCTCTTCACCGCAGTGCATACAGAATCCATACACAATAGCCATGTACGAAGTGTATGGATTCTGGTATCTGCAATATGCTGTGAGCGCCATACTGGCAGAAGCACACATCACTGCTCCTGCCCTCTGCTGAAACATCCCCCATAGAACATTGGTGCAGAACACCCTGCTCCTATCTGCTATGCCAGGCTTAAAGAGGACCTTTCTCCACTCCTGACATGCCTGTTTTAATAGCTTCATGCATTCCCCATTAATTTTAAATTCTGAAGCATCTATTCTTATGTCTGTATGTTGTGCCGTTCCTTTATCATTTCTACTAGAAGTTATGAATGAATTGCTAGCAGTCTGCAGTAAGGGCACAGAGGGGAGGTAACAAGTTGGGGGTGTGTCCCTGCACAGACTCACTCTATCCAATCAGTGCTGCCATTGTCAGACTGTGCAGGTACACACCCCTCAACTGGTTACCTCCCCTCTGTACCCTTACTGCAGACTGCTAGAAATTTATTCATAACGTTTAGTAGAAATAATAAACGGCACAACATACAGACATAAGAATAGATGCTCCAGAAATTAGAATTAATGGGGAATGCATGAAGCTATTAAAACAGACATGTCAGGAGTGGTGAGAGATCCTCTTTAAGGGAGCCCAGTGACATTATAGAGAGGTCAGCAGACAAATGAAAGGCAAATTAAGCAATATTTTTTTAATTTCAGCATGGACTTTGACCACGGTTGATAAGGCCCAGACATCACCATCCTCTGGCTGGTGAGACCCCAGTATAAAAAAGGTTGAGAATCCATCTTCTAAACTATCCGCTGTGTCACCATCAACAAATGTAGGCTATGCAGCTTCCATACTACAGACCTATTCAGCGGCACTTACTTTAAGAGTGCTGTTCTTGGTGTTTAGCTGCTGTTCAAGCTGAGATATTTGAGAAGCTGAGTTTTCACGGAGCTTTGTAAGACTGGCCTGTAACCTCTGCACGTCCTCCACAAGTTGGGCTATTTCACGCTCCTTTGCGGTAAGTTCAACTTCCATATTGGAGCGACCTGTTCCCTCCGTCGTCTGATCCTGCTTGAGGGCAAAAGAGACAGGAGAATTTCATTATTAAACTACTAAATTCAGACATCTATTCAAAAGATTAAAGCAGACTTATATGACTATAGACTACAGACCAGGGATAAGTAACCTTCGGCAAGCCAGCTGTTGTAAAACTACAATTCCCAGAATGCTCTATTCATTTCTATGGGAGTTCTGAGAAGAGCAGAGCAACCATGCATGGTGGGAGTTGTAGTTTCACAACAGCTGGGGTGCCGGAGGTTGCAGACCCCTGCTATAAACTATAATGGGGCATATTTACTACTGGGTCACATTGTGGGAGCTTTAATACTACTTATAAGGGCACTGTGGTGGGATTTATTACTATTGGGGGCACTATAGGGTAAATTATTACTACTGGGGGACAGTAGTGTCAGGAATCAGGAACATGATGACTACATTAGTTTTTCCTTTCTAATAATGGGCACTATGAGGGACATTATTACTACAGTGGGAACTGTGGGGACCCTACTACTGCCAAGGGCACTCTGGGAGAGAATTATTATTATTTTGGGCACACTATCAGCTTAACACAATTATTTTTGGGAATACTATGTTTAAAGCACTATTCACTGGGCACAACTATTTTTGGGGGCACTGTGTGGCGATAATTATACATCTGCATCCGAGAAGACATCACTAGGTATGTAGTGCTGTATTCTCCTGTATGTTTGGTAGCGAGGAATGAAATTTAAATAGTAATAGTTATCCATTATGGGTCCTAATGTGGAGTCTGTCATTTTGACAGGATGACTACCTCTTCATGCTGCGCTATTCTTTCTGTCAAATCTGAAGGAACTGCTGAGCCTATGACAGCGGCGTAAGAATAGCCTTATTTTGAACAATCACTACAGAAAATACTTAGGATAACATATGTGAAAAACATAAATAACAGTCATGTAGCTTCCAGCAAAGCATATTGTCAATTCATTATAAAACACTGTGTCGTTCAAATCGTAGTTAGTAAAATTATGTACAAGGTTGGTCTGACTGCATTTATGATATATAAACATGTGCATATCTTGCCAGAGTCTTCGATGGAGATACACCCAAACCAGTGGCGTACTAGAAATGACTGGGCCCCACAGCACATTATTGAACTCCTGTGGCTAGTCAAGATCGCTCTCTCAGACAAGGCCTGGCTGCCAGTCCATCCATTTACTACAGTTTCTCTGTATATAATGTTATGTTATAATGCTGTTGAGGGGGGCCAGACAATAAATTCTGTTAGTCTTCCTCCTTGGTGAGACCTTTCTGATTTGGGGCCCCAAAGAACCGCTTCCTCTATAGCTATGCTCCTGACTCAAACCTCTCCAAAAGACCACCTCTGTAATATCAGTCCCTTATCCAGAGCAGATTTCCCAAGCTTTTTCCCACCTGGGGGAAGGAACATTATTGTGGCCTAGTGACGCCTTTCTCAAGATCTGTGTGCCAGGCAGCAATGCCTACTGTAAAGTGGCATTTACCGGTTGTGTCTTTGGTAACAAAAACCTTTGTGGTGACATAATCAATGAAAATTGAAGATAAATCAAAGTTTTATTACTCATCGTCAATCCTTTCCTGCATGGCCAATTATGATGATCACTTGGAAGTAAGGAAATTGTGCTAATAACTGGGCAGAGTAAGAAGGTCTTTAAGATGAAAGGTGGAGTTGACCTGTAATCTTGGTCAGAAATTACTCACTGCGTTGTATCAACCACAACCTAAGGGCCTGTACACACGACCGTGTGAACGGGTCCGCATTTATTCCACAATTTTGCAGAATAGATTTGGCCCCGTTCACTTAATGAGAGCAGGCAGCCGCGGCCCCGCCAAAAAAAAAAAAAGAAAAAAAAAAGAACATGTCCGATTCTTGTCTGCAGTAGAGGACAAGAATAGGCATTTTGAAAAGGGTGATGGGCCGTGTTTTCCGCAAATTTGGTATTGCGGATCCGCAATACTACGGCCCCTAAGAGTAAACTTGGTATGACCACTGACTGACAGCTCAACAGTCAAGATATCATCACAGCGGCTACAAGTAAGCAGAATCAGAAAGTGGATTTTCACCGTATCAGGCGGCTTCTGCGTCTGCGAGGCATGGTGGAGAGATTTGTTAACTGAGGAGAGCTGCTCCTTTAAGGCCTCTGCTTCTCTCTGTGCCACCTCTGCTCTCTGAAGGGAGGAAGAAAAAAAAAAAGGTGAAGAGAGAAATACATTCATTTTAACAACTGACAATTAATCTGAGAACATTCATCAATTCATGCCCGGCTGACTATAATTGATTTTCCTAAACACTCAACCTAATAAATGTTAGGGGGGGAAGGAGGAAAAAAAAAACTGGAAAGTGATGGATTTTTATTTTAAACAGTACAAGGAAGAAATAATTGAGCGATTATGACAGTAATTTAACGCTAGAAGCAAGGAATCCCCTGCTGCTGTTAATGCTGCAGCCCACTGAATTTATCAGGCTGAATAAATATGAGGAGAAATGGAATCTTTTTTATTCAATTTATTTCTATACTCATGCCGAGAATGATTTCATTTCAGAATTACTTGTGGGAATGACTCATAGAGGGAGGCACGGTAGGAACCTTTTAATCTGGTACGGTTTGGATTCTAGTCAGCCAATGGAGTGGCGGAGCTGGCAACGAAGGGGTTAAAGTGGCGGAACGGTGGGGTAATATAAAGCAGCCATACTGGCTGAAACAAGAGGGCAAGCCGCCCTGTGTGTAATCCAGAGCTGAATATTATTACGTTACACCAGCCGATAAAATTGATTTAATCATATTGCACTTGACCATCACTTGTGTGGAGGCAGAGACGGACAGGCTACAAAGAGGCGGGCTAGGAGATATTAGTATGGCGGCAGATCTCAGATCAGAACATTACAGGAGTATTCTGCTTATAAAGTTCGCAATTTTTAAGTATCGTTTAGATAGGTGATAACTGCTACATCACAGAGGGTCCGACCACAGGGACCCCTAGTTTGAAGCAATTTTTAATTATGGTTTGGAGAGGTGATGGCTGCTACATCGGAGAGGGTCACCATAATGGCGGCAGGCGGTTCCTGTCCTGCATTTGAATGGAGAGGTAATCAAGCATTTGCAATTCTATTAAATGTCTATGGGACTAACAGAGATAGCCGAGTGTTAGGCCTCATTCAAACAACCGTGTCTGTGATGACTTCCATAATAAAAATCTGTGAAGCCCTCTGTGCGTCATCCGTATTCTACAGACATTGCTAGGCTGCAAATTAGTTTCCAGAGCATCTCCTACCAATGGTCCGTGAAAACCACATGGCATCCGTGTTATGTCTATGGTTTTCTCTCAGCCATAGACTATAATGTGTGTGAGGGATCCATAATTACAGGCAAAATAGGGCATTCTTCCGTGGTTTTACCGCAGACACGTGGATCGTGGAAAATCCCTGATGTGTGAATTAAAGTCAATGGAGGCGTGATTCACGGATGTGTGAAAGAGGCCTTATAGTCCGCTATCTCCACTAGTCCCATAGACACTGGCATGCTCAAGTGCCGCTCTATGTAAACAGAGGGCATGGGATCACCCCCATTCTAGTCAATTGTGGGGGTTCCAGTGGTCGGATGTCCACCTATCTAGCAGTACATACTATAGGTGAAAATGTGCTTATAACCAGAATACTCCTTTTACATTTGCCTCTGACCTTACAAGCATTTTAGTGCTCTAATAATTTCATTTTTTCCCCCCATAAAATGGGCATACATATTAGGAGAAGGTAAAAATTATTCTTGACACGCAAGTAATTACTTATAATCAAGCATTAAAGAGGACCTTTCACCACTCCTGACATGTCTGTTTTAATAGCTTCATGCATTCCTCATGTAATAACGATTCTGGAGAATCTATTCTTATGACTCTATATTGTGCCATTCCTTTATTATTTCTACTAGAAGTTATGAAGGAATTGCTAGCGGTCTGCAGTAAGGGAACAGAGGGGAGGTAACCAATTGGGGGTGTGTCCCTGCACAGACTGAACATGGCAGCACTGATTGGATAGAGTGAGACTGTGCAGGTAACACCCCCAAATGGTTACCTCCCCTCTGTACCCTTACTGCAGACTGCTAGCAGTTAATTCATAACTTCTAGTAGAAATAACAAAGTAATGGCACAACATAGAGCCAAAAGATGTTCCAGAACTGTTATTACATGGGGAATGCATGAAGCTATTAAAACAGGCATGTCAGGAGAGGTGAAAGGTCCTCTTTAAGCATTAAGGCTGTAATAACCACTAGCAATTAATAACTGATAACTTCTCTGATCTTTGGAACCATGAGATTTGGAAGTCTGCGGCCTACATCAGTCGTGCTCTGTGTAGATATACTGCTGACTGCTAGTTGCTGCATCTTCACTACTTTTGTATGGCAGGAAAAAAAATCTACAGGTCTTGGCCAGGAAGAAACCATTAAAAATAAGAAATTGACTGCCCTGGAAATGTATGCTATTTAAGGAAACTGGTAATTGTATAATGAGTAACTAGTAAGTCCACTCTTACCCATTGGACATGACACTGGGATTGCTTTCATGTTGAACCCACCAAAAGCAAAAAAAAAAATTGTAAGTAGTATCCTGAACTAAAAGTATGTGTTCATCGAGTACGTCACAGTCCTAATACATAAAATCCATTCAAAGAAAGCCCAGATCCCAGTGCTTTTCAGCATGAGCTTCCACTCCCAAAAGATGTGCTTAATCAAAACGTCATGTACAGCGCTCGCCTGCCAAAGACCTTGGTTAGGACTACAAATCCTTCTTGGACAAAAGCAAATGTGTGCATGCCAAAGCAGAGGCAAATAACTCCAGTCTAGAGCATAGTCCAGGACAAGTTTCTCAGCATGTTATTATGGTGTGCATTAGAAGGCTTTTAACACTGCGATCACCTTATAATGAAATTTCAATGCCGTTTCATTTCTTTAAGGAATTATTACTGAATGTACAATATCCTCTCTCTCAAGTGTAGACATATAATATAGCAGAGTTTTAATGTTTCCTTTTTTTTTTTTGACTTGGAAGTTGCCCAAAAGAAACAAACGTGATGACAGGTGGCCACGATCCAGCTCCTCACCTGCGCCTGGAACATGCGTCTACTAGTGCTGACTGTAATAGTCTCCATGTACACACATTTTGTCTTCTAGCAGTTGAAATGAGGTTCCTGAATCATAGTGACACGAGACAATTACATTCAGCTACAAGACTGGAAACATTACCTGGTTGGCTCTTTCAAGGTCGGTCATGATCATTTCAATCTCATCGGCCCTAGAGAAGGGAAAAAAGAAAACCGCGGATAAGCAAGGCTGGTAAACTCAAGTCAAGGTAAAGAAAAATATCAAGGGCATGTCCACAGGGGACTTATTTTGCTGCAGCAGACCAGTGTCAAAATCTGCATGAGCATTGCAAAGGAATCTCTGGGAAAAATCCACAGTATAGGATGACATGTTGTGGAATTAAAATGCACAGCAGGCAATTGCCCTGTGGATTTTGCCTGAATTTTACCACACCGTGCAGATGAGATTTATTTCAATTTCATCCACTTTCTCGAGCTTTACATATCACCTATAGAGACTCTATCCCCTTGAAACCTCCTGCCCCTATACCCCGAAAATATAAAACGACAAACAGGCCATCCTGCAGTCCACGTCATTGTGCGTGCACGCTCAGGAGTTCTCTCAGAGCACAGTGGCAGAATGCAAGGGAGTAGAAAGGTAAAATTTGTATCTTGTTAACTTCAGGCCCTCATGGGTGAAATATTTCTTGTAGTAAAATCTTGTGGGTTGTCTCATCTCAAACATATGAAACCAATGTCAGAAAGGGGCAGATCTCAGGGGTGGGACCTGCACCTACCTCCAGAAAGGGTCCCAAAAATGAATGGAGAGCAAGTGTGGCCACTGCTCCATTCTCTTCTAAGGGATGGCCGGAGATAGCTGAACCAGTGCTCAGCTATTTTTTGCACTCCCATAGAGAGGGCAGTCGCTTTCTGCTCACTTCGGGGTCCTCTTCTGGAGATCTGCCACCAATGTTTAAGATGAGACAACCCCTTTAATAAAAGATTTTGGGGAAAAAACCATACAGATTGGAAATCAGCATCCTTCAAACTATTTACTGCTTACTCTAGTTTAGGGAAGTTTTTTTTCACATGGTGACAGAGTTTCTTTAGAATTACATTTTCTGTCCAATAAATCAATAGTACAAGAGAATCAGAAATGACCTAATAGAGTTTAATAAAAAAAAAAAAGGCAATGTCTCCACT
Organism: Rhinella marina; assembly: GCA_900303285.1. NCBI lineage: Eukaryota > Metazoa > Chordata > Amphibia > Anura > Bufonidae > Rhinella > Rhinella marina. The sequence goes on along the minus strand of ONZH01000610.1, from coordinate 477,907 downwards.
TCTCTTCCCCTTCCCCTCCCCCCATGCACTGATAACTCATTGTCTGTTCACTGGTCAAATACGTCTACAAGGAGGCAGAGATGTAAACGGATTATCAGCTCACTGAGAGATCAGGTTAGAATTGCTGTTGATGGAAGTATATGGAAAGGGAAGGGGCAAGAGGAAGAATCCGCTGCAGAGAGAAACACAGACATACAAAGATGAAGCTGCTCGCTCTAATAAGTTTTCTATCTCCCCCCCCAGTGCTGGATTCACAGCTACACTGCAAAGTTCTGTGTATACCGCCATCCATGCTGCTGCTGGTCCTGAGGGTGTACTACAAAGAGATTGGGAAGTAGGATCTCCTTTTCTCTGTGTGTGCTGAAGTGTCTGAAAGGAATGCAGTGTAATTCTAGACAAAACACCTTGCGGCACTTTAATTTTCATACCAACGATACATTGATGTACAAGTAGAAAAGAAAACATTTCCAAATATTTCTTTTGGGAATGTTATTCTTGTCCTCTGTACTAGGATCCATTCTATCTGTACCATGGTTATGATTATAAAAATCCCATCAAAGAAATGTGTTCAAACACAGTCATAAACTAGACCAATGATCTCACCAATATCCTTTATTGAAAAATATTAAAAAGTTCTACACAAAAGCATGTGAAGGGTTCCACATAACAATGGTGAGCGCGTTTCACAAACGTTCTTTGTTCTCCTGATGAAGCACCTTTGCTAAAAGAGTTGGGTGAGTGAGGGTCACTGGGGTGGATAGGGGTTACTTTGTCAAGTCTATGTTGATATCTTGAAGGTTACTGTATCTTATGGGGGTTAGCTCTTTAGTTGAATGTTCTATGGAACCATGACTTATATGTCCGGTGTAGTAAAGTGCCCAATATATTAGGAGGGTACCCCGACTGTTTCATTGTTCTATGGGATATGTATACTGTGGCTGTGTACTATTTTCAGTTCCCACATCTACTAATTTTCACCAGTATTATGTGGATTCCTTCACATGCTTTTATGTATGACTTTTTAATATTATTGAGTCATCATTGGCTTAGTTTATAACTGGGTTCGGACACATTTCCTTGATGGGATTGTGATGTATTTTATGGTTATGTTATGGCTATTATAATGGATAGATAGCTAGATATAGTCTATAGCTCAATATTACGTTCCATTTCAGTCAGTCCAATATGGTTTTTAGGCATCCAATTTAAACACATGTTCACCGGGAACTAAACTAACACTATTTGTGTCATTGAAAATGGCGCACAGAATTACGCGGAGCTCTTTTCGATGTGTCCATCTCGGCAAAGGGTAATTGCAGCTGTTTATATTCCAGGCCTCTTGTTTAAGAAGTGCAGCTCTGCTCAAAACAGCTCCTAATTATAGATCCACACTGTAAATATGAATTCATCTTAATCTCTACATGTATAAATATTTCTATTCATGTTTCATATTCAAACCAGAACTTCTATTGGTATTTTAAATGATTTTCCTGCTAATAAACATTTTAGCAAAATGTAATTCTTTTTAATACTGGCCAACAGTTGTGCCCTATTTTGGTCAGATCGGAGGATATTCTAATAGAAGAGCACAGTTTATCCTTTGTAAATCCACTACTAAGGGAGATCATAGACAAAAAAAGAGTTTGTATTAGCAACTGGGCTAACACCCCCCCATGGAAAGGTTTGTTTAGCCTTTCATTTTTTTAACGTAAAAATCAGTTCACCATAAGTGGATATAGTTGAGGTGGTATGGCTGGTCCAGCCGTCAAACCTTGTAAAAGGGACGCCACACCTGAAGACGCGCTGTAATTCTTCATGAGAGAACCCAGTTAAGATTTAGACAACGACAAATATCAACTATTAAAACTTACAGAAGAATACTTTTAGGGATCAGTCTCCCGAAAATAGCAATCTTCGGGGTCAACAGATTGTCAGGGTTAGGCGATTATCAGGAATGAACATTAGTATGAACGCTACTGATACAATAAATTGGCCTTTGTAAAGGTGATGCCAATCACCCAATGACCGAGCAAAATGTTGTACATCAGTTGAAAACGTTAATGCGGGCACCTAAATCATCGTTTCTGGGCAGCAGATCGTGCTGCGTAACAGGGATCTGCTGCCCAGAAACAATGAATCTGTATGAGGACCAGTGATTGCAGAAGTCATCGCTCAGCACATACCGTGGAGTTGAATGTAGCTCTAACCTCCACTGAAGATCAGGCATTTTCTGATAATTGCCTGCTCAGTCGGACAGTGTAAACGTGCCTTTAATGCATTAGTTGTAGTTTACATTCCTACACATGATGCACAATCCTTATTACAGCTAAACAACCTTTTATCTCTCATCTATGATGGGTTTGTTAAATTATCATTACAACCCCTTGTTATAATTTGCCTTTGACTGATAATTTCTTCTTTAAATTGGCACAAGGGATTATCAGTGACACATTGTATATCATGTTCTATTTACAGTGCAAGGGAATCTTATCTTTAGGTGATAAAAGTACTTCTATCTGACCTGGGTTATTTATAAGGCTGTAAAGATGGCGGCACTGAATGGTTTATTACCCCGAAAGATAACTGTGCTTAAATTGAAACTGCTCCATTTTAGGCTTGCTGCCTCTGACATATTGAAGTTCCATAGAAAGATATATATATACTGTATATATAACTATATAATATATATATATTATATACACACATCGTTTGACCAGTTCAACTGAACATGCACGTTTATTCGAAAAGAAGACTATCTGATACCAAAAGCCCGTAGACCCTAAATTTTCAGAGAGCTTTGAGGAATGTGAACAGTTTCCACTGGCAACCAGCAGATTGTGAATGAAGCATGGGACTATAAAATACACATGAAAGCCACTTGCAGATGAACTATATGGAATGTGTCAGGGTCTGTTCAGTGAAAAACTGATTGTTTTGACTGAAAGTTGAATCATTTTGTCTGATAGGGCTTGTTCACACATCAGTTATTTGATCAGTGATTTCCATCAGTTATTATGAGCCAAAACCAGGAATGGAGCCTCCACAGAGATAAGGTATAAGGGAAAGACCTGCACCTGTTCTGTGTTTTTGACCCACACCTGGTTTTGGCTCACAATAACTGATGGAAATAACTGATCAAATAACTGATGTGTGAACAAGCCCATACTGTGTTCGATGTTTTCCATCAGGATTGCATCTGCCTTACATGCATTTTTTTTTACGAGTCAAGAAAAACTGAAGAATAACACTCAACATCGTCTAGCAACTCTCAATGATAAAGCTGCCACTGATTACTGATGAACGAGTGAAACGATCGATCATCGAGTAATTGGATAGTTCGTGTGGACAACTAAATCATCATGATTCGGTATGAGGATGAGTGATGGCATTAGCAATCACTGTTCCCCATACTGTGGAGAAGATTGCTCCATGTAAAGGCAGCTTTCCCCTCCACTGACGAGCAGACTATTGTTGAGGAGGAACACTTCCTTCCTAACAATGGTCTGCTTCATGGGGCTAGAAATGAATCCTAAAATAAACAGGAAATCTAGCCGCTTCATTGTTTGGTAGTCTGCAGCATTTTGTTCATGACCCTGAAGCTCAAAGTCCTATAGATATCCTGCAGAGAACATAGAGGTTAATCTCAGAGTGATCTGTTCCCTCTTCAGTTGGTGGCTAGCCAAGGGGTAGGGCATAGCTAAATAGGCAGTGGGTAACAATATTTTTGCAGTACTGCAGGAGGGAGGCTGGTGCTCCAGGCAGTTGCCTTGCAACCAGTCACTAGTCAGTGAGGAGAAGGAATGGGATATGGCTGATCACAGGAAAAATATTTCTTGATATACACTACTGTGCATAAGTTTTAAGCAAGTGAGTAAAAAATGCTGCAAAGTAAGAATGTCTGAAAAATAGAAGTTTTAATGTATTTTGCAGCAGGACAATGACCCCAAACATACAGCCAATGTCATTAAGAACTATCACTAGTGTAAAAAAAAGAACAAGGAAGTGATGATATGGCCCCCACGAGTCCTGATCTTAATATCGAGTCCGTCTGGGATTACATGAAGAGACAGAAAGATTTGAGCAAGCCTACATCCGTAGAAGATCTGTGGTAAATTCTCCAAGATGTTTGGAACAACCTCTCTTCTAAGTTCCTTCAAAAACAGTGTGCAAGTGTCCCTAGAAAACTGATGCTATTTTGAAGGCAAAGGGCGGTCATACCAAATAATGATTGGATTTAGATTTCTCTTTTGTTTATTCACTTTGCATTTTGTTAATTGATAAAAATAAACTATTAACACATATTTGAAAGCCTAAAACTTTTGTATAGTACCGTATTTCATGGTTTCGTATGTAATAAGAGACAAAGTAGGATCAAAGGACAGGAGGAGATTAAGTGTGGAAGGGCTGGAATTTTGTTTGTGTACTATTATTTTTTTAGTGTTCTTTTATGTCTGAACAACTCCTAAATATCTATAGTATCCAAACTGGATGTCAAAAGCATATGCAGAAAAGAGCAGTTATATGCAATGTAAAGAGACCTCGGGAGACTTTAAAATATACTCTTGAATTTTAACCCTTTAATAGAAAACATCTTGCATTTTAAGCATTCAATTTAAAAAGGTTCATTTTTAACTTGCTGACCATAAATTAAATACTTGATGAGACCATAAAACCACACAACACATCAGTGACCAGGAGTTAACTGCCGAGAAAACAGAAATTCCATTCCACACAATCTACACATGTAAGAATTTACTCCACAATTGTCCTCTAGTGGCCCAACATGGTGTCCAAATAACTTTCGTGTGGAAAAAAAAAAGGGGGCAAACAGAATCATACAGACAATATGTGAAATGCAGGTCACAGCTCGGCATGTGACCCACTAAGCAATCAAAGACATTGCCTGTAACTGTCACTCAAGGTTCAGTCGTTTCAGCGCAGGACAAATTGAACAGCTGTGGCTCGGAGAATTAAGTGTACTGCATGATTCATTCAGTATCTATGAAGGAAGGCATGCGAGAATGTCCTGTGCTCGGTAATGCATTATAGGCTCTCTGGCCATAGATTAGGTTAAAGCTTTCACCATTATGTAAGAGATTATTATTGACGGAGATGGTCAAACCTTAAAAATATGACTTACACAGTTATTGGGATCATTCATGATGATCACTGTAGACAATATAAAAGGGCATTTCCTAAATGAAACATATGCAGGCCTACATACATGTCTAAATGATGGCTGGCTGGATGGTCTTGAACTGTCTTGTACAAGAACACAATTTCCTGACACTTTTAGGGTAGGTTCACATATGAGTTCAGAAATCCTGTAGTCTGATCCGGCAGAAGAACAGGCTACCAGATTTCTAAACGCATATGTGAACCTACTGATCTTATTTGCATTATTTTGCAATGTATACATAGAAATTGCTGAAAAGGGACCTATAATGTAAAATATAACATTTATTAAATACATATAAAAATAAATCTCCAACAATATACAGTATATTCCACATAAAACATCCACAAGCAAAATTGCTTCGGCATCCTGGTACCTATGCTGTCCACCGGTATGTCCTAGTAGACCCAGCAGAATAGAGAGTAACTGATCCAAAAAGGGCAACCTTGATCTACACCCTCACACTATTAATCTCTATATTGGCCGAGCAGAATGTGTATTCAATGGGGAAAAAGCTGATTCTGGCGGCAGCCTATCTCCAGGGAGAACAAAAGAATAAAGTGGAAGTATTCGTTTTTTCCGATCCCTCTCTCCCTCAACATCATCTGTGCCTCTGTGCTTAACCAAAAAAGAAAATAACATATGGCAAAGGCCAGCCATATAATGTAGGAAAGACAGCGGCACTCAATGTCTTCAGAATTTGCAGAGTTTTATTCACCAGCCGTGAGACGTTTCGACTCCTAAGAGTCTTTCTCAAGCAACTGTACACATAAGACTGCTGTTGGCTGATCCTGCAGAAATATGACATACATGTAATGGGTATGGCCAGATTAAAGGGGTTTTCTGGGAGTACAATATTGATACTCTATCCTCAGCATAGGTCAGGGGTCAGCAACTTTCGGCACTCCAGCTGTTGTGAAACTACTATTCCCAGCATGTTCCATTCACTTTGATGGGAGTTCTGAGAAGAAAAGAGCAAATATGCATGCTGGGAGTTGTAGTTTTGCAACAGCTGGAGTGCTGAAGATTGCCTACCACTGGCATAGGTCATCAATATCTGATCAGGTGGTTTCAAATCACAGGACCACCACCGATCAGCTGTTGGTAAAGACGCCATGGTGAGTAATGCGGTCTCCTCACAGCTCACCAAGTACAGCGCCATACATTGTGTAGAGGCTGTGCTTGGTAATGCAGCCCATACCCATCGACTTCAATCCAACTGAGCTGCACCTAGGCTAAGTGACTGAGGAACGTGACCTCACTGGCCTAGGAATATGCCGCAGCGCTGCTGCCTCTTCAAACAGCTGTCATTAACCTGTGTAAAAGGGACCTTATTGACCACATGCCATGGTCAACTTTAGTCTGATACGGCACATAGGATTTTTAAGTCTCACATCCCTGAGGCTTGCCTAACTGGCAGAGCAAATCTTCATCTTTAATTACAAAAGCAAACGACTGTATAGTCTTATCAAGAAAAAGCTGGCAGTTTTTTTTAACCCTAATAACGTACCCAATAACATACCCAAATAACGATCCATAACCAGGTTACCATATAATGGACTTTACAACATTTCAAAACAGTAAAGATACGGGTGGCTAGGTCTGCTTTTGATCGCTTATAGATGTTGACATGCCGCCATTCTGTCCGGCAACCAGCTTATTGTAACCAGACTTGTTTAATCCGTCTTCCTGAAGAAGAGACATGTCTATGCAGTGATGACTAAAATGGTCTTCAGGACACTCTGTCTATTGCTTTCAAGTAACTGTCTGCTCGTCTGGAGTAAATATTTGCCTACTGCGGCTAAATTGTTTGTTAATGTTAAATGCTGGAATTACATATTGTTTATCACCATAGCAACAACATGAAAAGAATCATTGCCTCCATTTTAATTCCAATGAATCTTGATGTTTAATTAAATTAAGCACAATGGAGAAGAAAATCGTAGCTGGAACGCTCTGAAGGAAAGTAGGAGGAAAAAAACAACTTCAGCAGTTCCAACAGAAAAAAAAAAAAGAGTGTGTATGTGCTAGGGCTTAAAGGAAAATTAATGGAAATATAGATAAAAACAATGTTTGCTTCATCCAGGGGGATCACTGATATCATTATCTTCCTACAGCAGGAATCTATACTAGTGGAGATTGACCTTAAACCCTCCAGTATTCAACACATTCATTGAACGGGTTCCCAAGTGATGAACATTAATGTTAGACCGTTAGGACCCACCAATCTTCTCACTGAAGGGGCTGCAGCCCTCCTACCAACTAATACACATTACTTAAAAGGAGCCTGATGGCAGAACAACCAATCACCGGGTGAAGCATCATTACACGGACGCATCCATACACATTTAGCCCATACTGGCTGTTCCAGTCATTCAAACTGGCTGTATGTGTTCAATGAAACCAGGCAGGAGACCAAAGATTTTTCTGTCAAAACTCTTTCATCCTTAGATGTTATTCCCTTAAGGGTACATTCACACGTCCGTGTGTGTTTTGCGGACCGCACATGGCCGGCTCTATATAGAGATGCCTTTTCTTGTCCGTGGCTCAGGACAAGAATAGGACATGTTCTATATTTTTGCAGGGCCGCGGAGCGGAAGTGCGGATGCGGACACATTCTGCGGACGTGTGAATGGAGCCTAACATAAAGATCTTCTGACCACCTATTAGAAGTAGTACGACTGACTTCTTTTTCAGACAATGACAGTCTCTCATGAAATGATCATTCACTGGTAAATCTCACCTGAGGAATCATTGTTATAGTTGAATTTGTACATTTTGATCAACTGGCCATCTTTAAAAAGATAAACCAAAGATTGTAGGGAGGAGGGAAAACAGTTGGGTTAGCCCCAGTATGGGGTTGGGTTGTAGCATTTTGATTTGTGAATGTGAATTTATAAGGACTTTATTCTGGGCATGTTCTAAAGCCAGCGCAAGTAGAGAGAGCCCACAGATGATCAGATGACATTATGTGAACATATGGACATCATAAAAATGGTGATGATATTTTCAGCCATCATTGAATCACAGATGTGTGCTGGCCATGGTCTCCACAGACAGAATGTGTGCCCATTGACTTTAATCTGTGTATTCACACATCAGTAATATTCCACTGGCCGTGGAATATGGATGACACATGAAGGGCACAAAAATGGACACACGGACTAAACATGGATTCTTCATGGATGAACCACTGACTATCTTGTTACATATGTCATTACGGACACAAAGTTGAGAATGAGGCCTTACAACGAAGACGACACAGGTAATTTATTAGTCATTTTATTTTTCTAAGACTCGCCAATAACCTAATATCACATGGTCCTGCAACCATTAAGCCCTGTTATTGAATATAAGAATAAATTTCCCCAAATTGATGACCTATCCTAGGTCTGCAGCGCTGATCCGATGTTGATTACCTATTCTGAGGAGAAGTCATCAATACGGGGAAAGCAGAAAACACCTTTAAAAGGGTTTTCCGAGTTATAAATATTGATGACCTATCCTCAGGATAGGTCATCAATATCAGATCGGCGGGGGTCCGACACCCAGCACCCCCGCCGATCAGCTGTTTGAAGAGGAGGCGCGCTTTAGCAGCCTCATCAGCGCTGCCTCCTCTTCACTGTTTACATGCTGGCCGTAACGGGGGTAGTGGTGAGTAGGTGTAATTACACCTCACCGCCCCATTCATTTCTATGGGAAGAATCGCTCCCATACAAGTCTATGGAAGCGATTCTATCCATAGAAATGAATGGGGCAGTTAGGTGTAATTACACATACTCACCACTACCCCCGTCGGCCAGCATGTAAACAGTGAAGAGGAGACAGCGCTGATGAGGCTGCTAAAGCGCGCCTCCTCTTCAAACAGCTGATCGGCGGGGGTGCCGGGTGTCGGACCCCTGCCGATCTGATATTGATGACCTATCCTGAGGATAGGTCATCAATATTTATAACTGGGAGAACCCCTTTAATGGCAAACTTGCTGCAAATTTTCATGTGTAAACGTGGTGTATTCACACAGAGTATTGTGTTTCATTCTCAGGACACAGGAAGCAGGATTATAATGCAGCTTATCAAGCACTAACATAAGGAAGGTTTTGTTCTTGTTACTGGAGCCAGATCACACCACCTACACGTGAGTAGACTAGGATCTTATCAAGGATTTCATCAAACTACCTTAGCGTCGTTTCTACTTGGAGCATGAAGCACAAGGGTATTGGATACTATATATTATGGTTCCTAGGTAAGGCCAAACTGCAGATCATGGTGGACCATTACATGGGAGGTATATAAATTGTATTATTTTAGCCATTTCTAACTGGATTTCACTCATACATTATATAATTACTATTATTTTATCAAGTATTCGTATACTGTAAAATGCTATAACCCATTGAATGTCTTTTTTACAGGTTTCTAACAATTTTTAGCCTTAATGTGAAGGATAATTAAACTAGAAGTATGTGATGCTTCAATTCTCTCAAATCATTCCCCACTGAACCATGAGTCTGTCTGGAAACGCTATAGTTCCCATCCTGTGCATATGTAGCATTCCAGGCTTGCAGCTCTGGATCATCCGCATTGAACAGCAGCTTTAGTGACATGGACAGTTTGAGCTGACCTCCTACACGGTGGTCAATTTGAGATTTTCTGGTACAGGTTGATTATTCCTATTAAAGTGTACATAAAATGGTAATTTTATTACTAGTAACACATTTGACATTCTTTGACCTTCAGAACTGCAGAAATTAGTTGTGGCATAGATTCTACTAAGTGCTGAAATCTTTCTGGAAGTATTGACCCATACAGACAAGGTTGCTTCTCGCTGTTGCCCTGTTCTATTTCGTACCAGAGATGTTCTATAGGATTAAGATCTGGGGACTGTGAAGGCCAGGGAAGAAATTTACTGCCATTTTAGCAGACCCAATCCATGATCGTATGATTTTTGTGGAATTGTGCATTGTCCTGCTGAAAGGGTCCTTCTGCCATATGGTAAACTGCTGCCATGAGGGGATGAACTTGTTTGGCCACAAATGTGGAAACCCAGCCTAGAGCTTTAATAATCCTATTGAATATACTGGGGGGCAGCGGCACCACCACCACATTCCCCCAGAAGAACATGACAAAACAATTTTTTGTAGCAGTTTTCTTGACATTCATGGAAATGGATTAATTTCACCATTAAAGTCAATAGACAAAATGCAATTATTCATGCAGGGATATGGCATCCTACAGATAGCCATTCTGCTGGCATGCCTGGGACATTTCTAAACCACTATCATAAATATATAAAATAATTCTCCTTCTTCTTATACATGGAACTGCAGAAAAAAAAGAAAACATGAATCTTCTGTGCATCCCTTCCCCCGCCTACAATTCACACAAATGATTGCAATCGCCAAAATGATATTTTCACGACGTATAAAGGGCAGACATAACGGTTATACATTTTATCCTATGGCGCTTCATAGTTGCAGTGACATGCTGTCAGTCTTTCACCTCATTTTAGGAATAAGTTACCTGTCAAAAACTATGACTAGGTTGCTACAGGCAATTCAGGCATTTACCTCAGACAGGAGCCTTAATATGGGAAATAAGTGCGCTGAACCTCTCTGAGGTCACATGCCTGCAGTGATTAGACTGGCTTCTCATTACTCCAGTATGAAATGGGGACTTGCAAGGATACTGAGAGGTTATACCATGAGAATTGGTTAGCAATGGAGCTGTACTAACAATTTAGGTCTAAAGCTGGCCAGGAACAAGACATAATATACAGCAAAAGTCTTCAGAGGTGTCGATGCTTAAACAGTCTGGCACTAAAGTCAATGCAAGTGTTTCCCTACTCAATCCCTCCCTTGACAAAAAAAAAAAAAAGGTTATTTCACACACACGGACTGTCAATCTGTATACAACAATCTTATTAAACTGTATCTCTAACCATGTGGCCTACAGAGACAATTATTTTCACTCCTGACCTGATCATTTCAGCCAAAAAGCATGAAGTAGCATATGAACAAACAGCAGTAAAGATAAATCATCTAAACATATCTAATAATATACCGCCCAATGGTGTATAAAATATCATACCCCAACATAATAGCAGCAGTTCAGCAAGATATTGATCGAGAAAGAAAGGAAGATGGATAGATATACAGATGATAGATAGATAAATACAAGATAATCTAAGGATTGAAAAGATGTAGGAGGCTATCAGTGGCTCAATGAGCGAATGATCAAGATAGAAAGTAGATACAGTAGATAGATATGAGCTAGATATTAGAGAGATATAGTACATAGTTATGAGACAGAGATATTCCACCGCACTCCTAAAAAAAAAAAAAAAAAAAAAAAAAGTAGTAGTAGGATTCATTCGTGCAAAGGACACTACTACTGAACTTTTTTGGGAGTGCCGTGGAATTTCTTCTACTATTTCTCTGGAAGTTTGGATCACGGCCACACCATTTCAACAGATTTTAGCTGTGCTGCTCTAGTTTTCTTTTTTAGGTACATATGAGATAGATATTAGATGGATAGACAGCTAGACAGAAAGACGGAGGCAGGCTACTTTCACATCTGCGTTTTCGCTGGATCTGGCAGGGTTCAGCAACAACGCTTCCGTCATGATAATACAACTGGCTGCATACGTTATGTAAGTCAATGGGTGATGGATCTGTTTTCTTTTATGTCCATTGACTTACATTGGGTGTCATGCCAGATCCGTTTTGCTCCGCATCCCATGTAGCTTGTAGCATTTTTCTTTCCGGTATGGGAACACAACCGAATGGAATGCATTCTGGTGCCCTCTGTTCCGTTCAGTTTTGACCCCATTTATTGTCAATGAAGCGTTTGCCTCCGTTATTGAGATTCTATGATGGATCTCAATACCAGGAAGTAGAAACGCAGAAGTGAAAGTAGCCACAGATAATTAGATGGATATATAGATGATAGACAGAGAGATGTTATTGTTAGACTTCTATCATAAGAAACGTTTTCATTCCTATTAACTACTGTAAGTTCAATGGAAGACTTCAGAAGCATTTTCCCCGCAGAACAGTTAGCATCCAGCTTGTTACATCAGATTACAATCTTCATGATGATGAAAACCCCTAGGCACCTTATATTTTGCCTGCTATTATAATTTTACAGTGACACAGCTTTTAAGTACCAGCGGGTAAAGAAGAGGCCAATGCAACAGAGCTAAGTACACACATCCGCAGAGTCCGACTATTCAAAGACAAGATTTAACCCTCTCAATATATTGCATTGATCTCAGGACCATCCTTTTGTAGTGTAGCCACCTTTCTAGTCTTCCTTTCATTTGTATATTGTTCGGTTACTATACTACATTTCGTCAGACATTTGTGGTATGAAAGACCATAATAAGAATGGCATAATCTAATATAATGTTACTATGTGAAAGGTTTCCTTAGCAATAAGGAACAATCTGATCTGCAGATTCATTACTGCTTGTGATCTGTGATCATTACTGCTTGTAAGGGAAATGATTCTGGTATCATAAAACGGAATTGCAATTTATAATATAATTTTTCAATGGTCTCCAAGTGAAAAGCTGATCATGGCGATCACCCCCAATCTCTGCAGAAACATGACAGCAATTTGCCAGTTCCCTTACAGTGCCACCACAGGTGAAAAGAAGCATTACATGGTGCTTATTAAAAGCCATGGGCTGTTTTTAAAATGGATCCGTTGGGTCCTCCACAGAAGGATCAGGGGGCCCACAGCTACTAATTGAGAAGTACCTAATAGGCATTTGGAAATCGTTTTTCTAAGTTTCTAAACTTCTTTAAATTGGCTCCAAACACCGGCTTCCTTGTAAGTGGTCAGTCTGCATTTGTACAAAGCATCTACAGCTAGACTTTCTTTAGGCAACTTATATCTGTTTTCATAGCTATAACCAATAGAGTTTTTCCTGGTAGGACTGAAATCTAACAACAGGTCTATCAGTCTCCCATTATAAAATACATTACACTGATAAATGTACGGGTCTGTAGGTTACCCTGAGAAGCGGCTATAAAGATAACAAAAGATAAAAATGAGTGCTCTGAAAGTGGAACCCAGGATCAGTTCCAGGCATAAAGCACTGGAGTACTCTGACAGGCCGAGAGGCGCTCCCACATACAGCAATGTAACTAGATACCGCCGAGCTGCATTCACACAATGAGTGATTCAGAAATTCATCATAACTTATAAAGCTACAATAAATCTATAGTCTCCTTTAGTCTTTCTCATATGGAAAAGATTACATATACTGCGTGTCTGCGCTCCTCACTCATATTTCAACTGTTTGCTCCAAAAGACCAAAGTGGACTGTAATATCCTCTAAACTTTACTGTGAATTAATTCACTATGCTTTATGATCTTAGGTTTCAGCGGGAAACAAAGCAAGGTCTCTCATTAGTGACCCTTCTTTGCAGGTATTTACTACACAGTCAATAATATTTTACGGACAATCTCATAATCTATACACCAATCAGCCATAGCATTAAAACCACCTGCCCAATATGGTCTAGGTCCCAATCATGCCACCAAAACAGCACTGCGCTGTCGAGACATGGACTACACAAGACCAATGTGGTATAGCAGGGGTTGTCTGAGATTTTGATATTGATGGCCTATCTTCATTATAGGTCATCAATATCTGAACTGTGAGGGTCCAACACCCAGCACCCCCGCCAATCAGCTTCAGTAAGTGCTGTGTCCTCCTCACATCTTACCAAGCACAGCTCAGGCTCATTCACTTGAATTGGACTGAGCTACATCTAGGCCATGTGACTGATAAACGTGATGTCACTGGTCTATTACGAGGCCCCAGCCTCTTCAAACAGCTTAATGGCGGGGGTGTCGGGAGTCATACCCCACATCGATCCCCTTCTCTTGAGGATAGGACATCAATATCAAAATCTTGAACAACCCCAAGGCATTAGCAGTACACCCAGTCCAGTAAATGACAAGATGAGGTCCCTTAAGCTGAATGGGTGATGGGATGGTCTAGTAATTCAAATGACATGGCTTTTCCTCCTTGAGTTATCTAGGGTATATTCAAGCATGGCAGATTCTACGTAAAAAGTTCTGTGACTTTGGTCTCATGTCTGTATTGTCATCCACAAACCATAGATCCACAAAATACTGATACCTACTCTGTGCAATCCCCATTTTTCTTCTTCTGATCAATATAAATTTGCTGAACGGACATACGGATGCATGCCCAGTTGGCTGTCCTTTTTTTTTTTTCAGACCCATAGAAATGAATGGGTCCATCTGCAATCTGCGGAAGAATGTGGATCGGATGTGGATGCAAAATAACGTTGAGTCCTTAAAATCAGTTCCATACATGTGTAGAGGAATGTTTTGGCAACACATGCATGGGGTTGGATGTGTGAATGAAAATGTTGAACACGGACTCCATGGAATGTGGCTGCTGCACAAGTGTCATATATAAAAGTGTTACATTACACAAAATTTGCAGTGCTGCTGCTACGGCTACTTTCAGGTTGTCCCAAAATGTTAGTCACAGCTTCTATCTGGCTCCTTGAAGGCTGTGCGCAAGAGGGGAAGCACAAAGAATGCTGCGCACTGGACATCTTGTGCAACTTTCTATGGTGGCAAAGAAAGTTACATTGTGCAGCCTGACAGGATGACCAACAGTGGAAGTTCAGGCAGCATAAAAGGGCCAAAGACCTACTTAATTCTATCTCAGTGACATAAATATGATCATGGTAAGTATAGGTTCACATCTCTGTCAGAGGTTCTGGCAGGAGACACCATTGCAGATCCTGGCAAAACCCAAAAAAAAAGGGAAAATACAGCTGAAAGCAGGGAAATTTTGGCCGGCAGAGTTAATGGCATCATCAGGTGCTGGCAGTGTCCGGCTCAGTGATTACGGTATTCTGTTCCGAAGCGGACACTGAATTGCACCACATATATGAACTTACACTAAGCAGAATGAAGATTTGTGTTTTATGTACAGACGTGCTTATCGGCTTTCTCTGTGTGATGCTCTCGGCAAAAAAATAAAAAAAAAAATACGGCCCTGACTGTAACGGTTAATTTAAACTATTTTCTTACAAATCTTATCTTTGATCACTCAAACCTCACTGCCGGACTTACACAACTTAATAAAAAGAAACAAAAAAACTTTTTTAGCAGAATTTCATATCACCAGCAAATCCTGAGGTGACAGCATCAACCTAGGAGTAATACCAAAGCGCTCTTCAAAACAGCAGTCCATAAATCTGCTACGGAGGCATAAAATATAGAAAATAAAAGCAACTGTCTACAACATGGCATTTGGATGGGCTTATAATGGGGGTGGGGAGTGGCGAGCCAATGCCTCTAAAGCACAGCAAACAATCAACCAGCACTGCTGTGAACGCTTCTGATTGGCGCTCTAAGGGTTAACCCCCGAAATGATGTAGAACGCCCCAGGCCTGAGCTCTGCTCATCAGAGCATTAAATCTGAAAGCTCAAGAGAACAGAGCAGTCGAGCTGCAAGGGCTGTGTTATGAAGTTCTGCATTAAAAATTCATATTGCAGGCTCGCCACAGTCCCCTTGTCTGGCTGAATGGAGAGCTGGCGGGGGAAATATTACACACCCCACTGTCTTTCTGGCGATTGGAAACATTCCTCAGCAAACAGCACCTCAGGAAGAGAACGAAAGGGCAAACAAACCGTGAAACAAATCAATGGGTTCAATTATCTCTCTTCTCTCTCGTAAAAGGAAACTTTTGATTTGGAAGCCGTTTCATCAAATATATTTTTAATGACAGCTCAAGACATGAAGACCCCAGCCCCTAAACGTGTGACTGGTTGCTTGGAAAAGAGCAGTTTTGCCATGACGTCCTTTTTTTTTTTTTTCGCTCTCCCGCAGCTATAAACATCACATGCTATTACTTAAAGGGATGGCCCCTTGGAATACAATAACATAACCTAGGTAAAGAGAGAACATGAAGGAAAGAGCTGTGGTACAAAACTAGTCATGTCCTGTGAAAATGGAGCTCGATGTCACAGCACAGAGGACACATTCATAACCAAGACAAAGCCCAGATTATCCAAAGAGACACTGTAGGCCTGTGCCTATGGGTGTCCGTGGAGGAGGGCACCTGCAAAAGAGACAATCAGCATCATATATATATATATATATATATATATATATATTTAATTTTTAACATTTTTTTATGTGTATATATATATATATATATATATATATATATATATATATATATATACACACACACAAACTAATTACCCACTTTAAGTGGGACAGGAGAAAGGGCACTAGACACAGACATGAGTAGCACTCTGTATTCTTTTGTAGGCCCAGACAAACATTTTAGGACCATACATGCCTTAAACGGTTTGTCCCATCTCAATATTTATGGCTTATTGATGGGCTATGCCACAAAAGTCAAATAGGTGGAGATCCCACCTTTGGGACCTGCTAATATCTACCGAACGGAGCTCCCAAAGTGAAAGGAGAAAACTCACATATCTGCGGCCACATTCCATTCACCGCTAAAGAGTTCCAAAAACACCTGAGCTCAGGCTCGGCTATTTCCAGCAGTCCCATAGTGGTGAATTTGGAGGGGGGCTGTGCTTGCGTGGCCTGCTTTCCATTTAATGCTTCCAAAAATAGGTGGGCATACTCTCTCTGCCATTTTCAGAAGACCTATAGCAGTGAATAGAAGGGTGCTACACATGCTCAGAGTACTCTCCTTCAATTTGTGGCATACCTTAGCTATAT
Source organism: Rhinella marina (assembly GCA_900303285.1). Lineage (NCBI taxonomy): Eukaryota > Metazoa > Chordata > Amphibia > Anura > Bufonidae > Rhinella > Rhinella marina. The sequence continues at coordinate 460,970 of ONZH01000610.1, read as the reverse complement.
ACACCCATCTGGTATTAGTGGCATATCCTAGCTATATGCCATAAATGTTGAGATGGGACAGCCCTGTTAAAGTGATATTCCAGTCAAAGCTGGATACAACTGGTGTAAAAAAACTAAGTTGTGACCTACTTGCTGGGTGGAGACTAGGGTGCCAGGCAATCTTTGCCTCAATGTTGCTGGGATGTAAATCCAGTACTTTATGTGAATGTAATGACATTTTCCTCATACTCAACTTTTTTTACTTCATCTTTACATTTCTTTATAAAATTGCCATAAATATAAAAAAAAGAATCTTCTGAGAAACAACTGATAAGTTATACCTAGTGCATGGCCTAAGGGGGAGATGCATGACACAAAGATTTTGGCTTAAACTCCAAGCAAATTTTCAGAATACGTAAAAGGGACCAAGTGGGGTCTTACCAGGGCAGCTTTCTCTTTAAAGGGGTTATCCAGTAATGGATAATGATTACCTATCCTTAGAATAGGTCAACATTATCAGATCAGCGGGGGTCCAAATCCCAGCATCAGCTGTTACATAGAGCCACCGTCCTCAGTAGAGCTCTGGTGAGCACAACCAGCTCCCGGCATCTCTCCCAAGCACAGCACCGTACATAGTAAGGTGACTACACTTGGTATTGCAGCTCAGCCCTATTCAATTCTATGAGACTTAGTTGCAACTAGGCCATGTGAATGATGTACGGTCACATCTTATGGCCTAGGAAGAGGTCATGGCGCCCACGGAGTGCCTGCCTCTTCTAACAGCTGATCGGCTAAAATGAAGTGGTAGATGCTCTCTTCTTGCTGAAGTTGGGCTCATAGACCTACTATTGAGTCCATCTTTAGCAGCTAGGTTAAACAGCACTATGTGTAAGCGCTTGTTTGTCCCCTTTTTAGCGATCAGTGGAGGTCTCAGCAGTCACCCTCCCACACATCAAAAACACTGATATGTCACTATGATATATGAAAACTTTGTACAGGTACACTTTAGAGCTGAGCGAATCGATTGGTTAATCAGAGTTCTTGAGCAGCAAGGGGCTAACCCCGCTGCTCAAGAGGCTCCCCCGTCCTGCTCGATGGACAGGGCCGGACATCTTGCCCAGTCCTGACAATCTCGCACCTGCGCTGCTGATCCAAGTAGCAGCAACCGCGCATGCGCTGCTACACTTCCAGGTAGTGGTGCATGCACAGTTGCAGCTCTGGTGGCAGCAGCTGAGCCTCTATGCTTGGGGCTGCTACTTGGAGCAGAGGCGCAGGGTTGTCAGGACTGGGAGAGCTGTCTGGCCTTGCCAATCAAGTGGGGAGGGGAGCCCCTTCAGCAGTTGGAACAGCCCCTCGCTGCTCAAGAACTCTGTCTGATGAACTGGAAGATTTGTTAATCTCGAAAATGACGCCTCTTTCTCTGACATCACTCGCTACTTTACATCTGGCTCAACCCACACTGTGGCGCTAGATTACTATAAGAACTGAATCTGATGCAAAGTTCATATTTTTTGCTTAGGATTTAGATCCTCTGGTTTTACTGGTAACCGTACATACAGTTTCATTAAAACCATAACATGATGCACAATGACAAGTAGGTTCAGATCCTCAATAAAAATATCTGCGACTATGCAGACCTGACAACTCTTAGCTCATCGGCGATAACAATAAAGTTTTATTTGGTCATGAAAGAACATGCAGGAGCCAATAGCAATGTTACCTCACACCTGGCACACTTGCAGACTGTCTAGACTCTACCTTGTACCATTTAGCAACCTACTTTTTCTTAATTAAATTTTGTAGGTTCCAAAAGAATTCCTTTACTCATAGATATAATTGGATACTCAATGATTTTTCAATCCATCCATCAATGGTTGGTCTTTAGTAGAGTTGAGCGAACGCGCTCGTAACGAGCACTGTACTGCTCGGATCCCCTGCACTCGCATGGGCGCAGGCATCTGGATCCGTCGGGTGAGGAGGACGGATCCGGATGCCTGCGCCCATGCAAGCACAGGGGATCCGAGCAGTACAGTGCTCGTTACGAGCACGTTCGCTCAACTCTAGTCTTTAGGCATCTCATCTTAACCTGTAATATGAGAACTTTTTTGGTTCACACATTGGATTAAATACTGACGTGTATTTTCTGTGGCAGAAACTCAAGGCTGATCATTCAATTTCTACCAGGGATCTGCATTATCATTCAGTGGTGCTAATTCTTGCGCATTTAAGCCAACTTATTTCTGGCCATACTGCTGGAAATCCACATCCCATTTACATGCATAAGATGCAGATCTGTTCCACTCTCTTTACACATAGAAGCAATTTGGCTACGTAGGCGTAGGGAGGTCATATTCCCCAATGTTGCCAACAGAACCAGTAGAATAACCATAAATGTCCAATGAGTTGAATGTCGTGCATCAAGAATGAACACAGATCCTCCAACTCTGGGTTTAGATGGATTCATGGTGGAGATGCTTTGGAAAACATGGTTCACACTCTCAGCACCTTGATGGTAACTGACCACCAGCTATTATTCACACATGTGACAGTGCTGTACATGACATGGACCGTGAGGTCACACATGTGAGATCACAAACTAAGATTATGGAATGTGATATTAAAAAGCTTGCTTCAGAACTTGGCAGCCTCCTTGAAGTATGTCCTCACATACTAGATTTGTTACAGAAATTTCTGCAACTGAAAATGAGTTCCATATAACTAAATGGGCGTGTTTCTGCATCATCTGCATGAACACTTGCAAGTCTTATTCAGTTGTGACTGTACCTTCAAAATCTGGATACATTCCTAAATACTTAGTGTACAGAATAGCACATAGGGAATCTGTTAAAAGGACACTAACTTTTCGAAAGATATATTACAAAGTTTCTTATATTCATCTGTGCTTTTGCTTTATGCAAAGCTTTTTGAAACAACAATGACCATTTAACTTAAAAAGTTGCTTACTTTTCAAAAAAAATATTTGGTATGCCATAGAGACATATCAAAAGTTTAGATTAGTGGGGTTCTGATCACTGAGACCCCCACTGATATTTAGAACGAGGGGAGAGACGCGCACACATACCATGCTTTCTTTGTTCACTGCAAAGGACGAAATCAGGACAGGCCCTGGACTTCTACTGAGCCCATATGCATGTGTTTCTCTCCCCTGGATTTAGGGACTTTTGATAGGTCTCTAAATGTTTTTTGAAATTATAGTGATCCATTAAGATAAATGGTCACTGTCATTTAAAAAAACAAACAAAAAAAAACTTTGCATAAATCAATAGCACAGGTGACTATAAGAACCTTTGTAATACATCTTATCAGAGAAAAATGCTCCTCCCCAAAACCAACATTTTCTGCTATGCCTGTCTTGACGACCTGCTGTCAGCTCCCTGAAGGATCCGATTACAGAATCCAGTAGAAGTCTATGGAGAGAGGATAGTGAGGAGGGAGCGAGACACACAAAAGCTTATTTAAAGAGACAGAAACGCACATGCTGGACACAGAAATCTATGGAGAGGGGAGGAAGATTGAGCTGCTAGAGGGAGAAAAATGCATTTTTATTGGATAATCTATATTATGTTTCTTATATTTGCGTTTGAAATGTGCAATTTCTATTCTATCTGCACAAAAAGTCCTAGCCCCTACACATGCAGACCACATATGCACCGTATTGAGGCCATCATTCCAGTGGACATACACTGACATTCCTCAATGCTTATAAAGTGCAATACATGTTCCCCCCTGGTATCTGCTTTAAATAAAAGTGCTCTCATTTGTAAAGCCTGTTCTTAGTGTAATTGCAAGTTACTTTATAGTTCTAAACACATGCTTTGGATGTTCATGACTCATTAACTGAACAGGAAATCGGAAACTTTAATTACAAATTAACTTTTATTATAGACTCAGCATAATACCACATGTAACAACCATAAAACCACTGTCTTTTATACTCGTTCCAGGAATGCAGTCACCAGTTCAGTATAAGCGTGCACAACAAAAACACTGGTTCTGTTTTCTCTTTTGACTATTCGTTAACACCAAAGCTCTACATGCAAACTTGTTATCTCAGCAAAACACAAAAAAGTCTAGCTGAGGCAAAGAGGGTATTTTTATATAAATATGTTTAGTTTCACTACTGCAAAAAAAAAAGAAAAAAAGAATAAAGCCAGAGATCCCATTCTGTGCCGTGCAGGACGGAGTTGGCTTAAAATAACTTGCTTTTTAGTTTTCACTATTTTGTCTCTTATGTCTGTTGCCAAAACAAGCTATTTCTGTGTGACGAAATAGTTATAGAGGCATCAGTTAGTTTTTACTCCCTGTACACCTCTGTGCAGTGACATCCTAACCTCCACCACAGACGTTATGATTATCATTAAATATCCGGACAATTAGCATTATGTCTATGTTCCAGAAATTTCTTGATTCTGAAATAAGGTAATTTGCTCCATCAGCTGAAACACAGTGTTCATGCTTCAGATTTTTCCTTGGCTGATCACATACTAGTATTTTAATTTTTACAGCATTTTTAACAGAATTTTCATTAGTTTTTTTTTTTTTTTTAACATTAACAGCTATTTTTTTTTTAGGTAAAAAAAAACACTGTGGGCAGATGTTACTTTAAAGAGGTGTTCCGGTTGTTAGGATAGGGAATAACTATTAGATCTGTGGGGGCCCTACCGCTGGGAGCCCCATCGATCATGAGAATGGGTACTCCGTCCTACTTGGAGCCGCCACAAATGGACGGAGCGGCAGGTCAAGCATGCACATTGCTGACCCATTCATCTTCAGCACACGGCTATTTCCAGAACTCCCGCAGAGATGAATGGAGCGTCAACATGCATGCTGTTTATTTTAAGGGTCTCCAAGGGGTACAGGGTACCCATTTCAATGATCAGTGGGGCTCCCAGTTGTAGGACAGGGGAGAATTTTTTTTGGATAGGGAATAATTTTTAACAAGAAAATCCCTTCAAAGGGCATCTGTGCTAGTCATATGTTCATATGTGCTTGCATTGCTGAGAAAATGTAGTTGCAGAGAGAGTTGAGCCTCTAGGTGTAATGGTAACGCCCCCGTTGCTTCTAGAGGCTCATTTGCATATAATAAAACTTCATTTTTCTCAGCAATACGGACACATATGGACATGACACCAACACAGATGTCTTCAGCTGCCAAGTGCACATGTAACAGGTCATCCAGTATCATAGGTACAAACCCGTTGACAAATGCACTTTAAGTCTGTAGCATATTACTGAAAACAGCGGCCAGATATATATATAAAAAAAAAAAGGTTTATTTTTAGCTAGAATATTGTGTCTGTGTCATGGTTAGTTCGCGCAAATTTTATGTTTTGGATTGTTAAAAGGGTTTTAGGAGACTTTTGTATAGGTCATCAGTATCTGATCAGTGGGGGTCCGACACCGGGGACCCCGGCTGATCATCACTTTGAGAAAACATCATGGCAATTATGTTTCCCTGGAGGAAAGTTGCAAGGTAGCAGGCAACCATCACAAAAAATGGCAGATTTATTTTTACAATTTTTTTTACAAATGTTCTTGCAGCTCCATGTTCCAGAGGAGAACACTAAGGTCATCTGTAAGCTACAGAAAGGCAACTTTCCCCATCACTGCCTGGCAACTATCCAGTTTAAAAGTCTGTAGTTGCTAGGCAGCATTTCCTTAGCAACAAAACTTGTTAAATTGGTTTGGCAGGATTAATGCTGTGATGACCGCAGAGAAGGGGTCAGCAGCGTGATAGTAATAGGGCCCTGTCACTAGTCAGCCCAAGGTACATCATTTCTTTATTTTCATGGCTAGCAGTTCAGAATACATGGATGTATACATGGATAAAAAATAAACCACAATGCAGCACACACTGTCGTCATTGTGTACGTGGTATACGTTCCCTGGATACTGGACGTACAGTATGTACTGTGTCTACTGCATTAGTAGAGTACTTCAGTTATTAGTATTAAATTCTTCAGCATAAATCTCATGCACAAAAACCAATGGAGAACTCTGCTTAGCATCTGTCTAAAAAATGCTGCATTAATAAACATGAAGAACACTTTTACCTCCCACTCTCAAAGACAGAATAAAACAAAGACCAGCTGTATTCATCAATGGATCCTTGTTCTAAGCATAAAGGCTAATTACATTTTATTTTGAGCCTACACATGGAAAACTTTACAGTTGCCATAAGTGGCTTTCTGATATTCCATCCGACACACTGGCAATACTGCACGGGGAGGGAGAGAAAGTAAAAACACTGGGTATGTAACACTTTCCAAGCCATGTACCTGCTTCAGTTTTAAACCTCTCTTCAAAGGTTGCTGGTACTTTATCACTGGATTTTCAAATAGATTAGATTTTTGTAAAACTTTTACAGTGGATCTGTGGACGGCGACATTTTTCCTTTTCTCATTGGGGTCCTGCTTCTTTTTTAAGGCAGAAACAGTGCGATCTACAGGGCTGAAATACTGAAACTCTAAGGACCCGGAATTTGCCATTAGAATTTTGGCGCTGACACAGTGCCAAAGTTCTGCCAGTGGCCGCGTGGTGTCAGCCTCCGTTTGTTTTCATTCAGGGGCAGTGCTGCAGTTTGGGGGTAGAGTAACTAAACTTTTATTAAACTTTTTTTTTAAAATGTCGCAAATGCTCTAAAAAATAATTTTCTAATATACTTTAATTAGGAGATTTTGTCTTTTTACTATAGAAATTGGCACCCAAAGTCCTGATTTCTACTACGCTTTAAATTCACTACATACGCACATTGCTGACTCCTCTGCGGAGTACGGACTCCTTTTACTGTAGCAATGGGGCAAGCAGACAGGAGCGCACATTGCTGCTCCTGCTTGTGCACCATAGGCTTAGCTAAATGCTGTGCCAGGATTAGTGGAGCGAGCGCAGGCAGGTGCAGCCCCATTGCTATGGTGCAAGGAATCCGTACTCCATACACCGCAGCACAGCGATGTGCAAATATAGTAAATTTAGAGTGTGGTAGAAATCAGGGCTTTGGTTGCTTATATAAAATCTGTTAATAAAGTATATTAGAAAAATAATTTTTAGGGCATTTGCAACATTTATATTAAAAAAAAAAAAAAAAAAAAGTTGAATAAAAGTTTTAGTTACTTTTTAAAGCCATGCCAAGAAAGAACAAGTCCCTTCTTGGTGCAGTGCCCAAAGCTGTGGTGGGTGTCCCTGTGAACAGGTCCTCCGCATGCAACAGAAACCGGCGCGGTTTCTGCGGCGGAGTTTGACAGTGTCAAAGTCCACTGGGTAAATGCACTCTAATGGCAACCAGTAAACCAATATAAATCAGCAGGCTGTATTAGGATTCATTGGGGTTCAATCAGAAGCTTGGTTCACGCTAATGTGAACACAGCCTTAGCTCTGCAAGGACATACTGTACAGAGAAAGGGGTACAAAACATAAAAGGGTTATACAGCCTAATCTTGAAATAACAAGCTCATAGTGTGATCCCATGAGCGGATTGCAGGCCCACCCCTAATTTATGATAACTTTTGAGAAACCAAATTTTGTTGGTTTTTAGATTAGAGAATGGTGACAAAACACATGCAATTGTAAAATAGATATAAAAAAATACATTTTCTAAAAATTTGTAAAAACTAAAGTGATACAAATATATCATTGGAAGTACAAACAAAAACCCCAATGTATTACTTTTATGCTTTGCCAGTTATTATTATGGCTTGCGTGACATTTCCTGTGAACGTAATGGATGAGAGAGCCAAGCTGCTTCCCTTCCATTCCATGCGCGATAGCTTGTAAATAAAAATCTCTCTTACATTAAACTTATGTGATCTTAATAAAGGTCAATGTGTTTTTTTATGGCTCCTGGGTTAAACTGTAGATATACATTTTATTTTATATTTATATTCCCTGAGGTTACAGGATTCGCCGGAGATATTTTTTAGTGCACTGCAGATAATGAGAAAATTCAAGTGTGCATTACACCATGACCGAAAATTTTGCAGAGCTTAAGGGTAAGATGCTAAGAAATGGTGGATGAGATGATATCAAACATCAAAAAGGGGTTGATCACCTTTTATGTATTTATGTTGTTATATTAAGTGGAAAAGGAAAAGCTATCAGGACCGGACATCCCGAGCGCAAAGCTTTTCACTCCTGACATCTGTAAGAGGATGTGAAAGACGCTTTATAAGAATATGATAATCATGTACATGGTGTAGGAGTTGATACCTAAAGGATGGTCATTGATCTACCTAACTGGTTATTGATAATCATTAAAGGGGTTGTCCGGGTTCAGAGCTGAACCAGGACAACCCCTTTAAGTCTAAGATGCTAAACCAAAGGATATCTGTTCTACTGGTTGGATTAAAAAGAATGAATGAAAATGGACCATTTTCTTGGCATGTTATTAATACCGTATATACAGCTACACTAGAAAACATGTCAGCGAGGCGATACTTGCTATACTAAACAGCACAGGAATAATCACATTATATTAGTAAGCATGACGTCTAAGGAAACCACATCTTGTACAGGTTTATCTCTGACTGGGCAGGAAACATCTGATGGTCGCCAAGCAAAAATGGAAAGCAGTGTAATAAGCCCGGGGAATTCCACGTCTTAGTAATGGAATACCACCGGTGTTACATGGTCTTAGATTCTGGTGGTGGGCGATATCAGATTTGACAATCTTCTTATTCAATTGTGAAGGCTTTTCTTCAAACAATGTAATGACAGGGTGCAGTCTGGTTAAACCAGCCCTCCCTATACATGGTAATAAAATAATAGCCTGGTTGTTCCTCTATAGCATAGGAAATATGGTTATATACTGCTAGAATTAAAATAAAAAGCTTAGAAACTCCTTGTTAAAGTGGCACTATATGGACATACATTAGATGATGGGCTGGTCCTACTAAAATCGGCAGGTTCAAACGACAATTATCTTATGTGTATGGACCGCTTTCCCGATGTCCCTATTCTCATACATCCATGCCAGGAATATTTTGTGTGTTGTACCTCAGTAATGTCCCCCTTTGGCCATTAGATAGTGTTCACTGGTATCTGTTCTGTCTATATGGTTCTGTTTTTCTTCAGCAACTCCTTGTTTGTGGCGCCTCGCTCTGGTAAAGTTTTTTTTTTTTTTTTTTTAAATCACACATGATATGATTGGCTCCTGATTAGAACCGCTTTATGGCAGTCTGAATTCGGCCATAGAAGAGTTGTTCAGCCAAATAATTAAATAAAAAAAAAACATAAAAGGGCTCACAATGTTGTAAAATAATAGAAGAAGAATTCACCATACCGATCCCCCGCTGCTTCGGTTCCATTGCTTCCTGATCCTCCACCAGTCTTTGCTTCTTGGTTCCTTTATACATGCAGGAAAAGACGCTCAGCCAATCACTGGTCCCAGCGATAATCTGCCTCAGCCAATAATTGGCTGAGTGATCATTTCCTGAGTATTGAGAGGGACCAGGAAGTATCCAAACAGGAGTGATTTGGGGGGGGGGGGGTCGGTAGACCTACGGGGATATTTATCATCACCTCTATGCCAATTTTATGGTGTAAAAAACACTTTTTAATCCTAAATCTAGATGAAAGTGACGTTTGTACACTGCTCTTGCCACTTTCTGGAAAGGAATGTGGTGGGGAGAACTGTGGAAAAACCGCAGCGTAATTGAGTACCAGCAAAATGAATGCGATTAGATTTTGTCATTTTGTTCCATGTGGAAATTGACCTGCCATGTGGATTTTGAAATACGCAAAGGTGAGATCTGCGCCAAAACCGCATCAACCCCCCCCACCAAAAAACTCAAGTAATACGTGTGATTTTTTGGTGCGGATCTGGTGTGGAAAGGTACAAAAATCTACACAGAATTTCTGTAAGACAGTCCGCAGGTAGCCTAAGATTGGTGTCACACACAGATTTTGTTTCCGTTTTTGGCGCAGTCTTTTGAGTGGATCCATTGAAGTCCATCCTTTATATTTCTCACTCTCTTCCAACCCATTTCTGGCTTCAGCTCAAAAAACTGCATCAAAAACTGACAAAAAAAAAAAGCAGTGACACCACCTTAAGGAAAACCCGCAATGTAATTTTCAGTTTCTCTTTAAGAGATTGCATATGTTAGGGGAAATATTCTATGCACCATATTCATAGCCAGAAAGGCTTAGTATACACAGGCTTTAAGAAAAATACCAAATCAATAGCACAGCATGAGTGTTGATTTTCTTAAAAGCCTGTGAACACATCTTAAGCCTTTGAATTGGCAATCATTTATTGCGATGTGCTCAGTTTAAGCCGGGCAATAGCAGCAGTCCATTCAGACAAGTCTTATGCTGTTAGAAATATTTAAATTATAAAGCTAATTTGGGTATGACTAAATAAAAACTTCTGATAATCTTTACAATCTAAAAAAAAACCCCTATGACGTGTCACAAATAATAATGGGTAATTGATCTGGGATCTCAGCATGAGGCCTTCAAGTGTTTTTCTTGAGAATAATCTGATTAAAATCATTATTGGTCATGCTGGTAAATGTGGTTGGAAGGCCTCTAGCCGGTCCTGCTAATGCTGGGCTAATCAAAGTCAACCTTATATCCACTGCCCAGTCCTTAAGCAAGTAGATCAATCCCTGTGTTGCCAAGTTCTTCTAAATCTTCAAGAAGTGTTGACAGGAAGATTTATGAAATAGTCTAAAAGAAAGACTTTTTTGTTGCTCATAACAACCAATCCCAGCGCAGCTTTAATTTTTCAAGAGCAGAATACAAAATGAAAGCTGGGCTGTGATTGGCAGCTATGGCCGGCAAAAACAGCTTCTCTTTAAAGGGGTTGTCCCACGAAAAATATCCTACAGTTTTCATACCAGCACCTGGATCTGAATACTTTTGTGAATTCATGTAATGAAAAATTTAACATAGCCCCTGAGTTATTCAATAAAATGTATCAGAATAGCTCTACCTGCTATTTGGTTTTTTTTTTTCTTATTATTTCTTTGTCCTGCTCACTGAGAAGGCCGCACATGCTCAGTTTCATCCTTCAAATGCCTCCTGAGCTGTGATAGGCAGAGCTGAGACACGCCCTCTTAACTGCAGCAGAAAAGACACTCCCCTTGAGCTGTCAGCTTGATATAAATCTAAGGGCCCGTTCACACGACCGTGTGAACGGGTCCGCACCTATTCCGCAAATTTGCGGAATAGGGGCGGGCCCGTTCACCTCTACGGGCGGCACGCTATCTTGCTGAGCCTCGGCTCCGTGCCGCGGCTCAGCAAGAAAAGATAGAACATGTCCTATACTTGTCCGTACGCACGGACAAGTATAGGCATTTTCAATGGGGCCGCACGGCGTGTGTTCGGAACACACGCCGGGCGGCCCCTGTATATTTGCGGGTCCGCAATAATGCGGACCCGCAATATACGGTCGTCTGAATGAGGCCTAACAGAGCAATGAATGTGGAGATCTCTGGATCCATGTGAGGTACAGGGCTGGTTCTGGCTTTGTTAGAAAGAGATTGCCATGTACTATATGATGTCTGATTTTCATTATTTACATTAATCATGGGATAACCCCTATAAGCCCATTTCATAAATCTCTCCCATTCTTTTCATGACACAGTAGGTACAAAAAACTCTCAAGTGCTTACTTTGCTGAGGTTTCTTCATCGTATTTAGTTTTCAGATCAAATAATGCTGCCTGAGACTTTTCCAAAGCTGCAGAGGAGAGAAACATCAGATCAAAAAACAGATTTTATCACAAGCATTCAATGAACATTGGCTTCTGCAAGTTAAAGTATGTGGCAGTATAGTCTGTGCTGCAGAACAGGCTCAGATAGACTCATCCTATCATAATATTGAAGTATTTTCCAGGAGTAAAATATTAATGACCTATGACCTGAGGCTAGGTCTGCACCCCCACTGATCACCTGTTTGAAGAGTCTGCAGTGCTCCAGTGAGTACCGCGGCCTCCTCACAGCTTACCAAGCACAGCGCTGTACACTGTATAGTGGCTGTACTTGCAGCTCAGGCCCATTCACTTGAAAGGGACTGCACTGCACATAGGTCATGTGAACCTTGTGACCAATGAATTTGACATCACTGGCCTAGGAAGAGGCTGCAGCGCTCAACTTAGTGCTGTGGCCTATTCAAACAGCTGAACAATGGGGGTGATGGGAGACAACCCCCACTGATTTCACATTGATGACCTATCCTGAGAAAAGTTAATTCATACTTTACTGGAAAACCCCTTTAATCCTTTCGCTGGCAAGGCGGATTTTGCCGTTCTATGCCCTCTTGATTTACCCCTTAATAGGCTGATTTAAAATGATGCTTTTACATGGTATGTGTTTGGAATATAATTTTTTTCATGCGTACACTAAACACTTGTCTGTTACAAATTATTTAAAAAACATAATAATAATAATAATAATAATAATAATAAAAAAATATATATATATATATATATACACACACACAAACAAACGCATACACATTAATCTCTGGGTATTTATTTACATTAATGTTAGAATTTTAATTAATTTATTTTTTTTCACTTAACTTTTATTATGTATTTTCTTTTATAACTTTGATCACATGTCCTTGTTTGATCGTTACATAATATCAAGGTGATCAAGGCTGCAGATCTTGCCTTCAAAGAAATAGTAAAATTGCCAAAATCCTAAAAGCTAAAATGTCTTCAATCAATCTCAAGAATGCTGAATTAATATAAAGCATCCAAACCTGTTTGCAGAACTTGAACTCTGTGTTCAGTCTCCTCCAGCTTAGAAGACGTAGACATCTGAGTCTCCTGCAGTTTCCTAAAAGACAATGAACATTCAGATTTATAAGTGATTTGCTGGACACACATCCACCAATATTGGAGGATTTCATTATTCATTTCATTTGAGATTTTAAACTTAGAAAAGTATTAAAAAAAAAAAAAAAAAAAAAAAGATTCATTGGCAAATGAGCAGATATATAGTGTAGTAACACCAATGACACCTAGTAATGGGTTAACCACTGTCACTCCATATCCATTATAAGCACAGGCCCGGGGAGTCATCTCTTTATTTGGCTACAAAATGGGTCCGAACGTCACAGTACAATAGTCCCAATAGTTCTACGCTGTGGATATTAATCACTTCATACAAAAATGAGAATCTGATTACATCAAGGACATAAAGATTTCCTTAGGCTACATGCACACGACAACACGACACACTGTCAGTTTTTCATGGCCATTTTGCATCAGTGTGTGCATCCATTTCTGGCCGTGTGTCCATTTTTAATGTCCATTTTGCATCTGTTTTTCATGTCCGTTAAAAACGGACATGAAAAATTGATGAATTGGATTGGCAGTTATTTCTTGCCCCCAACTATAATCATGACCACCATGATGCCCATAATGTCCTCCATAGTGCCCCTAACTAAAATAATGTCCCCCACGGTGTAAATAATTTTTTATAGTGCCCCAGCTAAAATAATGTCCCCATGGAGGCCCCCTAGTAAAATAATGTCCCCCATGTAGGCCCCCCGGATAAAATAATGTCCCCCATAGTGTAGGAATTTTTTTTATTGTTCCCAACTTTAATAATGTCCCCCATCTTAAATAATAAAGCCCCCACAGCTGCTTTTTTAAGATTAAAAAAAAAACAAAAAAAACCTCACCTTATCCAATTGCTCGCGCTGCAGCAGTCTCTTCTCTCTTCACTGAACAGGACCTGCCGAAGGACCTGCGATATGCGTGATGACGTCACTGCGCGCGCCAACGTGGTTACGTCACCGCGCATAACGCAGGTCCATCGGCAGGGCCTGCTCAATGAAGAAACCAGAGACTGCGCAGCGCGAGCAAGTGGATAGGGTGAGTGGCCATAGTGTACCCGTTTTTAACGGCCGTTAGACGGGAGCACCCGTCAATCGGCCGTTAAAAACAGCCCCATTCATTTCAATGGGGCAGTCAGCCCGTTGAAACGGCCCAGAAATAGGACATGTCCTATTTCTGGATGGGCACTATTCACTGGCCGTTAAAAAAACGGCCATGTGAATAGCACCATAGGCTTTCATTGGTGCTAAAAATGGCCGTGTGATGGCCGCTACTTAGACGGCCGTCACACGGCCATTTTGTCGTGTGCATGAGCCCTTAAAGAAAAACGGTCGCCAGTTTCCTGCTGCCCCAACCACAGTCATTAAAGGGGTTCTCCAGGAATTAAGAAAATGAAAATACTTAAATATTACTTTATTATAAATATATTACCAAATACCTTTCATTATTTATAATGGCTCGTTTTGTCTGGGGAGCAATCATTAGGAGAAATAAAATGGCCGCTGTCCTATCAGTACACACAGAACCTGTACTAATCATACAACAGGACAAGTTACTTCACAACACTGAGGTAAAGAGCTGCCTCATCCTCCTCTCTGCTCTGCTTGTCAGGGATTATGATCCTGAATACAGATGATAAGATGTTCAGCTGAATCTTTGTAGGAATGGAGAAGACATGAAGTACAGAGAGGATAGTGGGGGAGTAGATAATAAGCAGCAGCTCTTGTATGCAGTCTCCATTACCACAGTCTGTCCTATCCATCCTCTCTCTACTTCATGGCTCCTCCTGAACTCCATTTTTACAGAGATTCAGCTGAAGATCTTATCATCTGTATTCAGGATCATAATCCCTGACAAGCAGAGCAGAGAGGAGGATGAGGCAGCTCTTTACCTCAGTGTTGTGAAGTAACCTGTCCTCCTGTGTGATTAGGACAGGTTCTGTGTGTACTAATAGGATGGCGGCCATTTTGTTTCTCCTAATGATTGCTCCACCAGAAAAAACGAGACATTATAACTAATGAAAGGTATTTATGAATATATTTATAATAAAGTAATATTGAATTATTTTCATTTTCTTAATTCCTGGAGAACCCCTTTAAGAATGAGCGATCGGCTCTCTCTTTATAAGGCCTCATGCACATGACCATAGTTTCGTTCCGCATTTGATCTGAATTTTTTTTTTGAAGATCGAATGTGTACTCATTTATTTCAATGAAGCCTCAAAAGATGCGGACAAAAACATTTCTAGTGGAGTCTAAAACAAATGGTGGCATGCAGGAGGCCGGGATCCATGTTCTGCAGATTTGCCATTTGTGGACTGCAAAACAGATACGGTCATGTGCATGAGGCCTAAAGACCATAGTTCTGAAAAGAGACATGACAGGAAGAAATGTCCGCTCAGCAGCACTCCTCAGACTTCTCCTCAGCCGGCTTGATTGACAAGTCTCTTCCAATACATACACAGAGAGAAACATCTGTGTGGTTCGGGGCACCATGAAAACTGATGCAGGTTCCCTTTAATGCAAATATCTGCTCTCAAAGCAGCAAAGTGATGGCCAATTACAGGAATTTCTCAGCAGGTGTTCACACTGAGGTACAGCATAGAGACTGTGAACAACAACAGCCAAGAAAGCCTGCATCATAAGAGAAATTAATGAGAGAAAAAGCCTACACAAGCTTGATTTATCATTTTGAATAATACGCATTGTCATCTGTGCACAGTGGAATAGAGCATGCAGAATCCAGTAAGGTAAGTCAGCTGAAAACGTCCACATTCAGCTGTGTCCTGTCCATGTCAGGGTGCGGCCACACATTCAGGTTTTTGGAAGCAGTTTTTTAAGCCAAAACCAGGAATGGATTAATACAAGTGGATGAGTCGTATCTGTCCTTAATATCTTCCCTCCGGTTATGATCCACTCCTGATTTTGGCTTCAAAAACTCGCCGGTAGTTATTTTCTCAGACTCATGGCACAGCACTGTAAATGCTTGCTTGATTCCCTAAAGAAAACCTGTCACTTTTACTACGGGATCTAAGTTTGGTTCTATGAACTATGGGGGTCAGGGTCTTGTGGCTGAGACTTCTTAGACTTTCATACGGATAGACGATACTGTGATCATGCAATGTCTCCTTGGCCATTGTGAAAAAAAATTGTCACAATGAAGGACAAGGCAGTGTGATAAAATTAGACGTCTCTTTCCAACTGTATGTTTGGGTCAAAGTACGTCAGAAGCAGACAGCAGGATTGGACTTGAAGTTGACAGGGAATTTAATGCTTCTTATTAAAATATGGAGCTGATATGGTGCAGACAGACAATCCGCAACGTACTACAGTAGCAGCAAAAGTTGATATGATTTACAAGTAATGTTCTCCACATCCTTTGGAAAAATATCTATGTGAAAATTGTCCTGTGGTACAAATCTGAAATTCTCAAAATGTCAATTCTTCCTGCGGATTTTTACTGCTGCATATGGTGAGATCTACAGCAAAATCCAAATTTGTGTAAACCATATTTCTGCCACGGATGTGCAACACAATCTGTGTCAAAACCTGGTAACCGAGTTCCTCTTATAAGAAAAACTCTATAAAATAAATTATCTTAAAACTTCCAGAATTGCTTCAGAACTCATTGGTCAGAATATTGGTCTGCAAAATGGAAGAAAACTAAGCAAGGTCCCGCAGTGGCTGCCAATATCCGTACACATTTATATGACCGGCACTGTACATTAGCCATGCTAATACTTCCACTCACCTCTCCTTCTCAGCAAAGTCATTTTGTAACTTTTGTTCTTTCTCCAGAGCCAGGTTTTCCGCCTGGTTCTTCAGGGTCTGTTCATATTCCCGGATTTTCTCTCTAAGTGCTTTTATTGTAACCTCTGTAGAAAAACAATTGGGAGAAAATGTGTTTACATAGCTCTGTGTGGTTATATAATACAAGGCTTTCTTTACCCTGTAGGATCAGTGTGTTTTAAACTCCATCTCTTCAACTCTGACACAAAATCAATAGATATGAGTCCCTTTGGAGACCTTTTACTCCCTAAATGTTAAATTGAACTTTAAACGTTTCAGTTGAGAAGGATCAATGGATTTTGCTGGGAAACAGAGCCGGGGTTTCTGCAACATGCCTGAAAAGGAAAAAAAATCAATGCTAAAACATAATATCACCTTATTGAACAGTTTCAAATTATCTCTCTGTTGAGCTGGGATTAATAAAGTCTCCGTGTGGGTTAAAGCATGAATTAACATGTGGAACCGTTTATTCATTTTTCTGCGCACATTAGGACATTAATTTCCCATAGCCTCCACGCGTATGATGAATGCTCCGCATGCCTCTCTGCTTCTGCTCGAGCCATTTGCATATTTCTCGGATTGCATTGTGATGTAAATCAATTAAATTCATCTTAAAGCCTGTAGACATGTACAATTAAAGAGCCACACAAGAGGAAATACAAACCGTTACCTCAGCGTAAACCTGACCTGCTTCGCTCTACTACTCCGGTGATGAGCTGTTGACTTGTTACTCTCCTGAGTTAATCCATTCATTCAGGTGAATTTAAAGAGAATAAAGCGCTGAATGAATCACTTGGGATTTTTTTTTAAAATAAAGATTAATTTCAGAATGGGTAAATAAAAAGGGGGGGGGACCTGTGGGTTGGGTGGTGCCCATTGGCCACTAAATTTCAGAAATGTTTGATTTCCTTTTATTTGGGCACAGTCAGAGGCCTGGGAAGATCTTAAGAAAGGAATACTACAAGATCAATGTACTGACTTGCAAACAAAAGGGTGTTTCTTATGTTTAAAAAAAAAAAAAAACTTAAAGGAATATCTCAACATCCTACCATACAGAAAAAAAGGAGAAAGTGGCCATGTGGGGGTTCAGTGCACTAATCATGACACAAGGCCACAAAATATCCCTCTTCCAGAATATTGTATCTTACCACAACACTTAATATAACAGTAACCATTTCATGGTGGGCAATGTAGTTCACTAGCCCAACACCACCAGGGCAGCATCAAGGATGGAGGATGCCCTTGAGCATAATCTTTGGTGGGATCTGCCAACAGTCTAATGGGTAGCCAAACTGGCCAAAATACCTGCTGATTTTAGGTATTTTGACAGCCAAATTCTTTGTTCCCACCAGAGGAAAGTGGAGCTGGGGGTGGACGGCAGCCGCCTATTCTCATTTCCCTGTGGTAGCAATGAATGCTGATGCACGAGTGCTTCTAGTTAACAGTGCAGGAAGATCAGGCACCTGAGCTCCAACCAATGAGTAATAACTAGGAAAAGTTGCATGATCATCTCTTGTGCCACATGTCAGAATACAATGTTGTTAGAGGTACACTTACACCCATGTACACATGGGTCTCCTGCGAGTAGTACACAGAGAATCTTGATTGTGAGCCCCAATAGGGACAGAGTGCCTGCAGAATATAGAGTAGTATAAGAGTAAAATAAATAACTAAAATACAGCAGGAGCTGAGCACATTGATATATATATTTGTGGAAAAAGATTCAGTAAAACATGTAATTTATACATTTAAATCTCTGCCCTTTCTTTTTTTTTTAATGTTTTTTATTGAGTTTTTGAAAATTAAAAGAAACAACCCAACAGAAGTACATTAACAAAGTATCAAGATAGTAATGTTTGGATGCCAAAAAATTGGCGTATTTAAGTCCAAACTTCAAAGATGACTTTAAGCCCTCCCCTGTGTACAGCTAGTAGTGATTGACGGATATCTCTGTATACACACTTACACAGGGAATGCTATCAATTACTGATAACACTTCCCATGTGTACAGCTATCAGTGACTGACAGCTCTCTCTGTATACACACTTACACAGAGAATGCCATCAATCACTGCTAACACCTTCCCCGTGTACAACGGAGGTCAGAAATAGCATCTAAATGAATACATTATAAGTTTTACCAAATGTTTTCCCATAAAAATATAGATCAATCTGCTCAGCTCTTCCTGCTCTATAAAAGCTGCCTGCAGACTGCACTGCATTTTGTGCTGACAGGTTCTTTTTCAATGTGTTTCAGGCTTATATGTCGTGCTGCTGGGAAACATTTGAGAGAATTTGGATGTGGAAGGTCCTAGGAAGTGGAGGACCCTGGTCAACTGAATCTTTTTAAATCATGCATGATACGCCCAGACTCGTTGAGGCATACGCCGGGTGTATTCTCAAAGGAATACCATCATATTGCCAAGAAGTGGCCAGTTTCCACAAAATAAAACACACGTATATAGGTTTTTTTTGCAGTGGAAAACTATATAGGAAAGAGTTTCTGCATAACACCCCAACAGAGGTCGCAAGAAAGCTCTTTTGGCCTATATCGGGGGAATTGGGGCCTATGGCTACATTTGCAGTTTGTAGCAGGAGTTTTCCCAGCGCATAATCCAAACATTTTCATTCAAATGCTGTGTGAACAGAGCCTGAGACAGGTTGGCTGAGAAGGGTCCCATAAAGTAATGATGAAACAGTTTCCATGAATATCACTGATAACAGAATTACCTTTCATGACATACAACACCTTACATTAATGTTATTATACAAAAACATACTGGGGCAATAAGCAGAACCTTTGGACTGATCTTTATGTTACCAAGGAATAACAGAAGACATGTTAGATGAAAAACTTCTAGAAAACCTTCTTTCTGTATGTGACGATACTATGTTGTGTGTTAACCTGGTAATGTAAGGACCAATTTATTCAGAGATCGTGTGTTAGCATAATAACCTGTTCTCAGTTAGACTGTAATAGGAAACAGACTATGACCAGAACAGTCACGTTTCTTAGTGTTTCGGCTAAGACAGGTTAACTATAATCAAACTCTAAACTTGCTTCGAGGCCAAGAACATTCAGCCTAAGAAGAAACACATAAGCCCTTTAAATTGTTTTGAGTGGTATTCCAATTAGTCTGTTTTCTGCAGAATTTTAATTAGTTAAGGTCTTTGGCTCCAAGGTGGCCTGATCTGGTATTGGTCACAGAGACTGTATACAATAATCCCTTCAAGCTAAAATGCAAAGGACTGTCCTGCCACGCTAATCCTCGGACCAGGAGGGCTTTAACAGTCTCTTCCTTGGCAGAACCAAAATTTGATAGAACAAAAGAACGTCACACACCAACATAGTAAAGTTTCTAGAGAGTAGATTAAAAGTTTTTTATGAACATGCAAGCATGTTCGGCTACACGCACACAACAGTTTGTATTTTGCAGCACCCAAATGGTGGATCTGCAAAATATGGATACTAGCTGTGTCCATTCTTTGTAGAGGTGCCTATTCTTGTCCACAAAATAGACAATAGGACATGTTCAGTGATTTGCGGAAAAAAAAACATTTTTTGCAGCCCTATCAAAAAGAATCAGTCCATGTGTGATCCGTGAATCGGATGGAGATGGAAAATATGGCTATGTCCACGAGGCCTTATGGTGTCTGGACTGTTGCAAGTATTGAAAAGGCTGCAGCACTTTCCCAAGCACCACAACCTCTAATGTTGATCAAGACTGTGAAACTTGTGGCATCATGCCCAAGAAAACTGGTTGCTAGGGATCAGCAAATCGACTTTGGATGAAACTTCCAAAGTCGATTCGCATAAAACTTTGTTAGAATACTGTACAGAGCGAGCTCCATACAGCATTAGAATGTATTGGCTCCTGTGAGCCAGTCATTACTTTGCGAAGCCTCGCGAGATTTTGGGTAATTACTTCAGAAATTAATTTGTACTGTAAAAAACCTTTTACCAAACTCTGTTTCAGTTCCAAGTGGTACCTTGGAACGGAACCCGAGTTTGGTAAAAGGTTTTTTACAGTAGAAATTAATTTCTCAAATATTACCGAAAGTCTTGCAAGACTTTGCGAAGTAATGACTTCGGCTCATAGGAGCCAATACATTCTAATACTGAAGTCCATTCACTCATCCCTACTGGTGGTTGTAATCGCTGGCAAGGTTGCCTCAAATAAGTCCTGAGTAAAGGGTCTGAATACTTATGTCAATTTAGTTTTTCCGTTACAATAAATTAGCAAATATTTCGAACATTCTGTCTTCACTTTCACATTATGGGGTATTGAGTGCAGAATGATGGGGGAAAAACTTGTGAAAAAAGTAAAAGGGTCTGAAGACTTTCCGAACGCACTGTGTGAACAGCAAAATAATACTGACAACTGAAACAGTAAGGCCCGGTTTACACATTCAGGTTTCAATGAGGATTTCAAAGCAGATTTCACACCAAAATTCTCATCAAATCCACTAGTAATCCACATCCCATTCAAGTGAATGTAGTTTTTGTAACCCTGCTCACATGTTCGGCAAAAATCATCTGAACAAATCGTCGTCTGTGCTGTGGAAAAAAATGTACAACATCTAGGGGCTGGTGTTGAGTTCAGGCTAGGAGCACAGGCTGCACCTAATTTACAATGATGCCTACGTCTCGCCATAAATTAGGACATCCTCCAGGAGCGCAGAGGATATCAAGACCAGAATAAAAGGCTGCTCTATGATAAATTCCTCCCTATGTTCTAACTTACTATTAGATTTGTCAGTGTTAATGTACTGTACGTGAAACAGTCTTGTCATCGCCAGCCTTATTAATCTTTATTAGTTTATTACTTTACCACTGGCATTGTCACGGTTTTGGTTATTAAACCCCAGACACATTAGACAACATGTATGGATGACGCCAGGATTCAGATCTGCTGCTAACCTAACCAGCTCCTAAATACCTGCCTCGAAAATATACTTAATAGCGCAATCTCATTAAGCATGTTTAAATGGGTGGGGTAATGAGTGCAGAATATTACAACCTCTTTACGAACGCATAAGAATGACCGTTTATGGCTCTGGATTATAGACACTGGAAATATTACAATGCCATGAGCTGTTAGCTATGAGGATGTTCTAACCAGGATGGAAAGTTACAAACCAGGTCATTTAAGGAGGACCTAGCACCTCTCCTGACCTGCCTGTAAATAATTGTATTTCCCCACGGTATAACAATTCTGTATGTTTTCTCATTGTCCCGACCCTCTGTTACTCCCTAAATATATAGTGAATAAACTCACAACTGGTTGTTACCATTCAAAGGGGTTTGTCCCTACACGTAATACGGACAAGAATAGGACATGTTCTATTTTTTTGGCGGGCTACGGAACGGACATACGGATGCGGACAGCACACGGTGTGCTGTCCGCATTTTTTGCGGACCCATAGAAATGAATGGGTCCACATCCTATCTGCAAAAAATGCCGATCGGAGCCCGCAAAAACAACGTTCGTGTGAAAGAGGCCTTATTCATACATTTCTAGGAGGAATAACAGAGGAATGGCACAACACAGATTTCTAAGAAAAGAATCCAGAATTGTTATAGAAGTAAACATAAGTGAATGGATTGGTTCATCAAACAGACTTCATGAGCAGCGAGGGGCCCCACTGCCTCCCCCTTGATTGACAGAGCTGGACATCTCGCCTTGCCCTGTCAATCTTCTTGTTACCCAAAAGTGTAGCACAGGGATCAGCAACTTCCGGCACTCCAGATGTTCTGAAACTACAACTCCCAGAATGCTCCATTTACTTCTATGGGAGTTGTGAGATCAGCAGAGCATGTTTGCATGCTGGGAGTTGTAGTTTTACAGCAGCTGGAGTGCCGAAGGTTGCTGATCCCTGCTGTAGCAGTTGCATTTCGGAGCAACAGGGCAGGCGAGAGATTGACAGGTGCAGGTGTCCGGCCATGTCAATCAAAGGGGAGGGCAGAGCCTGTTGAGCATCGGCTTCAGACCCTTGTTACTCAAGAAGTCTGATAAATGAATTAATTAGTATGTATCGATTCATTTATCTCTAGTGAGAAGTTCTCTTTAACAGCAAGTAGGACTGTGTTTTTTTTAACATTTTATTCAAATAACTTTTAGGGTCAGCAAATGTCTCCCATTCAATTAACGATATTGTTTATCGCTAAATCCATCCCAATATTGTAAACATTTACGCATATTAAAAATAATGCTCATATTCCCAGTTATGTCAGTATAGCACCACCTGCTGATTATAGTGAACAGCCTTTCTGCGTCCACCTCAGTAACTGCAACCCACCTGCTCGGCATTTCTTCTGAAGTTGCAGGCTCACCACATCAGGGATCCCTCCGCAAACACTAAGTAGCAAGACTGAGCATGTGCGTCCACCTCTGCACAGTTACTGAGGTAGACACAGAAGGGCTGTACATTAGAAACAGCAGGGGGAGCTATTCTTACATTATTCCGGGCTGGATTTAACGATAAACAACCCCTTTAATAACAGCCCCTGCTCCATGGCTTCCCGTAGAAACATATAATACAATACAAACCTTGATTTTTGACTTCAGCAAACTCTTTGTTGTATTCATCTAATGTCTCTCGGAGCTTCTGATTCTCGGTTTCGATATCGTGCATTCGTTGTACCTTTAGTTGCAATTGCTGTCCCAGATCCAAGGCAGGTACTGGATCTAACAGAAAAAAAAAGTTCTGTTCATTTATACGTCTCATAGAGCTATGCTAGTATACAAAGGTGACAACATTTAAACCGACACGGTCACGAAATATACACATATTACACAGAACAACAAGCTGACACTTGACTTTACAAATACTCTTCAAATTCAAGGGGTCCTTCAGGAACGGCCACCAGCAACCTGTCCTAGAATGTGAGAAGGACTGGTTTCCACCACTTGCAGATCTGCCTAGAAGGGTGAGGGGGCGTGCTCTCACTACCCTGTTCGAGAATAGATGGTAATGATGTGATCTTGTCTATGATATGCTATCATGGCTGAGCAGCCTGACAGGAACACTCACCAATATGTAGTATATGCAAGTGCCAGAGCGTGGTGTGTAGTGAGGGTCCATCCCCACAACCCTCTAGGCAGCTCTGCAAGTGGAGGCAAGCAGTGCTACTCACATTCTAAGAGAGGGTGCTACCAGCCATTGTAAATTGTTCCTAGATGGGTATTTCCATCTTAGACAATTGGGGCATATCGCTAGGATATGCCCCCATTGTCTTATAGGTTCTGGTCCCAGCTATGGGACCCGCACCTATATCGAGAAGGGAGCTGGGAAATGAACGGAGGACGCACTATGCTGGCTCAGCTATTTCCATCGGCTCCACAGAAATCAATGGGAGCGGTGGCCGTGCATGCGCGGTGCGCTCGGCATTCATTTCTATGGGAGCAGCGGGGAGCTGCGTCTGGTGGTGGCCGGACCCCAGGTATCCTCCAGGGTTCTCCTTCCCCTCCTAGTGATATGCCCCCATTGTCTAAGATGGGACTACCCCCTTAAATAAGTACAGTAAATATACATTTTGACTAACAGAACAAAAGTATGAGCAGCCCCTATGTACAGAAACCATGCTGATACCCCCTCCCTGATGAGGGGTTGATATGTTTGTTTTGGTGCATGCATATGTATGTGTATTTGTGCTTATGTAGATTTTAGTAATTTCTGTGTCTGGGGTCCCAGGAGAACCCTCATCGTGCTCGGACAGCTCAGTATAATCATCGGCACAGCGG
Organism: Rhinella marina; assembly: GCA_900303285.1. Classification (NCBI taxonomy): domain Eukaryota; kingdom Metazoa; phylum Chordata; class Amphibia; order Anura; family Bufonidae; genus Rhinella; species Rhinella marina. Next base: position 436,654 of record ONZH01000610.1, on the reverse strand, counting down.
TTGCTACGAGACCCCCTGTCCCTATGTAACACTGACCGGCCAGAGCAGAAGGCAGGAAGTGTTGTCATAGACACAGAGGCTCTTCTCACAAGAGGTCTGTAATTTTGACCTCTGATAATTCGGCACAGGAAGAAGAGGTTTACTTTTAACATAGTAAAAAAGGAGGGCTGGAGGCAGACCTCTGAGCAGTTCCACTCTAACTATATACTCAGAACCCAGCACCATCAGGAAAAACTGAAAAAAAAAAAAAAATTGCTTCCCACGGGCAAGACTCATTCATCAGAAAACAGACATTAGTTATAAATAGAGAATATTACTTGACCAGACGTGTTTTATGTAATTACAGTGAATGGGAACGACACCCATTAGACTGTCTGTCTCTTAATGCATACTTATTGCATTACGTTCACAATTGGACTGACCACTGCGGCATCGATTTCCAATACTAAGATAATCAGAGCAGCTGCTTGTGAACAATACTTGGGAAAACACGCCATGGCGGTTTGCCGGGGCAGAGGGAACTTGGGAAGGATTATTGAATACATGTCTGATGAGGGCGCCAGATTTAGTGGTATAAAAGGCAGGAAAGATTTAGTCTCGTCCAGTGGAATGCTAAACATCAAACTAAATGGATCAACAACAGTGTACATTAGCGAGTTCATTTAACTTCAAAACATTGCAGTCATTCATTCTGCGGACCACCCTCAGCTTGGAGGAACATAGTGTATATCTGTTAACACATTAGACATGGACACATGCTTTTCCTCAGCTACCCCAGAGGAGGCTGTCGCTTGATGGGATGGCACCGGATTTCGCTTGATTTCGCTCTACAATTAAGGAAGAGCGTGCAGCCTGCCATGGTTCTGCACCCAATAGGTTAAACAAAGACATATTGTAATCCGCATATAAGTTGGCCTGGTCCCAACTCGCTAAAATAAGCAGTAATTCATATTAAAAAGGATGGAGACAGACAGTCGAGTCTTCTAAACGCTAGTTACTGAGTTCAGAAAAAGCCCAGTCACTTCTCTGATTATTAAGTAATGACAGCAGCCTTTAAAATTAGAACGCAGAGCCGTCTGGTGAGGGGCAGAAGTAACCCTGTATACATGTAAAGGGGGAGGAGACATGTTTATACTGTACTATCTTATAGATAATGCCATAATTAGAGGGGATGGATCACCTACGATTTTTTTTCGGAATTAAATAAAACGAGATACGGACACATCTGCTTTTACTAATGTTTTAGGATTATTTTTTTATTGTCATTTTGGTACATGATTATGGAGCAGGCATCTTGCCTTAGCTGCTGTTAAAGAGTTTTCCTGGTTACACACACAAAAAATAACAAAAAAAGTCAACCTTACTACATTATATATGTCAAATGATTAAGTTCTGAGTGCATTTTAACTCCTCCAGCATAATTAGGATCTGTGACCAACGCCCTATGTTTACATCCCAGCACAAGACTCGCAGGGAGTGTCTGTAACATCAGGTCTCTGCTTCTCCTTCCCCTCACAGTTTGAACATCATAGAGCCAAACCTGCTTGAAGCCCTGTTGGAAAACCCCAACCTAAGACACGCATCATGGCTGACATCATGTCTACGGGTCCAGGAGAATGAGCAGAATATGACACTCTGGTCATTAGTGATGTTGTGTCTCTAGGGCAGAACCTTACAAGCCTTGCCATGCCCCAGATGTAGACGTGATGTCATCAGGATAAGGAACCAACACAGTGGAAAAGGTCATGTGACCTCGAAGGAGTGCAGTAAAAAGGGACATAACAGATAGACACTTAGTAAGTGATAACGTGTGCTTTCATTCAACTGGTGCTGAAAATTACAAAACCACATTACCCCAGCCACATGGACACAAAAATCTTTAGTCTCATTGACTTCTATGGTAAAAGGTTGTGTCCATCACCTATTGTGAAAAATGGATGCTATGTTATCTGCCACCAGCTGTATAACAAAGGTGGTTCCTTCCATTGCAATCCTGCCTGAGAAGATAATAAGATGACTGCTGGAAGTGATCTCTACAGAGTTTCAGCCTATTCTAAGAGTCAGCGGTCAGAGTGAAAACAGCAAGATTGCAGGATTATTTCTATTTAGAAAATGGCATAGAAAATGAAAAAGTTTAACATAAAAATGAGATGGGTGTGTCCCTGCACAGTCTGACACTGGCAGCGCTGATAGGAAAGTGCCAAACTGTGCCGGGACACACCGCCAACTGGTAACACCCAGCTGGACCTTCACTGCGAACTGCTAGTAATTCAATCATAACATGAAGGGATGGCTCAACACAGCGTCATAAGTATAGATGCTCCAGAGTCGTTATCACATGGAGAATGTCAGTATTTGCTATAACAGACATGTCAGGACTGGAGACAGGTCCTCTTTAAGTCTTCTGGGAAGATACAAATGCTCGGGGGATATTGTTCTCCCTTGAGACTATGGAGCACAGTTTGTTCAGCATCTACTAATGTAAGGGGGAAAAAAATAGAAAGAACATATTGGAAATCTGATGAGAAATGTGATATTTAGCCAGTAGGAATCTGTTGGAATGATCTCATATATAAAGGTCTGAAAAAGGCCACAAACAATCAGCAATCTCTAAGGAGATCTGGGCAGGCCGGCTCTAGTATTATTACAACGGCAGGAGATAACTCCGCGGGGCTGTTGGTGCTTATCTTCCTATTACATTCATAGATTAAGACCTAATAGTTACTACGGCGCTGAAGCCCATACGAGCTATACATACAGCAAAAGTTCGGAAACTTCAATGGACGTGATTATCATTTGTCTCATTAGGGTTACAAAAAGAAAAAATGTGTTACTTTTAAAGTCATAGATTTCGACCCTTTCACTAATGTCGTATTGCAAAAGTAAATCTGTGTCTTCTCACTGTCAAGGGGAAAGGCAGTTATGGCAGCGCGGCTCAGTGTTCATTGTATGAGGTCCATCTGTGCTGTCATTTCTAATTGACTGGTAGGAAGAGTGGGTTTTCTGGCTCAGTTTCCCGGCAGATGCAGATGAGAAGGTGGAAGGATGTAATCAATAATACTTCTTGTTGGTTTAGGTCTGCAGCCCATCATTTGCAATTGACTACTGACCTTTTATGTAGTGAGGTGGGACTTCTAGAAGGCAGAAGAAATAGCAGCGCTGACTACATGATAATCTGTGATTGAATCTATAGTAAGGTCGCCTAGGACTGGTGCGTGTGAGCAGAGGATCCCACTACTGAAACTGAGAAAGCTGAGAATCCAGTTAGAAGGCAAGTAACAGAAAACGTCTAACTGGGCCGAGACCTGACTTTAATATTGGGAACAATTCTGTTCAAGTATTAAACAAGCCATAGACAGCGTATATTCTTCAGCAGATCCCGTCTATCGGACCAGATTTCAAATTGTCAATTTTGTGATTGTTATATTTTGGAGAAACTTCTCTGCTCAGTATACTACTTCCCTGAGGAACCTTCTGACTGAAAAAAAAACTGAATTAAAAATAGAACAGATTTAGGGTAAAATCCTGGCTATATCCACATGGGGTGGGATTCCCACAGTGCAACAAAATCGGTGCAAAATCCACACATTACATGCATTTTTTTTTTAAAACCCGAAAGTTAATTTCCGCTGTGGATTTTCGATGTAGCATGTGGGTGAGATTTTAACAAAATCCATTATGCTGACGCTATAAAACGCGGTGGATTTTCTGCCTACAGTTCCATGGCAGAATATATGCAGTGCATCTGCTACATGTGACCAAATCTTAAAGGGATACTGTAGTCGGAAGGAACTGTCACATATACATAATGGCTACCAAAGGGATCCCAGCCATCACCAGAACAGGGTGCACGTCCCACCTTGCTGCTATAACTTGACCAGCAAAAATTTTAATAGAATGGAATGGCGGGGCGAATATTCAACTCCATCAAAAAACCTAGCTGCAGTCTGGCAATTGGGGAATGGGTGGCTGAAGTTCCCCTTTATGGTGATCACTGGTCTAGCAATTATCACCTATCCATTGGACAAGCAAAAATTGCTTTTTGATTGGATTACCCCTTTAAGTCTATGAACAACCCAAAAAAGTCAACCTTTTACATGGTGTCGCTTTTAGGTCAGTTCTCATTATGCTAGTATTGGTCTACTACTGACAAGAAGTTCTAAGTGCACCTGAAGCATAGTCCATTAGCTCTGACATGTTCAATATCTGCAAATGCTAATCCAATGCTCGATTGTAAGCGATTTCTGAGGCCTTGACAAAATCACCACCTATATTTCATGTAATATGGTTCTGGGACCATTATCAGGGGAAAATAAAGGCAATATCAGCATAAGCTTTGTATCATCTTTCCAAGGTTAGGTGGATTTCCCCACAAGCTCCAAAGATATATTTATAGATCTTTCACATAGTCAATGATATGCAGGGGCCAACTGGGAGCTTACAGTGGCCCTGGAAAGAACTAAAAGTGGCCCCTTGTCATAGCACACAATACCACCCCAGCAGAACTAAATACCACAGTACAGAACACAACACCACCCCAGCAGAACTAAATACCCCAGCGCCGTACAATATACTGCCCCAGCAGAACCAAATACCACAGTGTAGTACAATATACCGCCCCAGCAGAACTAAATACCACAGCGCAGTACAATATACTGCCCCAGCAGAACCAAATACCACAGTGTAGTAGAATATACCGCCCCAGCAGAACTAAATACCACAGCGCAGTACAATATACTGCCCCAGCAGAACCAAATACCACAGTGTAGTAGAATATACTGCCCCAGCAGAACCAGATACCACAGCGCAGTACAATATACCGCCCCAGCAGAACCAAATACCACAGTGTAGTAGAATATACTGCCCCAGCAGAACTAAATACCACAGTGCAGTACAATATACTGCCCCAGCAGAACTAAAAACCACAGTGCAACACATTGTACTGCCTCAGCAGTACTAAATACCACAGCACAGCACACAATACCACCTCAGCAGAACCAAATACCACAGTGCAGCACACAACGACACCCCAGCAGAACCGAATGCCTCATAGCATAACATACTGCCTCAGCAGCCAAAAATAACTCCCTAGAGGCAGCCCCTCTGTGGTGGAGCCATGTCAGGACATCTGCAGCTGCCGGACGGGTACATGAGTACCTCACATTCCCACTGCATTTAATTAACGCCAGGAATGTTATGCTTTTATGTACTTAGATGGCGGCTGTGAGGAGGACTCGGGGACCCTCTGGACATTGTCCCATTTGGAGGTTTCTCTGTTTGCCCCTGATGATGTGAAAAAATTTTTTAGATAATGGTAGGGTCAGGGTTCTGTTGAGCTGGGTATGTATGTACCGTATATAAATATATATATTTTTTTTAGTTGACGTCTATTCTGGAATCTACTTGTCCAACCACGTGGTTCTATCCAATTCCCTGTGGTCCATATTAAATATGGGGCATGTGGTCTACTTAATTTTCATGGACACAATAAATGCCATGTACAGAGCCATTCATGCACGCCCCTCTTTGCTGTAGGATGAAGATGAATGCCCCCCTTGTGTGTTTGCCTTATGCTACTACAACACATTCCTGCATACGCTCCTTTTTTTGCCAGGGCACTCTAGGCTAATATAATCATACCATTACATAATTAAACCAGCTGTCTCATTATAGAAAATCAACTGGAATTCAGGGCCTAATTAGTCATACGGCAATTAGCATGCTGATGAGCAACTGATGAAAAGCTGCCTGGATTTCAAGTGTGTCAAGACCACCCAGTTATTTAGTTGGCAGGGGGTCACTGAATGGCGAAGCAGAGACTGAATGGCGGACATGTTGATTATATTTCGCACACAAGCCACATTGCCCATTATGTTACCTCACACGCCACAGAAAGCCGATCCACCCAGTCGAGTCCTCCGCACTCCCAAAACTGAGCAGCCCAATTTTAATTGTAGTATACACAATTGGATCTGATCTGAGATCACTTACTTTACCAAAGTAACAGGTCATGGTCAAGTGGTTCCTGGAGAAAAAGCCCCCGAAATAAAGAAAGGAAATGTATATATACTCAATTTTTTATTCTGGCGGTGAAAGGGACACATCCTTATTCTGTGGGAGTTAAAGTGTTTTCCGATATAGACAATTATTAGGCGTCACCCTCAGAATAATCTGGAAACAGCAAGGAAAACTGGCAAAAACTATTCATTCACCTCGCAGCGCCACCACAGGATAAATTATGTATTACACAGTGACCATTAAAATCAATGGGCTGCCACAGATAGAGAGACGTTCTGTGCAATCTCTCAACGCTCTAATAATTAATGGTGGTTTCAGGCCATGCTGTGGTTGTGACCTCGTTAACTGGGCAGCTTTACCACAACTAGCTGTGGTCTAGGACTGCGCGGCACGTCTAGATAAAGCTCGTGTGTTTCACATATATTTGACACGCGGCTCAAAGTCACCTGGAGAAACCTGGAGCGGACCCTGAGATTTCTCAAGTGGATTTTGCGTTTAAACGTCGCCAAAAAACTTATATGTGGACCTTCCTTGTTGATTTTTCTCTCTCTAAGGGCTCATACATACGAACGTATTTTCTTTCTGTGTCCATTCCTTTTTTTTTTGTGGACTGTATGTGGAACCATTCATTTCAATGAGTCCATAAAATAAAATGGACGTTACTCCGTGTGCATTCCATTTCCGTATGTCCGTTCCGCAAAAAGATAGAACATGTCCTATTATTGTCTGCATTACGGACAAGGATAGGACGGTTCTATTAGGGGCCAGCTGTTCCGTTCCGTAACATACAGAATGCACACAGATGTCATCCTATGTATTGCAGACCGCAAAATACATACGGTCGTGTGCATGAGCCCGACATCCTTTTACTGCACTTTGGAGCAGAATTTCAGTGAGGAGTCTGCAACCAAAATCCTGCATCAAGTATGCAATGTATGAATCCACCCCAAGGATATTAGAAAATTGGTTTTCAAAACCAGATAACCCCTTCAGGTTGGCGTCACACACAGTTCTTTGATGCTTTTTTTTTAGCTAGAAGTGGATCGCAAAACGCCAGCCTTAGGCCTCATGCACATTACCGGTTTCGTATTGTGGCCCGCAAGACATTTACCGTGTGAAACCCACATTTTTCTCACTCTTACGGCTCATGCACACGAACATATTTTTTCCTGTGTCCGTTGCATTTTTTTTGCGGCCCGTATGCGGAACCATTCACTTCACAGGGTTCACAAAAAAAAAATTGGTTCCGTATGTCCACATGGCCGGTCCAGAAAAAAAGATAGAACATGTCTCATTCTTGTCCGTTTTGAGGACAAGAATAGGCATTGTTACAATGGATTCGCAAATAAAAAACGGATACAATACGAATGTCATCCGTATTTTTTGTGGATCCGTGTTTTGAGGACCGCAAAATACATATGGACGTGTGCATGAGCCCTTTTTACTAAAAATTACAATTCTTGTCCAAAATACAGACAAGAATAGGACACGTTCTATAATTTGGGGAACGGACGCATGGATGTGTCAGGTTGAACAATACTGGTTGAATTTCCAAATCATATTTTCCTTTCTGCCTGCTACATAAAGCACATGTAGACATTAGATATTAAGATGACGCCTGTATCCGGGACTACACTTAAGACTGCACCATGTGATTCACGTGAAATTGAGTTTCGATTCAGTGAAAACGAGACCTAGGGGGCTGCTAGTACCTGCCTTGATCACGCAGCCTGCACGAGGCCCAGAACAAAGGGAATCACACAGAAGAAGAACCTATCAGAAGATACTAACTCTACCGGATACAAGACATATATGCTTTTGTAAGACAGCTGTGCAGCGTGTCCAAAATGTAGCTTATGTCCTGGTACATCCTGATACGGATTCGACTCCCCCGCCCACCTGTCCAGGACGCTGCGGTGGGGTGTATTAACCAAGACAGAAAACTCTGTGAACGAGGCCCCCACCTTTTCTACGATGTGTATATGCTTAAAGCCTGCCTATTATTAATCACGCCTTTTTTTGTATAACAAGTGCCTACACTGTGAATAAAGCTCAGAACCTCTTGCCGTATTACCACTGAGTGCCTTATGCATGGGCTGAGATTGAAACTGAACCACGTGTCAGACTCTTTCTTAGTATGCTAGCACATGCTTGAATGATTTGGAGCGAGTGACCGACGAGTTTCTAATCTAACTGAATCTTCAACTCAACAGATGCAGACAGCAAAATGGTTGACACACAGACATGAATGGGAATGCAGATTGGACAGGATACAAAACACGGTCGTGTGCTTGAAAGCTGGGGCTATACAGCAATCTTGGCCAGCAACACTTATCGCATAACTAAAGATCACTGTATCAGTGCATTCACTGAACTGAATGGGTGTCGCGGCCCTAGTATCTCCAAAAAAATTCAGCGAGACCCACCTTCAACTGCTAACACACACACAAAAAAAAACCCTGCAGACTGACAGCAATTCAATTATAAACTTCTAGAAGGAATAATAGAGGAATGTCACAAGCCAGAGTTATATGAAAAAATACTCCACAGTTTTTTTTTTTTTTTGTTTTTTTTTTTACACACGAGATGTAAGTAGTTACTAAAACAGATGTCATGTCAGGTGACAGGTCCCCTTTAATTAAAATGATGACTTAAAGATAATCTAGTTACATTTTATCCGAACGTTGCACTAAATGAGGCGAGTGGCAGGAGCCAGAGCTGAAACTGCCACACCTGGTAAATGACTGTAATTAATCGGAGGAGAAAGTTCCTACCTTTAATTGTAGTTCTCAGAAAACCTTTAGAGACAGAACGTGGTTCCTAGCCGGGGCCTCGCTGGCCTTAGGGCAAGAAGACGATTCTAGTGATAAAAGGGTTTGGAACATGTTTACACCACTAAATTATAGCTACTGAATGGCGGACCTGTTCCTCTCTCATGTACGTCATGCTGCTTAACCCACAATTTATCACCATCACAGGACGCAGCGAATGGCACAACCACGGGCATTGAGTGCTCAGCGGATTTAACATCTAGAACAGATAGTAGACGGGGAACATCTGAGGTGACCCTGTTCTGCTGCGGCCGTGGCTGCTCACCAGATGGGACGGCTGGAAGGGTTATTACTAATATCCTGTGAATATGGCGTCTATATACTGAGCTGGGGAGATGAGCAGTACGTGTTATATTGCTGATTGTTTCCACCTAGTTTGGCCTCATGCACACGTCCATCTGTATTTTACTGCCCACAAACCTCGGATTCGCAAAATACGGATACCGGTCGTGTGCATCCCACAATTTCCATGGGCCTCATTATTAAAATGCCTATGCTTGTCTGCAAAACAGACAAGAATAGGACAGGTTTTATTTTTTTGCGGGACGGACATCTGGATGTGAACAGCACACTGTGTGCTGTTCGCATTTTATGTGGCCCTATAGAAATGAATGAGTCCTAATCCAATTCGCGAAAGATGCGGAAAAAAATACTGTTGTGTGCATGAGGCCATAACCACGTCTCTGCTGCCAGCTCACATGCCCCAGTGAATTTTATAATTTTATAAGGCTAGTTCCCGTGTATGCTGAAATTCCGTTTTCTTTTTTTTTTTTTCTTTTCTGGTAAAGGACACAGAATCGCCAGATCTAGCACATGCTCGACACCAACAGCGTCCAACAGATCCAATTGACTATAATAGTCTTTCAGGTTTCCAACATGGATCCCAGCACTTTGCCTGACCATAAGGCCTCATGCACACGAACGTGTGCTGGCCGCAAACTGCGGTCCGCAATGCACGGGCACTGACCATGAGGCCACCGCATGCGGATCGCGGACCCATTCACTTGAATGGGGTCCGCGATCCGCATCCGAGGGTCCGCACCGCAAAAAAGTAGTGCTTGAGTTACTTTTTTGCGGGGCGGAGGCACGGCCAGAAACACCACGGAAGCACACCGTAGTGCTTCCGTGGTGTTCCGATCCATGCCTCCGCTCCGCATCTCCCGGATCGCGGACCCATTGAAGTGAATGGGTCCGCGATGCGGGCTGCACACGGCCGGTGCCCGTTTATTGCGGACTCGCCGTATACGGCCAGCAGCACGGGCACAGCCAGCACACGTTCGTGTGCATGAGCCCTAACATGCAGCTGTAACGTGTCCTTTTTTATTTCTTCGCTGAAGCCCCACTGCAGATGTGAATCTAGCCTCAAAGAGATTGTCCGGCAGACAAACACCAATCGTCCAGACCTGTGCCCCTAAACATAAAAAAGCAGATTTACCTTTTCCACAGTTCAGTCGCCGCTCAGTTCTTGGCTGCTTATGTTCCCAGCCAGGCGAGGAAGCGACTGGGTCCCCATGACAGCCGCAGGTCTGAGCGGTCACATCAGCTTGAACGTTTCATCACAGATATGAGGTACGGTTCATGCCAATGCCACTGCTGAGGCCTGTGATCAGCCACAGCGGTAACGGGACCCAGCTGCTTCCTGGTCCATGGGAACAGAGCAGTGGCGGGACTGCGGGCAGGCGCGTCTGCACTGGTTCAGATGAGAGTAGTTGTCTGCCCGTCAATTCTTTTTATCATTTACAATGTGGGTGCAGCCCTTTCTCTCACAGCCAGGTCCTACTGTCCCCTGTGTCTAGATTGCCTTATAGGAGAGACACAGCACTCCCAAGGTATGCTTGTAAATTAATTGTATTTTAGCAATATTAATAAATTCCCCATCACAAGTGACTTGCGATGTTTTGGACAAAACAGCGTACAACTTCAGGTATCGACACAGAACTCCTGTAACCACGGCTCGTACATGGATTAGCAGGACACACTGTATAGATGAAAGGTCGTCACGAAGGCGTCCTTTAACATCTTGGGTGTTTATTCATTACGGTGCAGGAGCTATATACTGAGAATTATAGCGCCTGTGTATAAATGCTTTTTGTATGTTCCTGGTTTGACATGAACACCAGCTCTGAGCTTTTTGGTGTCAAAGCGTCAGTGGCCGCAGGTGATCCCACGACCCATATACATTAAGCGTTTTACATACATCACTTTCACTACTGGCTACATCTGGAGACGGGACAGCTAAGGGCTCGTTCAAATCACCTCTGCACCTCCTCCAACCATTTCCATTGCTCTGCCCCAACTACAACAATGATGGAAGTGCCGGTTCTGTCACATGACGGACAGAGAGGGCGCCCAAAGGACCTCAGTGACTATAATGGGGTCCATCTGGCTTCCGTCATGGAATCTGCCATCCAGACTATTCCGATTAAACAGATTACGGCATTTTGCTTTGTGTGCTATAAATGACCAGCTCTGAAAAATCCACAGATTGGGACAATTAACTCTTTTAAAATCCAAATAACATACATGTTAAAATACACTAATAAAAACCACACAAATTAAAACAAAAACAGCCACCCACTACCCCCCACCCAAAAAATTCATTCATGTGAACAGAGCTTAGCCCCGCCCAGGCCAGTGATACTAGTGGTGACGTCACTGGGCCTGAGGAAAACACAGAGAAGGCCGCGGCGCTCCTGCAGCGCCGCTGCCTTCTCAAACAGCTGATCGGCGGGAGTCCCGGGTGTCGGACCACCGCCGATCAGAAGCTAATGATCTATCCAGAGGATAGATTAGCAGTTTTAAACAACTGCAGAACCCCTTTAATAAAAAAAAAATATAAAAAAGGTATATTTCCCCCACCCATTAAGATCCTGAATATCTGGTTGATCTCATTGAATTTGCACTTTTCAAAAGTACCATTCACTTCACTAAATATATATTATATGACAGGTCATTTTAGGTGAACCTGTGGCTTCATATTTAAGGAAATACTTTTATGTCTCAACCCATCCACACAGCGTTCATTACTTTGCTCAATCATTCACTGATGAAACATTCTGTAACTTGCCACATCCTGTATTAAATCATTAAACTGAACCCATAAGCTGGAACTGCCTATCTCTGCTAAAGAGAAAACGTATGTCATGTGTTGATACTGTATTTTCTGCATTTTCTTACCACATTACTGGACGTTTGAGCTGAATATACAAATACCTTTAGCTTATAACTGACTATATTCAATATATGCTATAGAAAAAAGGAAAGTAATTGAAATGGAAACAAATGTCTATTTCTCTACATTTAGCAAGGGATCGCTCTCACTGGGATTCCATACTGCCCACTGATGTAAATGACACCATTGTGGAGGAGGATAGGTACCCACTGATCACACATATCTGACGGTCCTAAAACTTCAGCTTGAAGATATCTTGCCGTTTTAGGATGAATTTAAAGGGAACCTGTCATCACCGAAACACCCCCTAAACTAGAGTAAGCGTTGTATAGTGTAAGTGATGCTGAATCCGAATATGTAAGTTTTATCTTCATACTCACTTCCATTCTGACGCTGTGCTCCCACAAACCTGCAGTAAAATACATTGAGTGGACTCTTCTTTGAGTCCTCTCCATTATGTGAGTGCACTGGAGTCCAGTGAGTGTATTTTACTGCTGGTTTGTGGGAGCACAGCGTCAGAATGGAAGTGAGTATGAAGATAAAACTTACATATTCGGACTCAGCATCACTTACACTATACAACGCTTACTCTAGTTCAGGGGGTGTTTCGGAGATGACAGGTTCCCTTTAACTAATGTCAACTCTTGTGATTCTAAGCTTGATGTATTTTTCCCCGCACTCTTCTTCCTAGCATCACCCCTCTCCTTCACATCACAATTCTTTCCAGTATCACAAAGGTCTCATATTGTCAAATAAGGCCAAGTTCACACTTCAGTTATTTGGTCAGTCATTTCCATCAGTTATGGGGAGCCAAAACCAAGGAGTGGGTCAAAAACACAGAACAGGTGCAGATCTTTCCATTATACCTTACCTCTGAGAAGGCTTCACTACTGATGGAAATGATTGACCAAATAACTGAAGTGTGAACTTGGCCTTACTAGTAGTATGCTACTGATTGTTCAATAAAATTAGTAGATTTGTAAATCAGAGAATAAGCAAGCTCCATATTTATGTACTGTATGTTTGAGTGTGCTCTATATCATTAACTTCACATTGTAAAGATTCTACGTAATAGTAAAAAGAAGAGAAATGGATTACCTGGGACATCAATTAATCTCTTATAAACATTCAAGAAGGCAGCTTCAGCTTCTTTACTTCTTTTACTTAATGCATCAATCTAGAAAGAGAAAGAAAAAATACGTATTATTTTATATGAACCATCACAGGATCATTCTTTGCTATAATTCCTTGATAGTTTCTTAAAGTGGTTCCTGAGTTAAACTTTTTTTTTTTTTTTATTAAATCCAGTGCTGCTGCTACAATCCTTCCTCCTGCTGCAACCATTAATCATGACAACCACATAAACGCTGCAGCCAATCACTGGCCTCAGTGGTATACAGCACAAGACCTCTGAGGTCAGTGATTGGCTGCAGCACTCACGAGAAGAAAGCCTGGCAGTGAGGATCGGAGTGGCGGTGCTGGAACTGAGTGGATTCGGAATGATGGGTATAATTTTTATTTTTAATTCTATTACCTTCCTTGTGTAACTCCTACAACCCCTTCAGATCATCCATTCAAGTGGAAATCTTTGGAATTGTTTCAGTGCAAACATGGAGAGATGGCTGAAGGGTATGCACCCCAGCACCCTAACCCTGTTGTAGGTAGAAGGAACAGACTGCTCATCTTGCTGTTGTGAACTTAACATTGAGAGATTTTAAGATTTACAAACTCTATGATAAAAAGTATGAGAATTTAAGCCGACGAGAGATGTGGTTAATCTTGACTTACAAAAGACTGTACATGACCACTGCCCAAAACAATAGTTGGCCTGGAGGCAGCGTCTAAAGCGTTCCAGACGTTGCCATCTCTTGCCTTTTGGCTGGCCCAATATAGATGGCGAGGCAATGTACGGTGCCAGCGTCTTCTTAACAGGTCTTATATTCCAATCCATTGGGTTTCGATCCGGCCTACGGGAGCTCTAGGTACAGTTTCCAGGATCTACACATTTCCTCTCACACTGGACTGCTGTGACGCTGGACTAGAGAAAACGTGTGAATGAGATAAGGACATTGCATTGGGAGCTCCAGGGACTTGAGTCCATTGTCGGTGAAGGACTTTAGAATAGCAGAAAATAAATGATAAAGCTTATTGCTCAGCGCGTGCTTACACATGGATAGTAAGCCATTATTCCCAATGGATAAGTTATTACGTCTACCTTGCATAAGGAACATGTAAATGTGATTGCAGGTCAAATGCTATTAACAAGGTGCAACAATAATCTATGTAGGTTGTGACTAGCCAATTCATCATACAGCTACCAGGCGACCACAGCTCTCCCTTCTCTACTACATGTTACATGTGTAGTGTCATCACAATTTATCTTAAAGGGGTTGTCCGAGTTTTGACAAAAAATATATAGCACTGTAATGCCCCTTTCACACGAGCGGGAGACTCGCATGTCTCCCGCAACGCATCTACAGGGCTGGACTCCTGCACTGACAGGGATCGCATAGCATTATATGCGATCCCAGTCAGTGCCGGAGTCCAGCCCTTTAGATGCGTTGCGGGAGACATGCGAGTCTCCCGCTCGTGTGAAAGGGGCATAAATCTGATGGGCAGCAATATATAACTAAGTTAAGCAAGTTTTAGGCAAAAAAAAAATCCATATTTCCTAATTTCCCTGGTTCTCTTCTGGTCTTTGTTTACATGCAATAACAACAATCTCAGCCCCTCCCCCTTCCCCCCCTCTCTGCAAAGGGAATGAATACAAGTGCTGAGTGACATGTCTGCCTGCTGGAATACTCAGCAGCATGTTGTATGTGTAGGACTACAAGTCCCAGCTGTACAATGACACTGCCAATACACACAGGAAATTCTCCCTACCTGTTCTTGTACAATTCCTCTATAGCTCCTTGCCCAGCATTTGTCTCCTCTCACTGCTGCAGCTACTGTTTGTTGTAAAGCCTTGAGCCCTCAGTGTATTCTGGCTGAAGGGGTTAATGTTTTATCTGAAGGAAACCAGGGAGAGAGCAGATAGCAGGAGCCTGGCAAAGAAAGGGGGCGTGGCCAGTGACGTCTCGTGTACAGACTATTATCTGAACTCTGAGGCTTGTGAAGGAAACATCACAGAGCAGAGAGATAAGGTGACATCACAGGTCATGTGACCCTCAGTCAACTCTGAGAAACCAGCAGCTTTAGAAACACAAAGTATATGGGAAAGTTCTTATACCTGACAAGTTAGAAACATATAAAGAACAAAAAAATAACTCGGACAACCCCTTTAATGTATCATGATGTAGAAACTAAGTGGGAGATTTATCAAGACTGGCAATTTCTGCCCCGGTCTAGATATCCCTTGCACCGCCGGAGGATGCACCTAATTTACGACTAGGCGCATGTCTCATCATAAATTAGACGCATCCTCCTGCAGTCTGAGTGCCCTAAACAGAAACCTACGACAGCTCAGAGCTGCGGTGGATTTCTGGCTTCATTTGCGTAAATGAAGATAAATTTGTCGCTTGCCATGCCCCCTTTAGGGAAGGCGGAGAGGGTGGTGCAAAACTGACCGATGCAACAATTTTTTTTCAAAAGTCGCAGTTAAAATGTCTTGACTTTTTAACATCACTTTGTAGGCGCAGGGGGATGGTAAATCTCCCCCTGTTTAAAGAAATTTAGCTCTGCTACAACTGTATTTTCAAAAAATGTAAAAGAAAAAAAAAGGAGGGGGTCTATTATACCCTGCTTTAAGGCATTCTGGGCTTATTTGCGCAAAAAATGGCAACATTTTTACATCACTCCAGTTTTGAAAAGTAGGTGGGTGTGTATATGGCTAGCCTGTGGAGCCGATTTAAACAAGATTTATCAACTGGCACGTTTTAAAAAGTTGCAAAAATTGTTGCAACCTTACTCTAGTACAGGGGTGGTGTAGAAAGTGGAGTGACATTTTAAAACAGAAGTGTTAGACCTAAAAGATGCACAAAATTTATCAAACATCGTTGATGATAAATTTGGCGCAAATCGTGGAAACACAGACTTCCCCTCATAATAAATCTCCCCCATGGTCTGAAGACGTTTATAAAAAGGAACTTGCTGACACTTTTCAAATCCGGAATGGCGTAAAAATGCAATATGTTGCAATAAGCCCACAATGCCTTAAATGGGTTATGCAAGAACGGAGGGGTTTTTGCCCCCAACCCCTTTGCAACTTTTTGAAGATGTAATTCTGGAGTGCAGGAGTATATCCCTTACATTTTTTTTATCTTTGACATTTTTGAAAATACAGATAAAGCAGAGCAACATTTATTTTAATACTTATTACATCATTTGTGATGTCTATGTTTTCGAGTTTACGGATGTTCTTACAATCCCAGACAGAACGCTCCAGTGTAATAATTGTCAATGGTAAAAGGTAGAACTCAAGTAAAGAGAAAAATCAGAAATTCCAGAGAATGACAAAAAATAGGTAAGAGGTGAATCTCGTTTCTCAGAAGTGTTATTGTAAGCATTAAATTTGTATGTCTACCCAGAATCAGAGAATGTACTTTCTACAGATAACTTGCTTTTCTAATATTCTGGCAAAAAGTCAGCCCGATAAAGTATCAACCTGCGCTTCCTGGAGTGATATATCCCAGTGTATGATTGCAGGAGATATGCAGCTTCATTGACAAGTATAAATTGAATTTCACTGCATACTCTTCCCCTAACGGTGGTTACTGCTGAATTTTTCATACATTTCTTTTCCACTGCTGAATATTTGAGTATCGTTTTATGAAATATGCGGCTTTCCTCCAATGGTACGTGACAGGACTAATGGAAAACACATTCTTTCCCATCCCCTCTACATTTTAGAATTACATCCTATAGCCAATTGACCCCATTATTAAATAGCATAAAAAGGCACTTATCATTATTAATGGGGCTTACAAAATGCATTATCTTCAAAGGCGGCAAGCGGGCTAGCATGCCAGGAGAGCCCTGCAGTATATTCAGAGAAGGACTGGGAACTTAAAGGGGCCCGGGAAAAAAAACTAAAAGTGGCCCCATGTTTTAGGTGGGTTCAAGCTGACAGAAAGTGGGGCCAGCAATACTATAGTGCAGGACAAAATACCGCCCCAGCAGAACCAGATACCACAGTACAGCACAAATACTGCCGCCTGCACCACAGTATGAAACTGTATCATCATCCTGAGGGTGGCGACACAGTTGAATTCATGAGGGCATCTGCAGCCACTGACCAGGTGCATAAGTACCTGATGCTACTAAATGAAAGAATGCTTAGAGAATCAGATCTTTATGTACCTGGCTGGTAGCCATGAGGAGGTATTGGGTGGCCCCCGGGGCATCAGCCCACCGGGAAATTTCTTCCCTGTTGATTCTATGGCTAATCCGCCCCCGAGCAGAAACACAGGCATCTCAGACATTAGGCTAGGATATGCCACCAATGTCAGATAGGTGTGGGCCTCAAATCTATCCCCAGAATGGGCCCCCAGAAGTGAATGAGAGCGTACCGCTCGGTTACTTTCAGAGCTCTCATAGAAATGAATGGAGAGTGCACTGCGTGAGCACGGTTCCTGCTCCGAGCCAGCACTTGGCTATTTTCGAAACTCCCATAGAAATAAATGGAGGGTGGCTGCACATGCAAGACTGTCCTACATTTACTTTGGGGGTCCAGCTCTGGAGATAGGGGTGCTCCAGTAACAAGCTCTGTCCACAACAGACATGGATGGAGCTATGTAGTTCTGGCACCAGACCTACTCAGAAACAGCTTATTGGCGGGGATGTCGGACGCCCGCTGACCAGATACTGATGGCCTATCCTGAGGAACAGAAACATGATTGGTACACTTTAAAAAAGGCTGGGTTCACTTCTGTATGGAGTCTCCTGTAAGTACCTCCGTTGCAGATCCCATTAACACCCCCCAGGGCAAAATAGTGCAGTACTCCATCATAGCCAATGAGGTTCCATGGGTGCTGTTTATTTCCATCATGTGACAGTGCTGATATTTTTTTTCAGGTTTTCTGTTCCTAGACTGGAACAAAAAATGGAAAAAACTGGCACAGATGTGAACATAGCCTTAAGGACCCTAAACAATAAAAGTGGTTTTGGGATGATTTGATCAGCTCATGTGATCTAGTGCTCTGTGCCGGCGATGAATGCTCCACATACAGCTTTGGAGATTCACATGCCCAACAGCAAAGTTTCCCAGGAAATGGATTTCAGTTGTTGGCAAGTATGTTAAGATGAGCGAGGCTCATAACAGCCAAGAGCACTAATCCTACTAGTACAGACGCAAAAAAAAAAGAAATTGGCAGATTACCATAAGCACAAAAACTGTCTGGGACATGCAAACAATAACTACTCCACAACCAGTCCACATACACCTCCACATTAAGGCAACCTGCACATGGGTGGCCTTTATAGTGTGGTTTTTGGTGTGGATTCGATGCGGTTTCACAGCAGATCTCACCCTTGCATTAAAAAAGGTGAAATGCAAAAAAGAACTGCACAAAGACATGCTGTACATTCTAAAATCTGCACGGCAGGTCAGTTTTCGCATGGAGCGAAAAAGCAAAGTGTATAGGAGATTCGTCTAATAACATGCACTTTGCTGGTACTGTAGTACACTGCGCTTTTTCCTGCACAAGAATCCACGTGGAAAAAACACGCGTAATCTGCAACGTGTGCTGGTGGCGACAGTGTTTCTTTGTTGTGGGACTATTACAACCATATAATAAAATAATGTACTCCATTTATGATGATAGCAAATTGTAAGACTGATGCTTCTTGTATAGGCCTTGTACAGACAGGTGTCAAATTTATGTCACCTTGTCACCCCAAGCAATGTGAACTTTTCAAGACATGCTTGTCACTGAAACCAATGAAGTCAACACAAGGCAGAGACAACACTACAGCCAACTGTCACTCATAAGATCACGCTCCTTCACATTTCTTCACTAGAGCTTTGTAGATACCAGCTATCACTTGAATGGTTCCGCAATCCGCAAGATTCAGCCAGCAACGGAAAAAAAAAAAATATATAACATGTTCTATTTTTTTGTAGTGCGGAGGCACAGACCGAAATCCAGCCGAAGCACTCCATAATGCTTCCGTGGGCTTCCACTTCTTGCCTCTGCACTGTGAAAGTGAACGGGTATATTGCCGCTGCCCGTATATTGCAGACCCGCACACGTAAATGTGCATGAGCCTTAAGTCAGGTACTTCTATCTTAGCCATGAACTGAATAACCCTTTAAATTGTCCACCTGCTAATTACAAATGAAATGACTCTGCTCATTCTGTCCAAATCTATACTGCAAAGCTGACAAGTGAGCTACATTCATCTCAATGAGGCCACAAAAGATGCGGACAGCACACCCATGTGGTGTCCGCATCAGTAAATCCGTTCCACAGCTCTATTCTTGGCTATTTTGCAGACAAGAATAGAACACATTAGCAGGAGTAAAAACCAAAGAAATAAAAAATGGTGGCATGCATTTGGATGGTATCCGTGTTTTGAGGATGCAAAAGACTTATAGCCGTCTGCATGAGCCATTATGGTCTCAGATCAGGACTTGATGCCAAAAATAACAATTAGGGTTTCTCAGGTCAAAATGTACCAATGAATCGTGTACCTCCAATATCGGGGTAAACATGATGATAATACAGATAACGTATACAATGGAGAGTGTATTCCTTTATCACATGAAGAGAATTCAATTAAATGTTAATCAGTCAAAGTGCTTTACAATAATGTGCCTATTTCGATAATAAAGAGCAGCATTTGGTGTCTAAGAAGCCTACAGCAATTGTCTGCTGTTTAGTTCAATTGACAGAATTATGGTTCAATTTGAGAGCAGCGAAAAGCTTCCCGATTTCTAAACATTATATTTCAATTGCTAGTCATTCTTACGTTATGCATAGCACATATTACGGTACTTCCACAGCTTCACTATACAAGCAACAAGTGAATTGACTCAAACTACTTCAAAGGAATTGTACTAAGTCGTAATTCAACATCAAATTCCGACTCCACTACCTAGGAACAATAATCAGTCATTTCATGAGATTGAGGAACATTCACAAGAGCACAAACCTCCAAAAATGATGCAATCGTATCAATAAGGAAGCACAGGCATCAGAGAGCTAAGCATAGGCAAAGCAAATCTAATATTAGAAATTAGCTGAATAGGCCAACATGTACGTATGCTCATGGAGCAGTGGCCCTTACCCCTTTGTAGTGACATTAAGCGTATCAAAGTTTTAAAAAAAAAAAATTTGGCATAATGGCTGTGCATCTTTTTACAGCAGTTATGTTTGGGCTTCCCGAAAGTCTCATTCAGCCATAGTATTCCCTGTTTCAGCTGCACAGCTAGATGCATTTCACTAAGAAGCAGAGGGCGTGTATCCCTTCTGTGAAATCTGACAGCACAGTACTGCTGTGATGTCCTTTCCCTTACTTCGCACTACGATTGTTTTTATCTCTGGAACTTACAGAACAGATAAGGAAGACGAGATCCCAATCAATTACATACACACAGTAGGCAACTATAATCTTCATAACCTGTGTAGAAGCAGTTTTTTTTTTTTTGTTTTTTTTTTTAAATCAGGCTCATGATCTCAGCTAGCTCTGACACATCACCACTTCCTAGGAGCAGTCTTCTGTGTCTCAGTTACCAGGGATGGATCATGCCTGACAACAGGCAGTGGACTGTAACTTACGTGAAAGTGAGACCGCTAGTGAACATAACTTTACAGCTTTTTTTCAGTTGGATGCAGGCAGATTTTAATAATGAAGCGATTGTTACACCATGAAAGTACAGCAACTTTTTAATATCAAACAAAAGTAGAGAGAGATGCCTTCAGAGGCATTCCGTTATTCATTCCGTCATAATAGAAGTCTATGGGCTGCATAAAAGATCCGTCTGGTCTCTGGTAAGCAGGAGAGGACTCCCCTGCATGACAGAGACCGGACGGATCCATTATGCAGGCCACAGACTTCTATTGTGATGGAATTTAAAGGCATTCCGTCATAGAATTGCGTTATGGTCCGTGGTAATCCTTAGGATAGGTCATCCGTATCTGATCGGTGGGGGTCCGACACCTGGGATCACCGCCAATCAGCTGTTTGAGAAGGCAGCGTCGCTCCTGTGAGGATAGGTCATCAGTAAAAAAAAAATCTAGGAAAACCCCTTTAATTATCGTCACCATGCTGAGATATTTCAAAAGCATTTTCTTTTCCCTGGAAAACCCCTTTAAGTGTTCACTTAGCAGAGCTCAATGATTACTGGAGTCAAGTTTCTAAATGAGGCCTTCCAACAGTAAACAGATCTAAAAGTGAAATATTACCACTCTCCACCAGTTATACCAGTGACAATAAAGGCTTATATATCTGACGGTGCAAAGAATCTCATATAAACACATGTCACACTGCAGTGAATGCAAGTCCCTCTCCCCCGCCACTCTGCTGCTCCTCTATATACCTACCTAATCTCTAGGTTTATACAAATGATTCCTTTCCATGAGCCTGGCTGTAAGTTGTCTTATGTACAGAAATGTTTAAAGAAAGCATACTTTGGAGGCATGAGATAAGACTCTTAAAGTCACAAGACTGCAGCATGAAATTGTCTGCTACAAGCGACTAGCAAATAGCACCAGAATAATCTGGAGCCGACTTGCTACCACTGTGTGCCATCATGTACATCACACTCTGCTCCCACTGTCCTCGATTCACCCTACAGCATTCCAGTGAATTTGCGCAAAATAAAACGTCCCGGTGCCCTCCAGCTGTAGAAACCTCAGTACCAGATTCAGCACGGTTATGGATTATTCATCGACGCTCACAAATCTGTAATCTTCTGATTCTTGACAAATAAATGAAGGCTCAGAACCATCCCTTTCTGAATGTCACTTTTTAACCCCTTATATATGGAAGGTCCTCTGCGTTGCCATCTGATATATTGGCAAACTACAGGCAAAGGTAAAAGGGCTCTGCAGGTCTAGTCAGTTATCAGTGGGGTGCCAGCTTGCATCTCACTGGACTGAAGGTACAGAACCATATGAAGAATAAGGCAGTATAAACTGGTGAGAAAGACCCCGATTGTAATGAAGGGTCAATTACTTGTTTTGACCCAGTAGTTTTTCTAGGCCTCATGCACACGACCATTTTTTTCCGGATCACATGTGGGCCTATTAATTTCTATGGGATTGCAAAAAATCCACAAATTATAGAACACGTCCTATTCTTGTCCTTTTGCCGGACAAGAAGAGTCAATTGGACAATGGGGCCTGCAGAAAGTGTGGGATGCACACGGCCGGTATCTGCATTTTTGCGGATCCCTGGTCTGCAGACAGCAAAACGGATGCGGCCGTGTGCATGAGGCCTTAAACTCACTATTGAACCCCTGAGCAGAGTTTTGGAGTCCACACAGTAAAGTGTACAAACTTGGGAGTCAGAAAATTCATGGGCTCCAGGTCCCCCCTAACCCCCCCCCCCCAACCAGTATAGGAACAGGGAGGACAGAGACAGACATAGATCATGGATATTGGGAGTCTGGCTCTTGGAGGTCCTCACCAAGGATTTTAAGAAAATGCATTTATGGGTCTTTGTCACCAACGTATGCGTCCCTCAGATAGAATAGTCTAAAAGTGGTGCCAGATTCCATTTAAAGGGAACCTGTCAGCTCTGAAACACCCTCCAAACTACAGTAGGTTATGTAATTCTTATCTTCATATTCACTTCCATTCTGACGCTGTGCTCCCACAAACCTGCAGTAAAATGCACTCACTGGACTCCAGTGCTTACTCACATAATGGAGAGGACTCAAAGACGAGTCCTCTCAGTGCATTTTACTGCAGGTTTGTGGGAGCACAGCGTCAGAATGGAAGTGAGTATGAAGATAAAACTTACATATTCGGATTCAGCATCACTTACACTATACACCGCTTACTCTAGTTCAGGGGGTGTTTCGGAGATGACAGGTTCCCTTGAAGTATGATATGGCTTTAGTGAATCATTGAACAAAATGGCTGCTGTAAACCCAAAAAGCTCATCTTTCCATCCATAGGAGTCTTTCCTATCCTGCAGATACAGGAAGCTGAGATATGACAATGTTTGGACAAGTCCTGTAGAGCAGCTCTCGTTGGTCTCATTGGTCATGGAAGGAAGACAGGACTCCTGTACTGGAAAGTAAGATGACTCAGACCCTGATGACAACCGGTAAGGTTCTCCGTCAGTGTCACAGGACAGCTAAAGCAGGGATATTTTGGCACATGAGGAAGAGGTGGAAGGGTAAAGGGATACTGGTGTTAACTTTTGGCCAAACTCTTGTCTGGCTGACATCTATCCTGATCCCTCCCCCACCCCTATACACATCCATACTCAGCTCAGACGAATATGAACTTGTTGTGAATGGAAGAGGGGAGAAAGACACTACCAGACACCTTATTTCCAGGGGAACTAACAAGCTAACATGCCCAATCCTTCTCTTCCCCTGACATCTGCTGTCTGGAGACACATTAGATGGTCGGTGTGTTTGTCAGACATACATCACAAAAATGTGTATGGCCACCATCACACGTGAGGTTGTAGGAACGGAGCAGGCCTTTAATTTCACTTCTATCAAAGTAGTAATGTGAAGGTTTACTTTCCTCCTACTGACAGCAAGAAAGCAGATGAAAATGTGAATACCCTCAGAATCCCTTAACACAAGCAAGAACACTGTCCTGGGCAATTTCTATGTAAGCAGTTTCCATGTATGTTTTTTTAAAGATGACGCAAACCCACCAACAGCTTACTTTCTGTAGACCACAGCACCTTCCATACAAAGATGGCCGTCTTTTTTTTAATATAAAAACTGACTACTTGTTATACCAACAGAAAAAAGGCCTTCAGTCTTGAGGCTTGAACAAGACAATGTTCTGTATGTGTGTATATATATATGGTTATAGGGATCGCAACGTTAAAGCCTGGCCTCCTCTGACATTCTCCACGTTTTGCATTTCACTACGGGCTAACGTGTTTGTGTGTGAGATGTCTGCGAACACTATTTTTTTCCTCCCTTCTGGCAGCATCACCCAACTGTATTTCACAACGTAAGATCCATTGAGTAGCAAGTAGCAGATGATGCTTAAGAGGTTAACTCGGCATATATCTGGCACCTCTCCAGCCTTTGTAGAAGAATCACTACTAATGTGAGAGCACAAAGCATAGTCCAGGCCAGCCGTGATTAATAGACTGCTGAATACGCTCCTTTCCTCACACACACACACTTTTCATTCCCCTGCTTCCATAGATCATGGACTTATCCTCGAAATATCTGACTGAAATTGAATTTGGCTTCTCTCTCAACCGTTCATTTCCTATGTTATGCAAGGTTATATCCTTTTCTGCATGAGCAGAACCAAACCAGCTGCAGCTCGGGAGAAGAAAATATGTTTTCAATTATGGAGCTGGCCTGAAAACAGAATGGTAGATCTGCGAGCACCCTTAATAGAGCCATCATTGAATGAACCTGCTAGACGGAATCCTATTAATTAGGTGTTTAGCCTTACACAGGGAACCTTTGATACTGCGAGCAAGTTCTACCTGGCACGCTAGAGCTTTGTAACGCAGCAGGAAGTTAATATGGCAAACTTCCTCAATTGGCTATGCAAAGGTCTGACATTTGAAACGGAGATGATTGCGATGAAATATTGACTTTCGGGAGTGTGTAAGGCAACGAAGAGAATGAATCAGAATTTACTGAGCTAGCAATGCAAGCCGCCGCATTATGGAGGGATTATTTTTCCCTCAAGGAGGGAGACCGGGGAAGAAAAGCATTTAGGAAAAAAAAAATAAAAAATTGCCGTTTTCTTGCACAAGCTGTGGGGGATTTTCTGCTGCGGTCCCCATTTAGAAAATGGAGTTTGCTTCAAGAGGGAATAAGCATGAAACAATAAAAAGAAAAAAAAATAACAGCAAAACACACAATAGGGTCGGGAGCTGCATTCGCTTCTATTTTTCAATTACTCTGGTACCACTGGGAGGAAGTGACAGCCTTGAACTCATAAAAGACATCTTGGCCATTTATACTCCATCCGTGTTCTCCTTTGTCACGCAGCGCAGTTACTTGTAATGGTGTAATACACTCGTCGTCAGGACCAGTGTCCTCTAATGGTGAATGCAGACACAAACAACCTTCCCAACATACCGCTGGATGCTGAAATACAAAAACTTCAGCCACCAAGAGCTAAGAAAAGATAGGATCTATCTAAGTGGCCTGACAGAAGGAAGGGGCTCCTTCTTTCAAACCATCCACCTCCTCCAATGATGTGATTGCAGGGTACCGATGGATTGCCTAACAACAGCCCCCAGGTTTTCTATCTTACTACACCTATTAGGCACTGCCAAAGTCGGGTTCTAATAGGATGTCTGCCTGTGTTACGCTGCCTGTGTTACACTGCATTACAGAAGTGTGAGCAATCAAGCTCATGATCAAGTTTAACTCCCTAAGTTGGACTTAAATGAAAGTTTTAAAAAAATGCTTAAAAATATTAAAAAAGAAAAATACGAAAAACGAAATTACTTTAACTAATAATAAAAAGCATACTTTGTATCGCTGAATCTGTAATGACAGACTAAAGAATTATACTTTTTATTCCGTACTGTGCTGAATGGCACGGGTCATAGAGGATGGACACCCAATGATTAAACAGAGTTACACCCATTAATTCATACCAAAAGTCCTAATAGGCTGTCAAAGGACAGTACCGTCCGTAAATGGATATTTTGCTTACAGGGATTTTCCAGTAATATTGATTTTTAAAGGGTTATTCTCATTTTAGACAATGGGGGCATATCGCTAGGATATGCCCCCATTGTCTTATAGGTGCGGGTCCCAGAACGGAGCCCCCGAACTGAATGAGGGCGCACTGCGCATGCGCAGCCGCCCTCCATTCATTTCTATGGGGCCGCCGAAAATAGCCGAGGGCTGGCTCGGCTACTTCCGTCGGCTCCATAGAAATGAATGGGAGCGGTGGCCGCGTTTGCGCGCTGCGCTCCCATTCATTTCTATGAGCGCAGCAGGGAGCTGCGCCTGGGGTGGGCTGGGCCCCCGGAAACCCAGGGTCCTCCAGGCGCAGTGCTCCCCACTCCATTCTGGATATAGGTGCGGGTCCCGCACCTATAAGACAATGGGGGCATATCCTAGCAATATGCCCCCATTGTTTAAGATGAGAATACCCCTTTAAGCCCACATCCTGCCCCTGAAATAAAGGATTCATACTTACCTGCTCCACACCACTCCTGTCTTCTGCTGTCTCCATCGTCCAGTCCCTGCACTATTTACATCCGATGCTGCAAACATGGCCAGCCAATAACTGGCTTCAGCGGTGGCATGCTGCTTGTGGCCAAATCGCCACTGAAGCCAGTCACTGGCTGGAGCAGTGCACATGAACACGCCCATTCACTGCCAGATGTACACAGTGCGGGGACCGGAAGACGGAGAAAGAAGAGGCAGCAGGAGGCGTGGAGCAGATAAGTATGAATATTCTATTTGAAGGGGCAGGATGCGGGTGCTTGCTAAAAAAATCTATATTTTTTTCATACCGTCAGGATCATCTTTAAAAATGAAATACAAAATATTATCCTACTGTAGCAGTCAACATAAACAATAACACCTCCTATATAGATAGGTAATCCATTGTCAGTTTACTGCTGCTGTAAGGAGCAGATGTTATCTGCTAGCGTAATAGTACATTGTAGAATTGGGACAACAGTACTAGAGCTCTATAGTTCTCTTGATATGCCTGTGCGGCTTAGGGCTGACTCCAGACAAAATCAGCCTCCTTCCACCTCTGGCACTTTATAATCAATTCTCCTGCAGAAGAGTCTTCTCAACCATACTGCCATGCTACTGCAGAGGCTTGGCTTATTCCCCGACAACCAGAGCAGAAAGTTGTTTCTATTAGTGCTCTGCAGGGAACAGAAAATGACTATACAGAGAACTACAGTAATGTGGGGAGAGCAATTGAGCATACATGTCCACCAATATTCAGCTCAGTAAATGGACGTGCACATTGCTATACACTTTGAACACCAGGTGGTGCCATAATATGTAAGTAAATGCCATAACCCCAACTTAGATTTTTTAATATTGAAGTATGCTTCAGTTTTATGATCTTTACAATGAACATGATATTTAATAGTGTGTCAAACCCTATAAAGGACTAACCATAGAATAGGCCATCAATGTTTAAGTCCCAAAGAACCACTTTAATTTCAAAGAGCAAGACTTTGCTAACCCAAGCATATTGTGACTGCCTGATACATAATTATTACTATAATCAGCACTCTATAAAAAAGCGTGTTCCTATGACTTTTATTTTATGGACAAAATATATCTGAGTGATCAATTCATGGAGCAACGGTGGGGAATTCAAGTTCTCCAGGCTTTTGATTGAACCAGTCCGGTGGAGGTAAGGACTCCATTATTTGCATCAGGGAATTGAATTTACACAATTCTTCAATTTCAAGCTTCTAGGTTCACCACAGACAAATTATAGCAACAAAATGTGAGGTACTAATAAGCTCAATGTGTCACTGTCATAGAAGTCATTTTTCAATAAGTTAGTTTGTCAAATTTCTGTCATGCTAGAGCTTCCTCAGTAAAACGTAAGTGAAGTTAATGTGAAGTGGTAACCTCAAGGAATCTCAGCTGGGAACTGCTAGGCCACACGGACCTCCAAGTCTTTAATGCAAAAACACTACTGGAGTTCATAACTGTCTCTGGAAGGAACATCAGAGCAAGAACTGCTCATCTGAAGCTTCAGTGCTTCACAGGCAAGTATGAAGACAACATCTTGTAACCCCCATGCATACTAACAAACATTGGGTGGGGCGGTGTAAAGCCCACTGCCATTACATTCGAGTGGTAGAAATGCATCCTCTTGAGTGATGAATCTCGTTTATCTGTCAAATGGCCTGGTGGATGCCAGGATAATACTGCCCTCTTGTTTCCCTTAAAGGGAACCAGCCACCATGAAAATACACAGTAATCTGCAGGCAGCATTTTCTAGAGCAGGAGGAGCTGAGCAGACTGATATATAGTTTTATGGGAAAAGATTCAGGATAAATTGCATATTCTTCATTTAAATTCCTGTTCATTCTGGGCTTTGAAGTCCAGGAGGCGGTCTTATCAGTGATTGACAGCCTTCCCTCTATGGCTGTGTATACAGAGAGAGCTGTCAATCACCAATAGGACCGCCTCCTGGACTTCAAAGCCCAGAATGAGCATGGACATAAATGAGTACCGGTAAATTGCAAAGGAATAAAAATGCATGAAAAAATACCACACTTGCTGACCCCATAAACATACGAAAAGGCAGTAAAACTGCAACAACAACAAAAACTAGTTGTAGTATATTTTAGATTTCACAATTTGCTATAAGCTAACATATGGCCACAGGGGAAAAAACAAAAACAAAAATACCACAAAAAATGCGGTGTTTAAAAAAAAAAAAAAAAAAAAAAGAAGTTATGTGTCAAACCACCCATATGTAGTAACACATCATTAAAGAGGACCTTTCACCGCTCCTGACATGTCTGTTTTAATAGCTCCATGCATTCCCCATGTAATAACAATTCTGGAACATCTATTCTTATGGCTGTATGTTCTGCCATTCCTTTATTATTTGCACTAGAAGTTATGAATGAATTGCTATTTGCCTTCAGTAAAGGAACAGAGGGGAGGTGACCAGTTGGGGGTGTGTACCTGCACAGACTGACTCTAGCCAATCAGTGCTGCCATGTTCATAATGTGCAGGTACACATCCCCAACTGGTTACCTCCCCTCTGTTCCCTTACTGAAGACAAATAGCAATTCATTCATAACTTCTAGTGCAAATAATAAAGGAATGGCAGAACATAGAGACATAAGAAGAGATGTTCCAGACTTGTTATTACACGGGGAATGCATGAAGCTATTAAAACAGGCATGTCAGGAGTGGTGACAGGTCCTCTTTAATGCAAGGCATAATACATATTGGCCCAGATTTACTAATGTGTCTGTGCTTAGAATCTTTCTAAGGTTTCTACACTTTTTTTAAATTTGTTTGAAAAGGAGTGAGGCTTAGTTGAAAGGGAGTAATTGTGCCATAATAGTAAGCCAAACAATAGTTGATATAAAGCTAGACACACCACATTTATCATCCGGCCTGAGCCACTGTGATAAATCTAGAGCAGGTCTAGACGATCTGCTTAAAGGGTTATCCAGGAATTTCATATTGATGACCTATTCTCAGGATAGGTCATCAGTATCAGATTGGCAGGGGTCTGACACCCAGCACCCCGCCAATGAGCCCTATTGAAGAGGCGACTGGGCTCCATGAGAACCTAGGCCTCTTCCTAGTAACCGTACAACACTAATGTGGCCCAGGTCGCAGCTCGGCCCCATTCAAGTGAATAGGACTGAGATGCAATTCCACACACGGCCACTATACAGCATACAGCGCTGTGCTTGGTGACCTGTGAGGAGGCTGCAGTACTCACCAGATACAGTGAGCGCCGTGGCTTCCTCAAACAACTGATTGATCCCAGGAGTCCACTGAGCATCCTGGATTACCCCTTTAAGGTTACGCCATCTATCGGATTAGTAAATCTGGGTCAATGTAGCTAGATGAACATATCATACCACTATGACTGCAAAAACAACCACTTACCTGGGACAACGCTGTGACAATAAGGGACAAACCTACGTCTTTACAGTCTACACAGCAAATGTAAATGAATCCAAGGGCTACCTACCTACACATGCATAAACAAATGACACATGCAGTGGGTTTTGGTGTGGATGAACAACTCATTAAGCATTAATGTAAAATAAAACCATCATAAAACTTCCCTGACGAGACAGTAAAACATTTTCTGCTGACAGTGCTAGACGTAAAATGGTCTTACCTCGGCTTGGAAACTCTTTAACAACGGAGCTACCTGTTTGCGCAAGTCCTGTGAAGAACAGAGACAATAATTAGATTTGTGAAATCCACAGAGTGAGAAGCCAGCAGAAGGAAAACGTCATCTTGCTCAGAACCCTCGTCACCAGACGTTAGCTAGGCCTGCCTCCATCTGGCAAATCAGACACTCATAGGAGTCTCTTCTGCCCATGAAAATATCGTATACTTAAACGTTATAGATCTCATAGGACAAGTAATCCTAAATATACCCCATAGAATAACATTTCTGGCAATGAAATTATTACTTTTGTTACTAATCCAGGCGAATGGCAGACTAGCAGGCCATGTTTAGATCTTGGCAGCTCCAAGTCTCTAGTGGCCGTCCTTCATTTCCAGTTCTATTTTAAAGACAAGCTCCAGCCAAGTGTATCTCTCCCCCTCCCCCCCATTTTGGCAGGAGTTGCCCTTCCCCCTAAACCATGATCTTTAAGAGTTCTTAAAACCTACTCTTTCTAAGCTTTATACACTGGCAGCTACTACATGCAACTCCTAAAGTAGAAAACAGGCAACTTTTTTTTGTAACTTCTTACATAGCTCAATGTATTAGTAAACCAACAAAAGGCTATGTGTGTAGTCGCTTAGAAAACTTTTTTCTTTAATAAAAAAAAAAAAAACTATTAAAGGAATTTTCCTAGATTTTACTACTAATGACGTATCCTCAGGATAGATCATCAGTATCTGATCAGTGGGGGTCCAACACCTGGGACGCCTGCTGATCAGCTGTTCGAGAAGGCAGCGGTGGCGCCTGCAATAGCATGGCGGCCTTCTCATAGCTTTTCCTAGGCCAGTCACGTCACGTTCATCCGTCATGTGGGCTAGGCACAGCCCATGATACCAAGCACAGCCGCTATACAATGTAAGGCGCTGTGCTTGGTGAACAGAGAGTAGGCCGCGGAGCTACTGCTGATCGGCGGGAATCCCTGGTGTCGGACCTCCACCGATCAGATACTGATGACCTACTATATTTTTACAATACATAACTTTTGAAAAACAAACATTTTAGTCTCTATTTTTAAAACCATTTTTTTTTTACTGCACAGGCATCTGTTAAGGTCCCATTACACAGAGACAATTTAGCAGACGCCTGCTCATCAGTGAAGGAGACGCATTTACATGCAGCGATCTCCTCCACAGTATGGGAAGGAGTGATCACTAATGCCATCGCTCATGCCCATACTGAATCAAGTGTTCATGAATGATTTTTAGAGATTTTCTGGCAGATTCTTGGCCCATGTAAAGCAGCTTTTAGTCGACTACACAGCCCTTGGGGCCTTTGTCTGCACTGGCATCGATCATGATGCTTAAAGAAGACCTGTCACCACAAAATGCAGTGCAGTCTGAAGGCAGTATGTGATAGAGCAGGAGGAGCTGAGCAGATTGATATATATTTTTGTTGGAAAAGATTCAATAAAACTTGTAATTTATACATTTAAATCTCCGCTATTTCTGACAAGACAGCTCTCAGTACATATGGGAGGTGTTATCAATGACTGATAGCATTCTGTGTGTAAGTGTGTATACAGAGAGAGCTGTCAGTCACTTATAGTTGTACACCGGGCTGGTCTTAAGTTGAGAAAAAGCAGAGATCTAATAGTATAAATAAAAGTTTTACTGAATCTTTTCCCACTAAACTATATATCAATCTGCTCGGCTTCTTCTGAGTTATGACATGCTGCCTGTAGATCGCTTTTGTGGAGACACCTGCATCAGAAAGAGATATTTTTTTCTAACTCAACATTCATATAAAACTTTATATATTTTTGTTTGTTTTTCATTTTGGCAGTACTATACCAATGAAAATACAAAATATTGTCTTTCTGTACATGTATAAACATATATATTTTATAAAGGTGTCCCCGCTAATTGGTTAAAGGGCCAGGATTAAAAGGCCAGGTTTTCTGCAATCCAGTTAGCTAGTGCTGAAGGATAGCTGTCTATTCTACTACTAAATCTGGAATTCTTGCTTCGCATTTCTTAAGAACACTCAAGAAAATCATTCTGATAATATCAGATGGGAAATGATCTAATTATAATTAAATTTAATGATTTTTATATCTAGGTCTATAACCATGAAAAAAAGGGTAGGATCTATGTCTAGAGCAGGGATACCCAACCTGCAGGGTTCCAGCTGTTGCAAAACTACAACTCCCAGCATGAATGGACAGCCTACAGCTATTAGGGCATGCTGGGAGTTGTAATTTTACAACAGCTGGAGGGCCACAGGTTGAGCATGCCTGGTCTAGAGAAAAGAAGGTTTCTCCATCAACATACAGTAGACAGGGATTCTTTACAGTAAGAGCATTGAGACAAAGGAGCTCTCTGCCAAGGATGTAGCGCTGGTTAATATACTGTTCAATGGGTCTGTATGTAGTAATAATATCACAAGTTATGGGTACTAGATTCTGGAGATGGGATGTTGACCCAGGGATTCATTCTGATTGTCAGATTTGGAGTCTGGAAGACATTTCCCCCCTAATATGTGGCAATTGGCACTCGCCTCATAGGGAGTTTTGCCTTCCTCTGGACCAACACAGTAGAATTATCTGCTGGGCTACATGTACATGGGTCTTTTTTTCAACTTTATCAACTATGTAACTAAGGAGAACCTGTTACCAGCTTCAAAGATCCTAGGACACTATAATACTACTATGAGTAGAGAGACATTTCAGGGCATACATACATAAAGCATCAATTTTAACAACCCCTGTAGGATCATTCTAGACTAGACAGAACAGGTACCCAAAATTTGTTACATGGCATTATTGTTAGGTAGAATCCTACATCAAGCGATTATCTTGGCAGCTCGAACATAAGCCTCTATATGTTGTAACTTCACCATTAATTGTCTAATAGAGCCTATGGGAGCATCCATTGTGTATTGATTCGGCTGGTCAATACTACAGGCCACATAAAAGACTCCCTAACTGCACATCCTAACTGGACAAAGCTTTCTCAATATATATATTTAAAAATGGATTTTTCTTTTTCTAAGGCCTCATGCACACGAATGTGTGCCGGCCGTGCCCGTGCTGTGGGCCGCATATGGCGAGTCCGCAATAAACGGGCACCGGCCGTGTGCAGCCCGCATCACGGACCCAATCACTTCAATGGGTCCGCGATCCGGGAGATGCGGAGCGGAGTCACGGATCGGAACACCACGGAAGCACTACGGTGTGCTTCCGTGGTGTTTCTGGCCATGCCTCCGCACCGCAAAAAAGTAACGCAAGCACTACTTTTTTGCGGTGCGGACCCTCGGATGCGGATCGCGGACCCCATTCAAGTGAATGGGTCCGCGATCCGCATGCGGTGGCCTCATGGTCAGTGCCCGTGCATTGCGGACCGCAGTTTGCGGCCCGCAGCACGGGCACGGCCGGCACACGTTCGTGTGCATGAGGCCTAAGGCAGACGGGTTTGTAAGTCCTGTGTTCGGTAACAGCAATGAGGCAGAGACTCACGTGCACATTCTTGAGGTGCTCACTCATCTCCATATAAATGGTGGAAAAGTTAATCATTTTATAGTTGGAGCCCATCCAGCACAAGAATTAAAAAAGCACACTATTAATTTGTATGGCATGGGCGTATCAGTAGTTTTGCCAGTCCAAGCGGTTACCCAAGAGGTGTCCCACATACACAACTGGTCACAGACAGAAACTTTGTAATATGATTTACTAAACCAGTTCTTTCAAGCTGATGTTGGAAACCATAGCTGTAAGTGCATGTGTTAGGGACAAGGATGGGGTTAAGATTACAGATATCGTGGGCTGTAGATTTGGGATATACAAGTATACATACGGTAATATATTCCGCCAAATCTTGCAGACTTGGTTCTCATAATCAAACATTGTGACTACATTGTGACGTGTGGTCAGAAGCCTCTGTGCATTCTGTGTTCAGTTCTTTCCAGCAGAGATGCCAATTTCCATTTTTTTTCTGGACAGCTTAGCTAAGCAGACATACGCGGACAGTCATCAAATCTGCTACGCCAGATTTGTGGCGCAAAAATGCCACAAGTGATGCATGTGTGCGACATTTGGTAAGCCTTGTCACTTTCAGAAGTGAAGTGAAGAATAGGTCAGGATTTCAGATTAGAACACCTTTTAGGTCTCATTTATGATTTGCAATTTTTTTTAAAAAAAGTCACATCTCCACGCCAGGCAACCCCCTGGTGTACTTTTACAGACATAGGTGTACACCACATTCCCCTGCACCAAATAAATATATTCTTATTACTGCGCACCATTTCATAAATTAGGTTCAACCTCACAAAACCTAGACAGACTTAAAACTGACATCAAATCCACTGCAAATGATAAAAAAGGATCACGGACTGTTAATTGAAATTTTTATTATTTAATTATAATTCAAACAACTGAGATTATCTGGTAGGGTATACCACATACAGGTCTCCCCTCAGGAACCTGCATCTATCTCCAGTTCCTTGACCTTGACCACCTGGTGATGACCTTCCTTGACCACCTGGTGATGCAGATGCTGTATCTTGGTGTAGAAAAAATGGATAGACATGACCGTCAGTAATATCAACAGGTGGGACAGGGTGAGATAGCCAGAAATGTCTTTAACAGACAAGGTCAAGTTAAAGGGGTTGTGCCAAGTTTAAAAGTTATCCCCTACGAGGATGGGGAATAACTAGATGATGGGTAAGGGCCTGACCACTGGGGGGTGGGAGTCCCCATTGTTCTGACACCCTAAATCCATCTGTGTGAACTAGTTGTCAGACAGCTAAACTCTTTCCTACCAATTCAATGAGCTGGACAAGGGGGGGGGGGGTTCTTTTTCAACTTTTATTAATAGGATCAGTGTAAAACTACAAGAAAATAACAGTATTCAGCACAAGGTATACAGCATATCTGAGTACATGACATTATCTAAGATACATGGATTATACAGCATAGTGAATAGAAGAGACAGCTGCAAGACAGAAGAGATAGCTCTAAAGACATAAGCACTAGAAAGCTATTAGTGACAATAAAGGGAATTATAGTAACTCACCGACTGTTCTATGATGAGTAAAACAAGAGAAATACTGAATGTCTATTGCAGAGGCATGGTGAGTCTGCCATGCATGGGGAAAGATGGCTGCTGAAGAGGAAGGGGGCCGGGCTTACACAAGGCCTGATGGGAAGCTACGGAAGCTTGAGAAGGACAATGTTAGTCTGCATAGAACATGAGGCAGAATAAATGAGGTTGTAATACAAGAACATGTCAACAGGTGGAGCTGTTGGATAACTAATTAGATATATTGCTGAGAAGGCATAACACCCATTCCAGGTTTACAAGGAGTGGAAGAGTGAGTATACACCTTGCTGCTTCATTCATTTGCTATAGAACCTGCAGACATAGCACTCTTGGGATTGGTGGGGGTACCAATGGTTGGACATCCACAGATCAGTACGTTACCCATTATTCTGTTAACAAGGAATAACTTTTAAACTTAAAGGAGTTAACCCATGGCTAATGTGAAAAATGAAAAGCAGACATCATATAAAACATGATAAACTCTTTCTAACAAAGCTAGAACCAGCCCTGTACCTCACATGGATCCAGAGATCTCCCCATTCATTGCTCTGATAGATTTATATCAAGCTGACAGCTCAGGGGAATGTCTTTTCTGCTGTAGCTAAGGGGGTGTGTCCATGCTCTGCCTATCACAGTTCAGGAGGCGTATCCATCCAGGCAGTTGAAAGATGAGATTCAGCATGTGCTGCCTTCTCAGTGAGCAGGACAAAGAAATCAGAAATTAAGTGGCACTATACAGATACAATTTATTGAATAGCTCAGTGGCTATACAGAATTTTTAATTACATGCAATTACAAAAGTATTCAGATCCAGGGGATGGTTTGAAAAATGTAGAATATTTTTTGTGCGACAACCCCTTTACCACAACTCTCTTAATTTTGTACACTGACATTTTAATAGTGGAACTGCTCTTTAAAAAGTACATTTCTATATGATTACCTATATTCATTGTAGGGCATAAGAAGGAGAAATTTTTTAACTTAAAATGACGATAAACGCTCTATAAGACAGACACATACAACCCATATACTTTCTAATTAATCAATAATTTTTTTTTCCATTTAACATCGGAGCCACGTTCCCACCTTTATAAATAGAACGTGTTGATTTTAAGTGCATTTACCAGGTACTTTTGTGCTGGATGTGCTGATAAATAAAAAATACCTTGATCTGCAGCCGTTCACAGCCTACAGAAATTCTCCCTCACACATCTTGTGAAAATTCCATTAGCTTTAATTATTTACTAGGAGGAGATGTAGATTTCTCTTCTTGACCTATTTTTCAGAGCAATGATTAAACAGAAGAATTGCGCTATTGCACATACGCTGAGCAGCCAGGTAAATCTGGAGCAGAACCCCAAGTACTCAGCGCCCCAGAGAGACTGACAATGCTCTCAAGATGTCTCAGATTAGGCGGACCATACTACAACGTATAGAGCAATCCAGCACAAGTCTTTATGGATTTCATGGCTGATGCATTCCTGTAGAAGCCTTGGAACAGCTGGATAGTCCTGCCACAGAGGAATGTGTTAACGGCATATGTATGAAATCTGTATTCTAAGACTGACCTTTCACTGCACGACCCCAAAGGGATGACATATCAAGATACATACAATCTTCGTCATTTCTTGGCTCATTAGAGAAGGAATGTGCGGTGGCAAATGTAAGCAGATGAAGAAGAGCACCTTTGTTGGACAAAGAAATGTTGACCTCGTACTAATGGCGACACAACAGGGCAAATTGCAGACGTAAATGCACACAACTGAATTATATGCACATAAATACCCTATAAATGCACATGCAGATAGCTTGTAACAGAACTCATGACTGGGGCAGCACAGGAGGCGAACACAGTAGTATATGTATACATAGCAATAGCCTAAGGGGATGACTAAACGGTGCAAAACTGGGTGCCGTGAAACAGCATGGCATGGAGTCGAAGAATACCGTAATAAATTCTTGATCTGATAATAAGCTTGCAGTAGATATTCCATTAGTTCACATTCATACATGATGGATTTGTTTTTTTATTTTTTTGGTTGCGGAGTCTGCACTAAGCAAACTACAGAAAACTGAAGTTTTCATATGTGGCCGGGGGGGCGCTGAAAGGAAGCCTGATTTTTTGCATGGCTTTAAAGGGGTATATGTAAAGTTATCCCCTATCCACAGGGAATAGCTATTAGATTAGTGAGGGTCCTACTGCTGGGACCTTGGCTGATCACGAGAACAGGGACACCATACCCTGTGGAGCCCCTTAAAATTAAAGCTCTGAACCCGGACATACCCTTATATTCACCCAGGCAGCCCGCCCGGCAGCGAGTTCGGTGACGTCACCGGCTGTAATGGGCCGGCTTTAGCGCTGCCCTAGCCGTTTTACTGGCTAGGGCAGCGCTAAAGCCCGCCCATCAGCGCCAGTGACGTCACCGGGCTCACTGCCGGGCGGAAGCCTCCGCCTGGCAGAGCCCGGTACGTCACCAGAACCGGGCTAAATGCCTTTGCCCTGCGCTTATTAGCGCAGGGCAAAGGAGGGCATCGGAGCATAGGATGCTCCGATGCCCTGTTCAGGCGGGCTGCCTGGGTGAATTTAAAGGTATGTCCGGGTTCAGCTCTGAACCCGGACAACCCCTTTAACAGAGCAGAGAGCTGGGCACTAGAAAGTCTGCTCCATTCATTTCAATGGGAGTTCAGGAGATAGCCAAGTATAGCAGTTGTTTCCAGAACTCCCACAGAAATTAATGGAGCGGCCAGGAACATGCAATCCTAGAAAATCGGCATAATTTTTGCCACATGGGTGCATGTTCACACGTAGCGAGTCTGCTGCATTGTGTGAACGGGTCCTTAGGGTGAAATCCACAACAATATCCACATGCTATGGATTTCAGTGTTCACGGCAAGCCCTAATATCTGCACTGATATTTTCCTACAATGTGTGAACCTCATTCACTATCACTGCAATTTTATTTGCCGGGACTATATGGAATCTGTGCTGAAAACTTGCAGCAAACCATCACGGCCAGGGGTGCACCTAGCCTTTCTGCTGCCCGAGGCAAAAACCGAAAAGGCGCCTTTCCCTCCCCAATGCCAATTTCTTAACCTAACCCATTCCCTTCAGCACATGGCCCTTCAGCTGCCCCTCTCTTGTCCCTACCTGCTGCTGCCTGAGGCGATCGCCTCACCTGGACTCATTGGTGGTGCACCCCTGATCACAGAAATAAAGCAGTGTGTACAAGGGTAACCTCTGTGTTCCTGGATTATAATTTAGCAGATAATTTCTAAGACGTCTGAACAGCCTTTAATGCTTACATAACGCGTGCTGTGTACACTGAATGCAAACCTGGGAGAATAGGCCATTGTGCGCCTAATCACTGTCAACAAGAGAACCGTACAGAAGACTGGGGATCGAGGCAGCGCAAGTGAGAAGACATGCAGAGACCACGGAGATATTTTTATCTCATTTTTAATATTCAGAAGAGCTGGTCCCGTCAGATTTCCTGTGTATTTGCACACAGGTGCTTACAGCGTGCCACACTTGTTCATTTTCTAAATATTTATTCCGCCACCTGTTATGTGGGAGAATCGAAATGCAGAAGGGCAAAATGTGTTGTAAGCGCGGTTCATAGCCAGGACTTTTTCCATGTGTTTCGAGACAAACGCAGGGCAGGGATCCAGAATTAGATTAGAGCTGGATGTGCTGGAGAGAAATCACAGCTAACATTCACCATGCCACTGCGTATAGCAGCCACCATTTACCAGAGTTTTACCCCGGACAAAAAATAAACGTGTGTCATCTCCAGAAGTCAGAGCCACTGCTTAATATTCTTTTGGTTCCCTTCCCTTTCATTCCATTGAGACCAAGTAGGCGCAGGATAGGGAAAAGTATAAAAGGCAAGAGAAATAGCTGGGCGCAATTTATCATGTCTAAGAAAGGGATGTGCAGAGCCACCGAGAGTGCATTAAATTGTGTTTGCATTTCGCACGCTCAGCTTACTAATAGTTTCCTTATCACTATCTAAATTCGATAGTGTGCTACAGGAGACGGCGGCTTAAAAGCTGCAATAGCTCAGTGACCCAAAGAAACAAAGCTCAGAAACATTAAGGGGGCCGGGAATTAGCACAATGGACGGCAAATGCTATTGTATTGCTGAAAGCTATTCTGCCATTATGACATAACTAACACACAAATCCACTTGTCAGAGGCAACGTATTGCCAGTTCTAAGAAGCCCATGCAGACCACGTTCTTCTGCTCCTATAGATTACCCCAAAATTTCTTACAACAGTATTAAAGTCCGCAGTAAGGCCTAGTTCACACTTCAGTTATTTGGTCAGTTATTGTCAGCCAAAAACAGAGATAAAGTGTAATGGAAAGATCTGTGTGTTTGACCCACACCTGGTTTTGGCTCAAAATAACTGAAGTGTGAACTCGGCCTTAAAGGGTTATTCTCATTTTAGACAATGGGGGCATATCGCTAGAATATGCCCCAATTGTCTTATAGGTGCGGGTCCCACCTCTGGGACCCGCACCTATATCCAGAACGGAGCCCCCGAACTGAATGAGGGCGCACTGTGCATGCGCAGCCGCCCTCCATTCATTTCTATGAGGCCGCCGAAAATAGCCGAGCGCTGGCTCGGCTACTTCCGTCGGCTCCATAGAAATGAATGGGAGCAGTGGCCTCGCTTGCGCGCTGTGCTCCCATTCATTTCTATGAGCGCGGCGGGGAGCTGCGCCTGGTGGTGGCCGGACCCCAGGAAACCCGGGGTCCTCCAAGCGCAGCGCTCCCCGCTCCATACTGGATATAGGAGCGGGTCCCAGCAGCTATAAGACAATGGGGGCATATCTTAGCAATATACCCCCATTGCCTAAGATGAGAATACCCCTTTAAGGTTAGCTTCACATCACATTTTTGCCATCCGTTTAACATGTACAAAAAACCCATAGGTTAACAGATACTGCACAGTGGCATCCGTTCACCATAGGGTTCCATTATATATATTTAACATATACGTTAACATATAGTTTTTTTTTTTTTACCATACTCTGCAGAACATAAAAGCGTGGTGTGCTGTCCTTTTGTATATTTCTTTTTTGTTGCAACATATACGTTAAACAAAGATCATGTGAACCCACCCTAAGTCTGTGTCCCTGATACCTTGGGCTTATCCCCCAACAAAGTATTACTAGGGCAATGAATAGGGCCATTTCAAATAAGTATTTTTTTAATGAACATTACATTTTCCTCTTGGGTAACGCCCCCTTCTGGTCCACATTCTCCCGCACTTAGTGATGTACTCGGAGGCTTTCCTGCTCCCTACCTCCTCTCAGCGCCGGCACAGCGACCTCATAGCGACACAGCCCAGACACCTTCATACATTCCTACTTCTAATCTCATTGAAATACATAGTTATATCTCTCTTTAGACAATAGAGACGGAGATTGGAGGACATTACACGCCATAGTGGAATCACTGGGGGCTGTGTGTGAGTGACCATTTTCTATGTAGAAGAGAAGAGCTGACCAAAATGCAAACAGCTACTTGATGCATGGTCAGAAAATGACCTTTTGCTTAAATCAAGCTTTTAGGTTAGCCATAGTTAAAGGATTGTGCAGGGGTTTTATTTTGATGACCTATCCTCAGGATAGGTCAGTGGGTGGATAATCAGTGGGGGCCGACACTACTGCCGATCAGCTGCCCGTTGTCTCGGAAGTGCAGTGTAATTAAAAGTACTTTCTCCATTCGAGTACTTGTAATTACACTACACTGCTGCTGCAAGGGAGACGATGTGTAGTGCAATGAAGAGGACGCAGTGGATGCTACAACTAAAGCAGAGATAATCTTTCCTCCATTGCTTGTCATGCTGCAAGCTTTTCTACTTGTTCTTTAGGTCTATTTCACATGTCAGTGTTTTGGTCAGTGAGTGTTATCAGTGACTGGGTGAGAAAACCAGGAGTAGAGACTATGCAGAGATGAGGTAAAATAGAAAGATTTGCACCTGTTCTGTGTTATTTGAACTGCATCTGGTTTTAGTTCACAATCACTGACCAAACACTGATGTGTAAACTAGGCCTCAAACAGTCTTGTAGAAATCCTGCAGAAAACACAGGGATATATTTCTTCCTGCAGATCTCTTCCATTGTGACGTGGGAAATGGCTGAAGGTGTGTGGTTCAGCCAATGGGTCAGGGCTTAAAAATCTTTGAGTCCAACTCCAGGGAGGTTCTTGTTGCAGCCCGTTATCTTACAGCCAGAGAGATTACTGATCTCCTGACACACGTTTTTTTCCACAGACTTTTTAGTATAACTGTAATATGAAATAAAATATTATCAAAAGAAAATAAAAGATCAAAGCAACTCTGTCAGCTGTTTTGACCTGGCAAAATTGCTGAAGGCACTATATAGGAGCCAAGGAAAGCTGTTTAAAACATATCTCTGTGGAGCATAACTAAGAAACCGAACTTTTAATCCAATACAGCCTGCTACTGCAAGTGCCCACAAGGTGGTCCCTAATGGTGAAGTGCTCTCCACCGTGTACAGCTAGCTGCTCCGCAACAACTCCTCTCTGTTCCCCATGTGTAGACAGCACTGTTTTGGACTAGTTACTAATCTGTTTGTCTGAGTGAGATGCTTTGCGTGTTGCATAAATTGGCTCAAAGTGCATTGCTCCAAGTGGCCGCTTTCAGATGAGAGTATTGAAATCCGTCAGTATTCTGGCTCAGGATTCCTGATGATATACCATCAGTATTGTCATCAGGATTGTTTCAGGATTTCCATGTGTATTTCTTCCTTCCCTCATTATTTATGCACTGCAGAGATGCTAATGTGCGTAATTGGAAACAAATCCGCACAAAACTCGGACATGCTGCGGATTTCAAATATTGATGCAAATTGTACGCTCATGTGAATAGCTCCATTCATTAACATTGGCAGCGGATTCTGGTACACTAAATCAGGACTATATACGCATTATAAATACGCTCGTCTGAAAGCGGCCATTAAATGATCTCAGGGGCGGACTAGGAACTTAAAGTGGCCCCGTTTTGTAGTTGGGTCCAAATTGATGGAAGGCAGAGCCAGCAATACCATGTTGTGGTACATTATACCGCCCCAACAGAGCCAAATACCACAGTCGTTACAAAATACTGACAGCAGCACAAAATACATCCCAAAAAACTTCCACTGGCTGGCCATGAGGAGGGTCCAGGTGGCCCCTGGGCATCAGCCCACCGGGAAATTTCCCTGTAAGGTCTATAGCCAATCCGCCCCTGACTGATCTATTCAAGGAGAAACAGAACCTTCTTAAAGCCAGCCATACACAGAAGATAGGCATCAGCTGGAAAGCAGCCTTTCAGAGGTCCACAGGATCTTTCCTACAATGATTCCACCAAAGCAACTTTACACATGATATGCAGTATAATGCCCCTTTCACACGAGCGGGAGACTCGCATGTCTCCCGCAACGCATCTACAGGGCTGGACTCCTGCACTGACTGGGATCGCATATAATGCTATGCGATCCCTGTCAGTGCTGAGTCCAGCCCTGTAGATGCGTTGCGGGAGACATGCGAGTCTCCCGCTCGTGTGAAAGGGGCATAAAAGTGTAATTTTGAGTTCTCTATGTATTGCGGATGGGCAGCCAGCTAGATGAACTTGTACACATCTACAATCCCCCATCATACGAAGAAAAAAAAGCAAACCATGTACAGAAACACAAGCAACACAGTCACATTGTTAGTTTTCATCTACTGTGGTTTTAGGCCATATACTTCCTTATGTTTCCATTTGATGCTATTAAAGGAAAGTTTGGTAAAATGTACCCTTCCTTATGCCATCCAATTTCAAAAACATTTTCTCTATTCATCAGCAAATTATCTGAATACCACATTATGGATTGTACCACTAAACTTCAAATAAAAGTTTCAGAATCTAAAGATACTATTTCAACCCTTAGTGGCAGAAAAGAAAGACCTGTAACCTCTAATTACAGATTTTGGGGGAAAGCTTTCATTTCCAATTTTGTGTATATTTATGGAAACTATAAATTATCCTAAAAATATAGGATGTGCTGATGTGAAAAAAAAAACAACCACTAAAGAGCTGCAGCGTCCTAACAAAAGGTAAGAAAGTATCACATCATATAATTTAACTATAAAAAAGACCATTTAAATGAAAGAAAAAAATTGTGTGTATAAGGCCTCATGCACATGACCGTATGTATTTTGCGGTCTGCAAAAAACGCGAATGACGTCCGTGTGCATTCCGTATTTTGTGGAACGGAACAACTGGCCCCTAATAGAACAGTCCTGTCCTTGTCCATAATGTGGACAATAATAGGACATGTTCTATTTTTTTGCGGAACAGAAATAGGGACATATGGAAACAGAATGCACATTTCCGTTTTTTTTTTTGCGGACCCATTTAAATGAATGGTTCCGTATACGGTCCGCAAAAAAAAATGGAACGGACATGGAAAAAAAATACATT
The DNA here is from genome assembly GCA_900303285.1 of Rhinella marina. NCBI lineage: Eukaryota > Metazoa > Chordata > Amphibia > Anura > Bufonidae > Rhinella > Rhinella marina. Next base: position 393,133 of record ONZH01000610.1, on the reverse strand, counting down.
TGTGTGCATGAGGCCTAAGTACTTATCCACACTGCATATTCCCTAGTTATTGCAAATTTATCATATTGATTGGTTTTTAATCTGTGCATATAGTCTAAAATCTGGCTAAGGGAAGCAGAGTAAGGAATGTGCCTGATAAAGAGCAGAGGGAAAACCGGGAAACACGTGATCCGCCTGCAATAAACCATAGATTGTCACTTACCTGCCAGATCCCATGTCCTTGTTCCGGTTCTCCCACCCAGGCCCTGTTTACCCAACATGTGACTGCTGCAGCCAATCACTGGCCTTTTCAGTGCACCATTGAGGCCAGTGATTGGCTGCAGTGATCACATGTCATTAATGCTGCTAACTGTGGCGCAACAAAGTGGCACTAAAAACCTTTCTCACATAACTATTTTCAATATGATTTGCAATTTTCTGAGCAATTGTTTTTGATGAATCACAGAAGACACCAGTAAGTGCACTTCATTATGCTTCCGTCATCAAAGGCCCATTGAAGAAGAAACATGGTGTACAGGCAGCACAAAGCGAGCGCTACCTAAACATACAGTGACTGTGAAGTGCCTCCATCACACACACACATATATATAGCGACATTCTGAATAAACAGTCCAAAATTGATATTGGCCGTACTTGCTAAAGGGGTCGAGCCAACTCTGGACACATTGATGGGTGCACAGCCTGGGCCATATGTGCCTTGAATTTTTTGGGTGGCCATTTGTCTGATTAGCATTTCTGAATAACTATTCTGGGACATGTCTACTTGGGATTTTTGGGCAGCCAGTCGGCACAGGACTGCTTAGTGGTTTTGAGTGGCCATCCAGGGCCCGGTCTACACAAGATTTTTGGGTGGCTAACCAGGGCCAGGATTTTTTGGTGGCCAACAGGGACAAATCTACTCAGAATATTTGGGTAGCCAACCAGGACTAGGTCTACTCAGGATTTTTAGCTGGTCAACCACAAGCCAGATCTGTTTGGTATTTTGCGGCCGCCAGCCGTAGTCAGGTGGGCTCAGCATTTTTGGTGAGGTCAGGGCTGTGTTGCCCTCATCTGTGACCATTTGTATTTATTTAGTATTTTGTACTTAGTATTCTGTCAATTAATAAAAACCCCATGGAGATTACCCTTATAAAGTACACATTTCAGCTCTAGACTGGTAACATGCTATGGTAAGTTTTACCATGCTCAATTTAATTACCACAGCCTGTAATAAGGCTGTAATTTGAGTTTTAATAAGAAATTATGTTAATTAATATACGTATGGTGTATCTGTGACAACACACTAGAAAGTAATGTGCATATGAATGATTAAAAAAAAGGAAATCCAGAGTGAAGAAGAATTTGCACATAAATCCCAGATGGAGGATGTTTTCCTTAAAATGCCTAAATTTAGTAACGATAATGAAGCTGTGGTGTACTACTGCCTATATCTTTTGAGGACTACTACCGAGCCAGACAAATTAATGTGCCATTTCCTGACAATCAGCAAAGAAGGGAAACGAGCAGAGCCAGGATTCCTGATGCATTTCTTCACTTCTTTGAACATGAGCCATTCCGCACACCCACCAAAGATTAGCAAATACCTTTCACTTATCAAGGTCTAATTGAAATGCCCTTCTGATGGGTTGTCTGTTGCCTGGGACAAGTACGGACAAAGGGGCATTTTAATGTAACAGGAATAGTATGCCTAATACCCTCGCATTGCTGGAGGGTGGCAGCAGAATGCAGCAAACACACTTAATTCCCTAACATCACCACTTAAGATTGTAATCTCTTAAGGGATTGTCCTTTATGTTTTATTCAATTAGTAGAGCAAGGATAAAGCATACTTATGAGGAGGATCATGTGTATGACAGGTCGGCCCACTTAATATAGCAAATTATAATAGGTGGTTGCTGCTGGAATAATCTTTCGTGCAGGTACAAAGGAAACAAACACAATAGATGGCTGAAAGTTTCCTGAACACTATGTATAGACGATGAGGAATGCGAGGAAACACTTTACTGTTATTGAAAGCGTTCTTTCATGAGACAGTTGTAAGCATTGCCTTGTGTGTCATGGTGGCATTTTATTATACTGTTTAGGTGGGCCAAAATATAGCAAAAGTAAACAGGAAGGCATCAAGATAGATAGGCTGGCCATAGCTATTAATGTTAGCCAAACCTGTCTATTGCGGCCATCTAATGTGTTTTGTGTTTGAGAGCAGATTTCAGGGGAAAGAAACAAGAGACAAATATCGAATTACATTTGATTCTTTCCCCTGACATCTGCTGGAGAAGTCAAAAACAGTTGTGATGGCGAGTAAAGGGTCAATTTGAAACTTTTAAGGTAAAACTCTAAGCAGCCCGATTAAAAAAATGACAGATCCAAGCACGGGTATAGCGAAAAAGATGAGGGAGTGACACATGATTATGAGCACATGCCCAGATCAGGGTGAGAATCGCTGACATTTTTGTTTCTTGGAGTAAATCAAATCTTTGGTGAAAAAAAAATAAAATAAATGATTTCATATATGTTTGAGAATTTGGAGTTACTTAAAGAAGAACTCCCGCAAAAATTTTTATTCTCTGACCTGTTAGAAAGGTACATGATCTAATCTGTAGTGAATGTCATTTTCTTACCAGTGTCTGTATGTGAATTATATCTCCCTGATGCTTCTCATCTGTGTCATGTGACCAGTAATCAGACTCACCAACTCATCCAGAGACTTATGTGTGGACAGGAAGTCTATTTCTCTATGTATTCCTATAGGAGCCTCATTTTGAGTCTCATAGGAATGAAAAGAGAACTGACTTCCTGTCCTGTGTCAGTTGGAGATCAGAGAGTTGGTCACATGACCCAGCTACAATTAGAAGAGAGGGGATAACTCACAGATACAGTCACTGATGAGAAGATTATATTCACTACAGATTACATCATGCACCTTTCTAGTAGGTCAGAGAATAAAAATTTTTTGCGGGAGTTTTACTTTAAGTAATGGATAAGTTATTAAAGGGGATGTCTTACTTCAGCAAATGGCATTTATCATGTAGATAAGGGTAATACAAGGCACTTACTAATGTATTGTGATTGTCCATATTGCTTCCTTTGCTGGCTTGATTTTTTTTCCATCACATTATACACTGCTAGCATCCAGGGGTTATGACCACCCTGCAATTCAGCAGCGGTGGCCATGCTTGTACAATATAGGAAACGTGTGCAGGTGGCCTAAGGCCTTATTCACACTTCAGTGATTTGGTCAGTGATTTCCATTAGTGATTGTGAGCCAAAACCAAGCGTGGAGCCTACACAGAGATAAAGTATAAGGGAAAAATTTGCACCTGTTCTGGCTTTCGAGCCGGACCTGTTTTTGGCACACAATCACTTGAAAGGGAAATCACTGACCAAATACTGACTGTGTGAATAAGGCCTAAAGAGGCCTTATTGTTATCATAGGTCATCAATATCAGACTGGTGGGGGGTCCGACACCCAACCTGACCAGGTTTCCACAGCTGCCACCGACACCAGACCTAAAACACTGAAGGGAGTAAAAAGCACAGCTCCATCCTCCATGTAGTGGCCATGCTGAGTTACTGCAGCTCAGCTTCCATTCAATGAAAATGATGGCTGCATGTAAATGTAGATGTGAATGAGCGGACAATCAATCATCAGGAACAAACTATTAGTTTCCGGTCAACACCCCATGGAAACGGGCTCTTAAAGTTGCGGCCCTGTGTTGTAGTCGAGTTCGATAACCAGAAGTCGCTCCCTAATAAGTCTTATAAGCAGAAGATAAAACGCTCAAGACAAACATAATAAACCAGGTAAATGAGATTATAATGCAATCTAACAATAAAAGAAAGGAATCGGGGGCTGTTTTTCATAATGGAAGTGTCTAAACTGGATCACATTCTCCGCAATTGAAGGTGAAAGTATTTCAAAGCCAGTTCTATATATACTTCAAGCAATTTGTTACTCTGAAAAACCATCTGTTTCTCGGTATAACAATCCTCAGAGGGCAAATTACAGCTAGTGTTCAACATAAAACATCAATTTAAACCATCAGCTATTCATAATTTCAATTCTTTATTGGAATCCAAGGACATAAATGTCAGAGTACCCAGCAATAATTCTTTTATTAACCGTGCTATTCATCTGCACATTAAATAAAGAGTGGATGCCCAGTAAATACCGCTAACCTTTTACCGACAGCTGACCTATGAGACAAAGAATTTTCACATCACACGGACAGAAAATAATATACGTTGGCAGCCACAGACGCTGAACCACTTGGCTACATACATTCACACGTGAACCAGATGTTCTACACGTCACCATTCTCTACCAATCCTGAAATGAAAGTAAAGCAGGCCACGTGTAACATGACAATTTAAATATTAGCAAATACGCTTTCAGGGCTGTGGGGAAGAAAACAAGCTCCTGCACAAACTGCTGGCAAAATATAGGAGTCATCTACAGAAGCTTGTACTCTGCAAACTGAAGAAGGTCTTAGCATGCGAATGGCCAAAGCAACAGCATCTGCAAGCAGCTCATAAACACAGTACAGGCATCTGAAACCTCTGCAAACAGTCCATACAGAGTATAGACATCTCAACCATCTGTAAACAGTCCATACAGAGTATAGACATCCGAACCATCTGTAAACCGTCCACACAGAGTATAGACATCCGAACCATCTGTAAACAGTCCACACAGAGTATAGACATCTGAACCATCTGTAAACAGTCCACACAGAGTATAGACATCTGAACCATCTGTAAAAAGTCCATACAGAGTATAGACATCTGAACCATCTGTAAACAGTCCATACAGAGTATAGACATCTCAACCATCTGTAAACAGTCCATACAGAGTATAGACATCCGAACCATCTGTAAACCGTCCACACAGAGTATAGACATCCGAACCATCTGTAAACAGTCCACACAGAGTATAGACATCTGAACCATCTGTAAACAGTCCACACAGAGTATAGACATCTGAACCATCTGTAAACAGTCCACACAGAGTATAGACATCTGAACCATCTGTAAACAGTCCACACAGAGTATAGACATCTGAACCATCTGTAAAAAGTCCATACAGAGTATAGACATCCGAACCATCTGTAAACAGTCCACACAGAGTATAGACATCTGAACCATCTGTAAAAAGTCCATACAGAGTATAGACATCTGAACCATCTGTAAACAGTCCACACAGAGTATAGACATCTGAACCATCTGTAAACAGTCCATACAGAGTATAGACATCCGAACCATCTGTAAACAGTCCACACAGAGTATAGACATCTGGACCATCTGTAAACAGTCCACACAGAGTATAGACATCTGAACCATCTGTAAACAGTCCACACAGAGTATAGACATCTGAACCATCTGTAAACAGTCCATACAGAGTATAGACATCTGAACCATCTGCAAACAGTCCATACACAGAGTAGACATCTGAACCATCTGTAAACAGTCCATACACAGGGTATAGGTATCTGAACCATCTGTAAACAGTTCATACACAGGGTATAGATATCTGAACCATCTGCAAACAGTCCATACACAGGGCATAAGCATCTGAACCATCTGTAAACAGTCCATACACAGGGTATAGATATCTGAACCATCTGTAAACAGTCCATACAGAGTATAGACATCTGAACCATCTGCAAACAGTCCATACACAGCGCATAAGCATCTGAACCATCTGTAAACAGTCCATAAACAGGGTATAGGTATCTGAACCATCTGTAAACAGTCCATACAGAGTATAGACATCTGAACCATCTGTAAACTGTCCACACAGAGTATAGACATCTCAACCATCTGTAAACAGTCCATACACAGAGTAGACATCTGAACCGTATGCAAGCAGTCCATTCACAAAGTAAAGGCACATGAAGGGCAGTGGAAGGGAATTTGATGATCTCACAACTCTATAGACCATTATCACACCTTTCCTTAGGATAGGTCTTTAATGTCTGATCGGCACCCAATTCTCAGCTTCATACATTACATAGACTATACATTGTATAGTGGTTGTGCTTGGTTTTGTAGTTCAGTCCCATTCACTTGAATGGGACTATACAGGCCATGTGACCGATGGATGTGACATCAAAGGCTGCGGGAGAGGTGGCAGCACTCAGCAGAACAGAGCAGCACCTTCCAACAGTTGATTTGGTGGGGGTGGGGGGGGTGGGGGGGTCTGATGAAGACGTTGATGGCACATCACTAGGACTCTCATCTATTTTCAAAACTCTGATAGCGATAAATGTAGAGCAGGCCACACATGCCGAGTGTTGCACACCTTCACTTTATGGGGACCCCCGTTTTGGATATAGAAGCGGGTCCTAGAGGTGGGACTTGCACCTACCTGACATCGATGGCATATCCTAGCTCTCCATATGAAGGACCCAAATGTACACAAAGACAGAATCCTTATGTCAATCAAGAAATCCAACAAGCCCAAATCTTTTTTTCTGATATCTGCAAAGGCAATCATCCACCATACGCACTGGAACATCGGTGGCTTTGGCCAACTTTGAACTAATGGCCAGATATAATATGGATGGTCCACTATGTTCTGTGTTCCTGCCAAGAGAGCTTGAATAAATATATGGACTTTTTTTTTTCTTTAAAGCCAAAACCAGACCAAAAACCAGTCAACAAGCAAGGTCGAATTGTGTGTGATTATATTTGAAGGACAGCAAATACTGGAACCATCCTGAGATTTTGCTGTTTTGCTACCACAATGCCCGTCTCTAAAAACACACTCAAACAGCTCAGCTAAAGAACATCGAAAAAGTCCTTTCATGGGTCACAGAACATTTGCGTGTGATGAAATGCCATAAAAAAGGAAATGTGAGTGTTCAGCTTTATCCATAGCTGTCGGTGATATTTAACAGTCTGAAATTCATTAAGAATTTAAATAGTCATCTAATTCCATGCTAATATATTTAATCAGCACATCCATTTTCCGTGGTAAGTGCATACACAACACTTTTGTAACGATGATAGGGACATGCAATTGAAAGAAAAGATTTTGAACTCTTGGTTATCTCCGTTCCCTTCCATAAACTAATATGCACGAAGGGCTCTAAACAGAATGTTATCAGCACAACACCCAGAACCAAAATGGACTCTTACGCAAGAAGACATCCAAACTCTAAATTGGGCTAAATGTAAAAAGATTCAGTGAAACGGTATATGACAGACTAACAATGGTAGATGCTGAACACATTAGACTCTGCAGAAGCACAAGGCAGCATATGGAAAGCCAAGGCACTTAAATCTGGGGTTTAGCAAATGCTGGCACAGGATACTGCAATATAGTTGATGTAATACATTTTCCAAACGTGAAAATAAATTACTTCATATAAAAGCAACTAGCATCACATAAACATAGAAAATATAAAATCAGCTATAACCAGTGTCCACAAACCAGTCCTTTCACTGCCTTCTCCGCATTAGATGCTATAGTGCAATTAAATATCTACATGTATGTAGTATTGAATAATATTAGAAAAAGATTTTGTACATTTTCAGCTGCCTGTGTACTTTAGAGCACATCTGATTTTCAGGAGCGCTTGGTATATTCCATGAATGTCTCCTAACTGGGCCTAATCATCTTCATCCAATGGGTTGTATAACTATAGCTGGCCACACGCATTAGATAAATGTTGGCCAAAACTTGCCTACCAATCTAAAGTGTAAGTTTATCCCAATAAAGATTGGGCTGTTGGATTCCAACATACTCAATGCCTTTGTTCCAGGAAAGATGAGGCATTCCAGAGGTACAGAGCAGCGTCTTTCTCCCCTCTCTCCATTCAGGTCACATGCACAATCGGCCAAGCGGGCAAGTGTATGGGAGGTCAGAAGGCACAGCTGACAGCTATCTAAAGTGTATGGCCTTGTTAGGGCTCATGCACATGAACGTATTTTGTTTCCATGTCCATTCCGTTTTTTTTTGTGGTCCATATGCTGAACCATTCACTTCAATGGGGCCCGAAAATAAACGGCATTCCGTTTCCATATGTCTGTTCTGCCAAAAAATAGAACATGTCCTACTATAGTCCGCATCATGGACAAGGATAGTGCTGTTCTATTAGGGGCCAGCTGTTCCGTTCTGCAAAATACGGAACACACATGGATGTCAGACGTATTTTTTGTGGATCGGTGTTTTGCAGACCGCAAAGTACAAACGGTCGTGTGCATGAGCCCTTACAAGTCAGTCCTGTTTACTGACATCTGTCTTATTGGCAAAATATATACATATATGTCAGAAGGTATATAATAAAAGTGGAGCAAGTTTTTGTATTTACAGTCTATACCTGGAGAAATCATTTAAAGATGGTTTCCCTCTAAAACAACCTACAGCCCTTTCCTCGTGTTGAAAGCTGGACGATGAACACGTCTTGCCTCCATTACAGACAGCGTCACTCCGCTCTGATAGCTTCCTAAATGGCAAGTCTGCTCAGCTGTGCAGGGATACATGCTCAATTCCCATACCGCTGCATAACTGGGCAGAGTTTCCATTTGGGAATCTGGCAAACTTGATTGGATGTTGGTCGTCATCCAGCTCTTTCAGACACAGACATAAGTCAGAGAAAGACGACAACAGATGATGACTTCTATTTGATGCCATTTGTTTTTAAACAGAAAGAGCTTTTTTTAAATGAACACTAAAAAGAGAGAAAATGCACAAAAAAATCCAATCCTTCCTTAATCTCCTCCTTTTATCTGATACTAATTGGTTCATATTACAATTAGAACCTTCAGCATCCCAGCTGCTCAGCTGCCTCACTGCCCACTGGCTGGCTGTAAGATAGCTGGCTGGAGAAGCAGCCTCCTATGGTGTCTTATCCGCTACATCCCACCCTTTCATCTGAACACCAGCTGTAGGATTTCTAGAAGACCCTGTGTCAGGATCATTGAGAAAATGCTACATACCGGTAATGACAAACAGTATGGGCAACCACATTTCATATTTATGGTACTTTTATCATTCACGTCTAGCAGTGGCGTACACAGAGAAGTAAGGGCCCCATAGCAAGGATCAAACCAGGCCCCCCACACAGGACAGAAGGGTTTCTGCCTAAACCCCTTTCAATGACCCTTGGGCCATTTTTCCACTGCCTCATTTGCTAAAAGTTGTTCCTTTACGCTCCATTCACACGTCATGTTTTTCTTTCCTGATTCGATCCTGATTTTTTCAGGACCCATTGAAATGAATGGATCCAGATCAGGATCAGGATCGAATCAGGAAAGAAAAACAGGACGTGTGAATGGAGCCTTAGAGGGTAGAGTCCTGTCCAAGTTTTCACCTCCAGTAGAAGAGGAGATAATCCCAACTAAGACTGGGCCCCATAGCAGTCACATGGTCTGCCGCTATGGTAGTTACGCCCCTGATGTCTAGGTTTTGTGTTCCTTTTAAAGTATTGAATCATTAGCTGACTGTAGGTGAAACAATCTTTTAAGCGTATCATCCATATAGGTTAAGGTAAAGGACAACCAGTAAATTAAATTACATGCTATACATGCTATAACAAAAGCTAACATTATCAAATATGTGAATATTCTATTTTCTTGTTAAAAATAAAACACATCTGGAAGTATCCGCTTCACCTAATCTTTCTTTGTCAAGGTTGAGCAGACTTCTCCTAGTCCTCTCCTCCGCACATGGTATGTTTGGTGTAAGCTGCAGTTAATGAGATCAGCTAGCTTATTGGTTACATGCACGTGAAGACATTGCCTTCCACAAGATGTATTCCTTTTAAGAAGTTTAGCGTCTACGCACCCAGTAACCTTACAGCCACCATAAGAAAATTGTGAGCCATAAGGCGTAAGACAATGCATTAAGATGGTAGACTATAGAAGACGAGCGCATCCCCTGATCTATCAGATTGTATTTACTGTGAGCCGAGCCGTCCGAGATAATCAGAAACTCAATGTAATTTAATTTCTAACTGAACACATTATTGTTCATTTGCTAATTTGTCAGCTATTTCTAAAATCAGATTTGACAGTCGTGACCTAAAGGTAGAGTAGAGAATCGGAGCCTTAAGTAATCTGCAAAATCAGGGTCAATAGCATTAGCTGAGCAAATCTGGAGTCAGTGAAGAACAACCACAAACATGGCTTAGATGCTGCTTAAAGTGCACCTGTCACTGACACACGCAATGGAGGCGACATCTTCTCTGCTTCCCCAAACTCATTATACACACATAATAAGCAGCTGCTATCCAGATCAAAGAGAGACAACTGAGCCCCATTTTCTAAAACTGCCTAACCATGTCAGTGTATGTTGCCCAATAGAACCCCAATCATAGCCCAGCTTTTATATTTTCAACAATTTAAAGGGACACCATTATAAATTATATTTTTCTCACATATATATAATTTTTATCTTTTTTAATAAATTAAAGAACAGATGGGAGGATCTGGATATAATTCATTCCATGTATTCTACTTCCTGTCCTGGCTCCTTAACTTCCTCCTTTGTTTGGACTTTTAGCATGGCAGACAGCCTCGGTTAACTCTCTCAGTCAGACCACCCCTGTGGCCAGAGAGGGAACTCAGTCAGAGTATCACACATTACACTCTTCTGTAGGCATCTTTATCTTTTCCTATCAGGAGAACAATAGACGTGTCAGTCATCTAAATTCTACAATCTACTATTATATTAGCTGATAACATCTTCACAACAGAAATAAGCATAAAAGTAATTACCCATCTATATAGGAGTGTTAACTCTGTGTTGATTTGTAAAGAAAGATAATATTTTGTATTTAATTTTAAATGCCATAGTACAGCTTAAATGAAAAAAAGCCAAAAATTATTTAAAGGGAATGTGTCATTAGAAATAACCTAATGCTTAAATCACATTTTTGAGTTAAACTTTTTTTTTTTTTTTTTGTTTAGATTTTTTGGTGATTTTTATTTTTCAATGTCGCCATCTATATTACAAAAATTCATATAATCATGCAATTTTCACGCTGGCCACTAGAACTGAAATATGTTAAAGACTTCCTGTCTTTTGAGAGCAGTGACATGGGTCATGGACACATTGATTTCTATGGGATAGTTTTCTAGGCACACCCTGAGACATGTGCAGAGGTCAGGAGGGAGCTGATAAGCTGTGATATCACCTATTGTGAATGGTGGATTTTGTGTTATCTATACAAAGGTGTTACTTGTCATTGTAATTCTGCCTGAAAAGTTACCTGTACAGAATGGAAATAATAATGACCTATTATCAGGCCTAGTGGCTAGTGTGAAAATTGTAGGATCATATCCATTTTTTTTAAATATAGTGACATGGAAAAATTTAAAAAAAAACCTCACAAAAAAAATTCTAAAAAAAATGTTTAACTTAAAAACATGATTTAAACAATTGGTCATTTTCTGATGACAAATTCTCCTGCTTTCTATGAATACTGAGTTAAAAAAAAATCACCCTTTTTGGTAGAAGTTTCCCTTTAAGTAAAGAAGTTAACCTCTGAGTGGTTGCTATGGGCAATAACTATTAGGTGTTTTTGATAAATGAGGGACAACTGGAAAGAAGCAGCAAAATGATCAGACTAATTGGCTTTGTAGCTGCCGTCAGAAACACTGTTTGCAATCTATACTGAAATATAAAGCTCTCTATGTCAGTGCTGCCACTAGACAAGGCCTCATCTAATTAGATGAAAAAACCCGGCATCTTTAACGCTTCCCTCTGAAGGAAAATAAAACACCACAGCCACTGCCTTTTTATGTGCTGTACACTTACTCCTCGTCGTGACCAGTGCTCAATTCCCATGATGTCATAAATGCTTGGAGCCAGAAGATTAGCTAACACGCCATGCAATTGGCAACACTAGAAAAGGCCCAGTCATCCCTCCACAGTCATCTAGACGGCTAGGACTTTGGGACTAATTTTACTGCGACTAATCCTCACCCTTCAATTAAGCCAGTCTACAAAGAGTTTCAATGTGAATATAAATTATTTTTTAAAAGCTTCTTGATCATGTTTCTTTCAACTTCGCATCACGTTGTGACTGTAATAAACAAAAGCAGAAAAATAACTACTTTGGCGGAAACTAAGCTCGCGGTCCAGCTGGGGATGCCTGTAACTAATTTCTGGCCTGCAATACATGATGGAACGGAGAAGAATGCTCCCTGAAGCACTCACACAAGCATCACCATTTACAGAGCCGTTCCAGACAACTACTGCCTGGATTGTCCGGACGTGGCGGAATTAAGTCTGACAATCTCATAAATCATGATGTATGATACTGGAAGGTATAACTAATGTGAAAATCACTGCCAGCCAAGAGAGACTTAGGGTGTGTTCACTTCTGCGGCAGCGGATCCGGCAGGCTGTTCTGCAGAGAAAAAGCCGGATCCTGCATTGCCGGATTCTACAGTTCTCCACTGGATCCCCATTGACGATAATGAAGTCCGGCAGTAATCTGGCCGCTTTCTGGTATAGATTCCTAGGTTTTGGCTGGACAAAAACAGGCATTCTGTAGATGCAAATCTACTTTTAGGCTTCATTCACACGTCCGTATGTGTTATTCGTTCAGTTCCTGCGGATCTGCAATATACGGATGACGTTCCGTATGTCATCCGTGTTTCCGTTTTTTTTTTTGCGGATCCATTGTAACAATGCCTATCCTTGTCAGCAAAACGGACAAGAATAGGACATGTTCTGCGGAACGGAAATACGGACATACGGAAACGGAATGCATACAGAGTACCTTCCGTTTTTTTTTGCGGACCCATTGAAATGAATGGTTCCGCATACGGTCCGCAAAAAAAACGGAACGGACAAGGAAACAAAATACGGACGTGTGAATGAAGCCTTAGGTTATGTTCTGATATGGCGGATTTTTGGCAAAAATTTCTGCAAATTTCCTATTTGCAAAAAAACATGCACATGCTGTAGGAACAACCTCAACAAGATGCACAGGATGGATTTTCTTTAGAGGGGCTATTCACTCAAACATATTTTACTTCTATATTACTGGAGTAATAAGTCCAGAAAACGTTTGTGTTAAATGGATTGTCCCACAGAAAATATTCTAGTTTTCAAACCAGCACGTGGATCTGAATACTTTTGTAATTGCAAGTAATTAAAAATTTAACACAGCCACTGAGTTATTCAATAACATGTGCCGTATAGCACCACCTGCTGTTTGTTCTTTTTCTTATTTCTTTGTCTAGCTCACCGAGATGGAAGCACATGCTCAGTTTCATCCTTCAACTGCCTCCTGAGCTGCAGAAGAAAGGACACGGCCCCTGAGAAGCAGCATAAAGGACACTCCCCTTGAGCTGCCGGCTTGATTTAAATCTAGCAGAGCAATGAATGGGGAGATCTCTGGATCAAGGTTAGAGATGGTCATGTACTGCATGATATCTGATTTTCATGTTATACATTAGTCATGGTATCCCACCCTCCCCTTAATAGCCACTTACCTTGTCTAAACACTAAATAAATGTTGGCCAAACCTGACGATTTCAGCAGAAGCAGCCGACCACATAACGTGCATGGTGGTTTCCCAACTCTCCCCGATGGCAGATGTCGGGGGAGGAGAAGAAGAGTCAGGCATGTTAAGCCACCCACCAAAGGTGTCTAGCAGACGCTTACTCCCCTTTCCCCACTGAAACGGAGAACACATGCTGAGCTGAGTGTGCATGGGGCCGGATGGAATAGCTTTCCGATGAATGAGGTATTTGGTCACTTTAAGCCTAAATTCTATGGGAGTACATTTTGCAATCAAAGACAAAGCCCAAGGGTGGTGCTATTTCTGGTCAGAAAAAGACAGGTAGGGGTTGATGTACTGTGAATGCCTCCAGCAGCAAAGGAGAGGCTTTAGGATGTCTTACAGAGTAAACTAAACCCAGCGGTTGAGAGGTGAATACCCCTTATTATTATATCCATGGATCGTCTAAGAACTTATCTAACTTCCACTTGCATGTGCTGTAGAAGTGAACAAGAGAAGGATTTAGAAAATAACATAAGACTGTAATTTGTACAGCTCGAGAAGAACATGTTGACCATTTATGTAATTAGCTTATTCTCGCAGACAATGTTTTGCTGGCCCTCCGGCACTGAATGAGTTCTTTGTACGACTACAACATACACATGTTGTGCAAGCTTAAATAAAAATCAGCTTGCAGGTTGCACCATGTCAAATGAGAACTCTGCATGTAATTGAATTACTAAATTGGGCCTGTAAATTTGATCATAAAAAAAGTGTCACCTCCCAAAATTCAAGCCAGGGCAGATCGATGGGAGGTGGAACGTTCCCCGACATAATGTTAATGCCGGCATCAGGAATGCACTACGCCTTGTTCAATAATCATTAGGGACGGGAAGGAAGATTACGCCACAGTCTGATGGAAATATTAGAGTCATGTTTTTCAATCAGGAAATTGAGACGCCTTATACATGATCAAAACAAGACGGTGTGTGAGCGTGCAGCACAAAACCAAACAAATCTCTGAAACAGGATGTGACTGAATACAACCACGTGCAGGGGCAGACTGGCGTAATGAGCCTAACTTTACTTCTTCTGCGCACATGACATTAAAGAGGAGACACAGAGGTTCTCACAAATATGAAAGTGCAATACTGCACATGATACCACACATTTTGAGTGTGGAACCCAGATTAAAAAGAACATCATAAATCAAGTTTTTATGTCAAAACATATTTAAGAATTTGTTTTTGTGTCACTGTATATTTAAAAAAGATCCTGATATTTCCTTGTGGTCACAAGTTTTCCTTGTGACCAATGAACCTCATAATAAGTTGATATTGCCTGTAGAGATTACATCTCAGTAGTCATCTCATTATAATCACAGGCAAGATTATAAAGAGATCTAACACCTCTATACAGATAACACAGGTTCCACCATTAGGGAAGGACACAAATACTCCCCCCTCCATGGCAACTCTGCACCAGCCGCAAAGTGCAGATTTTGATGCAGATTCATTGAGAAAAATCTGCCCCCATGTGGCTGTACCCTAAAGGGGTTGCTCAGTAAGGACAGACCCTGGGTCATCTGTAATGGTAAAGGGAAACTGAAAGTCCAATGTGGTGATCTTGCAAGTGAAAACAATGGAAGACCAAGAAATACAGGACAAGTTATCAACTGTTTGAAGAGAATCACTAGAGTGCCATGGACTCTTCCTAGGTGTGAGCCATGTTCATTGGTCACACGGTCTAGATGCCAAGTGAATGGGGCTGAGCTACAATACCAAGCACAGCCACTATCCAATGTACGGCGCTGTGCTTGATAAGCGGCGAGGAGGCCGCAGCACTCGCTGTAGGCCTGCGGCCCCTTCAAGCAACCTGGAGATAGACCCCCACCGATCAAAAACTGATGACCTATCAATATTAAACACTTGGACAAACCCTTTAAAATTCTCTAGCACCTTGGAGCCAATCTTCCAGTATATTCCATCTGTTCTCTGCAGCAGCCTTCAGAAGAGCTCTGTGCTCAGACACTGAATGAAGAAGCTTCTTCTGCCTCTCCTCTAGTAGGAAGTATCAGCAGGATGTGAACCAGCAGCTGCATTACATGAGGCCTGACATCAGCCTGCACACACCGCCCAGCATCTGTCTACATTAGTGCCCAGCTGGGAAACTCGGACCTGCCAAAAAGTTATTTAGAGGCCACGGAAATTCAATGCTTTTATCTTAGTGGACTTCTGACATCCTGCTGCATCAAAATATAGCGACATTTCATTACTTTGTATGGCTTGCAACCCCTTTATCTCTGCCAGGTCTCTGGGTACTATTTTAGGGATTTTAATAAACCTCACGACTTCTGTTTCTGGTCTATGGGATGTTTTTTTTCTCAAATATAAATGTGTTATATGTAGACTGCTTTGTAAGGCTACTTTCACACTTGCGTTGTTAACTCCAGTACTGAGATCCAGCAGAGGATCTCAATACCAGAATTAAACGGATCCATTTTGATTTTGTACATCAGGATGCATCCGTTCCGTTAGGATGTGGTCGTGTGAAATCAAAATGGGAAAAAATTGAAAGTCAGTTTTTTTTAGGTTTCTATGGCCGGACACAAAACTACAGCTTGCAGCAGTTTTACGTCCAGTCACAAAACAGAACGCTGCCGGAACGGAAAACATCCTAATGCATCTTGAACGGATCTCTTTCCAATGCATGAGGACCAAACAGAAACGTTTTTCCCAGTATTGAGATCCTCTGCCAGATCTCAATACCGGAAAACAACAACGCAAGTGTGAACGCAGCCTAAAAGACACAGAAGAGAAAAAAAAAAAATCACTGTTGCCTATAGCTACCAAGCAGAGCGCTACTCTAGTTTTTAGAAAAGATGTTGGATCATTTACTATAGGCAGCGCTAATACTTTTTGTCCATACTAGTTTTAATGCATGAGTCCTAGTGTATCACTCCGCTATATACATCAGACATTTATACAGGTCCCTCAAGATACAATATGGTCTTTCCTTGGCCATCGTGAGTTGAAACTAGACCTACAATACCTCAGCCTCAGATCCAACCAATCAATGTGACCATTTCTTTACAGTACAGTGCGGTACCACATGAGCTCTACTGCCCTCTGTCTGTCCAGGATGACCTGACACCAGGCGAGGGCAGCTCCATTTTTGTTTTTTGGTACACTGTGTGCTATACAGGACCCTGAAGAAGATCCAGTCCTCTAGATAGAAAGTGGTTTACAGCTTCCAGCATCTAGGCCTGACGGTTATATGTAAGGACTTACTTCGGCTTATTTTTCTTAAATCTTCATTTTCTCTTATCTTGGGATGACATTTTGGGGCTTTGGAACCAATTACTAGTTTTCCATAGAGTTATGGACTCAAGTTACAATGGTTTCAACATTCAATGGTCGTCCCGGAACCAATTAATATTATAACTTGAGGGACCAGTGTATAGCACAGTTTAAATAGTGCTTTATTCTGCCGACACCACACCACAGACTTTCTTAAACTCAAGGTCAAGGTTACATTTTCTAATAAAAATCTTTAATTCTTTTCATCCATCTTCTCGTTTCCAGTGGGCTGTTTCAGGGGGTGGCTGAGCAGCTACATTATGAATTATGGTTGGGAAGTGTCTGTTCCCTCTTCCTGTCTTAAAAAAAAAACAAAAAAAAAACAAAACACTAAAGCGCACATTTCTGCAATTTTAGTAAATATTCACTTTACTGTTAGGGACCTGTTGCCAATGTGCTGCATTGTAGGGAAATATGAAATCAAAGACACCACAGAACATTTCTGATCATTTTTTTTCCTTGTAAATAAAAGCTATACGGTGACAATCAGGGCCACGAATCAGTGAGGTACATAGTTCATGGACTCGCACTGACTATAAGGGCACATAACTCTTTAAAGGGGTTTTCTGTGAGTTTTCCTCTGGATAAGTCATCAGTATCTGATCGGTGAGGGTCTGAAAAACCTGGGACCACTGACGATCACCTATTTGAAAAGGCACAGGCTTTAGCACTGTGACCTTCTCTCATCTCACCAGGCACAGCGCCATACATTGTATAGTGACTGTACATGGTACCGCAGCTCAGTCCTACTCACTTCAACCGGGCTGAGCCAAGACCAATAACCAATGAACAAGATGTCACAAGGACTAGGAAAAGCTGGAGAAGGCCGATGCGCTACTGTGAGTGCCACTGCATTTTCAAACAGCTGATCCGACACCTGGGACCCCCACCGATCAGACACTGATAACCTATAACATTTTAATGCTTTATGGAAACAGCATTAAATTTGAAGTATTTGAATGAATCGACTTCAGATCTATGATCCCAAGGTCGATTTGCTCAAGCATAGTCATCAGTAAAAAAAAAAACAAAAAAACAAAACTCTTGAAAAACCCCTTTAAGGAAAGTCAGTGGCTTGCATATGTCCCATAAATCAGACTGGACCGTAGCCAAGAGTAGTTTCATATTGCTCCCCATTAATTCCTTTAATATTGCTGCAAGTTAAAAGAAAAAAAAAAAAACTTCCAGCACATGATATCCATGCCGTACCACTGGCCGAAACAAACAGTACTGGTGCCGGTACTAGATTAGACTGAACAAATGGCAGAACAAATAAGCCAAACACCGTACAGTGAGAAGCACAATTCTTCTTTTGAGCTTGTACGGTTCACATACCAAAGTAAAGTACTCAAGGAGGATGATACAGGTGAGCAGATAACAATGGAGAACGCAGAGGACGAGACTTTCAGCTTAGGCTCTGGTAATATTTGCGATGGAGTCTCCACTGGCTATTCCATCAGTTCTTACAACAAAAAGCGCAGCATGCAGCACTATTCCTGCCATCAGAATGCAATGTCTTCTAACCAAGTCCTGACTAGGGCTGAAACGATTCATCGAGTGCATCGATGAATTCGACACAGAAAAATCCTCGATGCAAATTTTCTGCATCGAGGATTCGTTTGTGTCACGTGACCACAGAGCGGGAGTAAAATTACTTCCGCTCTGTGGTCTCCGCCGGCCGCAGCAGTTAACATGTAATACTTACATCTCCTGTAGAAGCGCCTCTGTACACGGCCCAGCTCTTTCATGGTCCCGCGCTGCACTTTGACCCGACGTCACACTGCGTCATGACGCAGTGTGTACGTCAGAAACACTGTGCAGCGCGGGACCATGAAAGAGCCGGGCCGTGTACGGAGGCGCTTCTACAGGAGATGTAAGTATTACATGTTAACTGCTGCAGGAGGGAACTGAACCGAGGTGGGAGAGGGGTGGCAAGCTGGTGGCATGGGGGGATGGCAAAGCTGGTGGCACTGAGTGGTATGGCAAAGCTGGTGGCACTGGGGGGGGATGGCAAAGCTGGTGGCACTGGGGGGGATGGCAAAGCTGGTGGCACTGGGGGGGATGGCAAAGCTGGTGGCACTGGGGGGGATGGCAAAGCTGGTGGCACTGGGGGGGATGGCAAAGCTGGTGGCACTGGGGGGGATGGCAAAGCTGGTGGCACTGGGGGGGATGGCAAAGCTGTGGCACTGGGGGGGATGGCAAAGCTGGTGGCACTGGGGGAATGGCAAAGCTGGTGGCACTGGGGGAATGGCAAAGCTGGTGGCACTGGGGGGGGCAAACCTGGTGGCACTGGGGGGGGCAAACCTGGTGGCACTGGGGGGGGGGGCAAACCTGGTGGCACTGGGGGGGCAAAGCTGGTGGCACTGGGGGGGCAAAGCTGGAGGCACTGAGGGGGGGGGGCAAGCTGGAGGCACTTAGGGGGGGGGGGGGGGTCAGGCTGGAGGCACTGGGGGTCAGGCTGGAGGCACTGGGGGGGCAAGCTGGAGGCCCTAGGAGGCAAATTGGTGGCACTGGGGGCGCAAGCTGGAGGCACTGGGAGGCGCACTGGGGGCATACTGGGGAGCAAGCTGGAGGCCCTGGGGGGCAAACTGGAAGCACCTGGTGGCCCTGGGAGGCAAGATGGTGGAACTGGGGGGCACTGGAGGGCAAGCTGGTGGTATCTTATGGCAATGGGGGGGCACTTGAAGGCACTTGGGAGCAAGCTGGTGGCACTGGGAGGCAAGCAGGAGGCACCTGGTGGAACTGGGGGGTAAACTGGAGGCACTGGGGGGCAAACTGGAGGCAAAGGGGCCTGATGGCACAGGGGAGCTGATGGCATTGGGGGTAACTTATGACATATAGGACTGATGGCACGGGGGGAGGTCTGCTGACTTAGAAAGGTATACGTTCTTTTAATTAGCTATTTCTTATTAGAGTACTCGATTAATCGTTGGATTAATCGGTAGATTACTTGATTACTAAAATAATCGTTTACTGCAGCCCTAGTCCTGACAGATAAGATCCATTTCCATCACTGACTTATATTGGGGTCAGTCAAGGCTTGCACACAACAATGAACCCAGATGGGTCAAAGGGAGGGAACGCCACTTTGAATAGAACCCAGCTCACATATATACTAAACTGTAATTCTGCTTCATTAGAAACACATACACGTTCAAATGAAACTCTGAATTGTTAAAAATTTAGCATCCCCCCGCGTAATCTTATCTACAACCCGTGTTTTACATACAAAACTATTCCCCGTGGGTAAAGCCAGCTATTTGCCAGTATTCGGTAGGTAAAAGCTTTGGAACCTGCAATATCCCCTCCTGTACTCACCGCTGCTTACATGCTGCTACCAATTCACTGACATGCAAATTCTTTCTTCTTTTAAAAGGAAAAATGTGGGTTATGATTATTAAGAGGCAGCGAGCACAATGAATCAAAGCCTGGCAATAAGGCTCACTTCTGAGCTGTCACTTAGGAAATTAAACACCATTATCCTACGATTTACAAATTCTCCTGCATTTACTGTATTACCGAGGCCCTTGCACTCCATTTTATCTCTCTTACTGTTAAATATCTCCTCTCCCTGCTAACAGTGCTATAATTAACTTGTGAGACGCTAGTCAGTCAGCCTCGGCAACATGCCAAGAAATCAACCCCAATTACTATATTCACAATGTCAGTAATGCTCACTTCTCAGCTCATACTAATTTGAAATGGCAGGTTCCAACTTCCCATGTCTGAATTATACAATCCCATTTTTATACAATCCCATTATACAATAATGTAACATTAGAGCCTACAGAACACTTACGCATTGAATCAAACTGCAAACAATGTTCCATAACCATCTCCTTGTGTAAAGTATATACCGTATACAGTGGCACTTAAGCTGGGCATACAGTAGGTCGGATGATCATTTGTCAGACAGCTCTCTCCCCCGACTTCCTAACAACTCCTCCATACACGTGCCCATTTGGCTTGGCCGAACACGTGCATGTACTCTATGGGGGGAGAAGAGAAAGATGCTCATAGACACTTCTGGCAATGGTTTATCTCCCAGGAGAACAAAAGGATTGGGCAAAAATATTCATTTTACCTAATCCTTCTCTCCCCTGATGGGGCGAGTTGGGAGTTCCCCAAGTACGTTTGAGTGTCGGCTGAACCCGCCGTTTTTAGCGAGTTTGGCCGACAATGCACTAATGTGTATGGGGGCCTTAAAAGGGTTGTGCAGGGGTTTTATATTGATGACCTATCCTCAGGATAGGTCATCAATATCAGATCGACAGGGGTCCAACACCTGGCACTTCCACCTAACAGCTGTTTGAAGAGTATACAGCACTCCATATGAGTACTGCTTCCTCTTTATCACACTACATGTTGTCTCCCTTGTAGCGGTGGTCTAGTGTAAATCAAGTGAATGGGGCGAGTATTTGTAATTACGCTCGCTTCCGAGACAATAGGCAGTGTAATGAACGGGAAGCACACATGGAACACTGCCTTCTCTTCAAACCGCTGATCGGCAGGGGTCTCGGACGTTGGACCCCCGCCGATCTGATTCTGATGACCTATCCTGAAGATAGGTCATCAATATAAAACCAATGCACAAGAGATTCTAAGGCATTGTTGTACTTCTACTGGCAGATGGTTTACCAAAGTTATGACTTGGCAGAAGCCATCAAGATACAATTCTAAACCCAACTCACTGTCACATATTTATGGATGAAATCAGATGCGTTGCTGAACTTTTTGCTATCTTAAGAGCCATTTGTGGCAAGAAATGCTGGTATAACAATCGGCAAATAGAAAAGTGATATGTACCATTCATGTGTTATACCCTCCAAAACAACTGTATGTATCTACTGTTTGGCTGTTTCTATTACATTTTAAATACTACCCGTTTACCACACAGGGGAGTTTTTCAGAGAGATGCAAGGGAATTTTTCATTCATAGCTCAGATATAATGCCTATACCCAAAGGACAGTGAGAACCTATTCCCTCACACACAGTACCAGGACAACATCTTCAAAAACAGGAACAACAATGACACATTAGTCTAGGAAGCACATGTTATACTTTAGTTTTTGTTCATACTGTAAACGATGTTGAGTAAAGATGCCTAAACACATCGGGTAAATGTTGGCTGAGCCTGCCGATTCAAGCAGGATCGGCTGGCCAATGACCATCTTACGTGTAAAGGGGTCACCAGAGTGGGCAGAATGCAGATGTTAGGTAAAGGATCGGCATTTTGGATTTCATTATGCCCAAAGACTTTAATGGAATAGCTACAAGACGAACAAGCATTCAGCTGATAGTCAAATCTAAAGTATATGGGCAGATGAACTATCTAGGTAGCGGACATAGAAAAATGGAAGAGTATACACTAGATATCCAACTTTTTTCACTTTTCCATGAAAAAAATAAAAAATGTCTCACTGATCCAGGAGACACCTTCCCATTCTTGAAGCAGTAAACCCCAACCAACTGTAAAATAAAACCAAAAAGTTTTCCAGATTTTATAAAATGTACATTTGTCCAATAGTTTCAGCTCATGGACCATTTCACTGCGGAAATCAGACATGGTATACCTAGCCTAGCATAAAACACCTCATCGTATGCCAGTTATGTTGCAGTAAAGGCTCTGGTGTTTTGTAGATGTGCGGACACGCAGGCAGAACATCCTGATACATTTTTTATTCACTTGACTGGCAACCCACCTAGTACCGACTCTCTGGTGTCTCACATCCCAAGACAAACCAAAACCGTCAGTCATCACAAGCCGGCAACATTTTCTACTTCAGCAACATCAAAAAGACTTCAGAATGACTGAACACGCTTCAAAATTTAATCAGAGCTATGGAGACAAAAAGCACAGGAAGTGATCTACAAAGAAAATAGCATCGTCAATGAACAGCATGTCCTGTAGCTTCATGAGCCCAAATTATCAAGTGGACTACCCAACGACAAATGATAAGGCTCAACTGGTAAACAGATAAAGATTATACTGAATGTTGTAAGAAAGGGAATGTATTCCATACAGCAGGTATGGGGCCTTTGGAGACAGGGGAACCAGCTCTTCCCCCTAACGCTGTGTGACAAGAACCTGCGCAGGACTCCACTGCATTGTTGCAAAAGTTGAGGGAATAGGCTTGTGTCATGGAGAGGGTGTCTAGGGACAGCGTATACTACGCTATTTCTGCAACTCCCACAGAAGTGAATGGAGAGACAAGGCTTCCGTTCTCGAGATGTGGGTGCCAGAGGCGGATATTGATGGCATTTCCTGTGGATATGCCATAAAAGTTAAGATGGGAATAACTGTTTAACCACTTAATGACCAGCTAATTTTTTTCACTTTTGGACTCAATAACTTTTTTTTCTCACTGAAGTGGCTGCATAAGGCCTACTTTTATGAAAGAAAAAAAAATGCATTTTCTTTGTGCTGTTTGGGGGTACATGTAAAATCCTTTGTAAGCCATATAATTTTTTTGCATTGCAACTATAGCAAAAGTCATTTTTTGACTTTATTGTTTACACTACATATTTTACACTGAATAACCTGTTAAATGAGTTGTGCAGGTTATCTCGGTCATGTGGATACCTACAGTGTTTTGCGTTTATGTAATGTGTGCATAATAAAATGTGTTTTCAGAAAAAGAATCGCTTACTATTCCAAACTTTATTTTTTTAATTAAAAGTTTTTTAAATCAAATTTCTTACAAATCACATTTAAAAAAAAATCCCATTAAGGAATTACTGTCATACAAAACTATGTTATACTTATAATGTAGTAGCATACTCCTGTCTGCTAAAACATTATATTTTGCGTCTCTATAGATCCTCAGAGCTGACTGGAGTCAGCTTACCCAGCCTGTCACCAGATCACTGGGAACCAATCAGGGGGGGAAATCCCTTATGATCATGCGGTAGTAACAAACTGCAGCAATAAAATAGTTAACGAGTGGGATTGGCGCTACCTCCAATCCTGGCTGTGGAGCATTAGACGACCGGAGTGCACTGTATAGTTGGACACTGGCGGATCCTCATTTACTATAATGGGATCTTAAAGGTTTCCATCATAAATGGCGGCTGACCTCATAAATGTTGGACCTAACGAGTTCTTGGAAGCCTACACCCCCTCTGCTGAGCCACACCCAGTTTTCCACCATAAAACAGTTGATAGATCTTCCCCTTCATCTAATATATATTAAGAAGATATTTAAAGGGGTTCTCTGAGATTTTATATTGATGGCCCATCCTTAGGATAGGTCATCAATATCACATCCGCAGGTGTCCGACTCCTGATACCCCCACGGATCAGCTGTTCTGCAGAAGCTCTGGTGCCAGAACTATACAACTCTGTCCAGTGAACTTCAGTGGACAGAGTGATGTCAGTGGAGGTGACAGGAGCCAGTACCCCCCAGATCTCATAGTGATAATCTATTCTAAGGATAGGCTCTCAGTATAATTCCAGAGAACACCTATAACACGTTCTTGAAGGCTAATATTAAAAGGTATACTCACCAACAGCAGACATTTCTGTGAGTTAGGATACTTTCACACTAGTGTTTTCTTTTTCCGGTATTGAGTTCCGTCATAGGGGCTCAATACCGGAAAAAAACACTTCAGTTTTGCCCCCATTCATTGTCAATGGGGACAAAACTGAACTGAAGAGAAAGGAATGCTCCTAAAAGCAACATGCTGCAGTTTGCTCTCCGGTCCAGGCATCGGCACCAAGACGGATCCGTCATGACCCCCAATGCAAGTCAACGGGGACGGATCCGTTCAGTGTGACACACTCCGTAAACGGATCTGTCCTCCATTGACTTTTAATGGAGTTCATGACGGATCCGTCCACAGCACACCACACATGACAGACACATACACACAGACATACTTACATGCACCCAGCAGCTCCGCGCATCGCAGGAGGAGGAGGACTGCGCGCACATAGGAAGATTCTCCCACCAGAGGGCGCTGTGGGCAATCTTCCTATGTGAGCGCCGTCCTCCTGTGCGGAGCATGCTGGGAGCAAGTAAGTATGTCTGTGTATGTGTGTGTGTGTGTGTGTATGTGACACGTGTGGGGCTGGAGCGCTGCTCCGCCTCCTCACGTGTACTTGCGGCAGCACGGATCCGGCGGCACCCTTCACCCGCCAGATCCGTGCTGCCGCTAATGTGAAAGTGGCCTTACCCATTTATCTTGATGGGGCTTTCACAAATCCATTTGCATGCCACTAAAACACCCCCATTCTGATGTGGAGAATGGATTTTTCAGTTGCTAAAATTTCTGCAACCAATCTGCATTATGTGAATATACCCTAAACCTTATTACGCGGCAGACAAGAAACCGTTAATTGAGATTGCTGCTCAAGGACTTATCTATGCAAACTATCCATGTGTCTGGCATAAACAAGACAACACCTCCTTGCCTAACCCCCGCATATAATGAGAATACAAAGTCTTCCATATGAGACAATGTAATTGAAGTCAATGACCCACTCAAGTGCAATTTGTTACAGCCCACATCTACAATTAATGTAGGATTTCTATTACAGATACATTATCGATTATGAGATTCCAGCTAATAAGCACAGAAGAAAGATGCCATCTCAATAAATCGTGCTCTACGCTTTCTTTAGCAAGTTGATCCGTGCTGCCGCAAGTACACGTGAGGAGTCGGAGCAGCGCTCTGGCCCCACATGTGTCACATACACAATGAATGGGGGCAAAACTGAAGCTTTT
Organism: Rhinella marina; assembly: GCA_900303285.1. Lineage (NCBI taxonomy): Eukaryota > Metazoa > Chordata > Amphibia > Anura > Bufonidae > Rhinella > Rhinella marina. The sequence continues at coordinate 367,587 of ONZH01000610.1, read as the reverse complement.
TTTTCCGGTATTCAGCCCCTATGACGGAACTCAATACCGGAAAAAGAAAACGCTAGTGTGAAAGTACCCTAAGTTGGTCTGCAGCCAGGGATGGAAGCACTTCAATATGGAGATGCCTGAAATCCCCAAGAAGGCGAGTAGAACCAATAGCGGAGTGAAGAGGAATCCCACGGCGCAAAGGAACCAACAGATGGTGTTAAACGTAGATTCAATCTTTATTAGCAGTCATTACAACGTGTTTCGGGGTACCAGGACCCCTTCATCAGGTACATTATGCTACTACATAAGGTGACAGGGATTATAGACCATCTCTATACTGGTATACAACACAATCAACTCTTCCATGTTTCCTCTGGACTAGTTTTGATAAATCTCCTCACTGATTTCTTATGATTCTCATCCCCACTTTGGCCTAAATGGCAGAGGAAGATCTGGTGAGGTGACGCCACAGAACACCATGTCACTGTTTGTAGTCATTCCGGGCTGTATATGCATCATTTCTCAGTCATGTAATGACAATATAGGCACCCGGCCAAACATGATGATGGCGTGCAGGTGGCATGGAGGTTCTACATTCCTGAATGGTGAAAGAACAATATGCACAATATGATCTATATACATATATCTAGAGCTGCTCATAAACATAAGTGATTATCCCTAATGATCTGAACAATTTACAAGTGTTAGCAACAATGGACCACAAATAAGTGGTTCTGACAGGTGACATCCAGTGGCACTGGTCAGAAGACAAATCGCTCACACCTCAACACAGTTCTCTGTTGTTCACATCTGCGTTGACTTTTCCATTATTCTGTGAGGCACAGAAAAAACGGTAAAGAACGGATTAAATGACGGATACAAATGGAACGCCATCCGCATCCTTACAATCATAAAGATCCAGGCAGCACTCTGTGAATGATTCTTTACTCTATCCAATGGGAAGTTTCAGTTCCCTCAGTGGACCTGTGTCTAGGGAGGGGTGGAATCTGTGCAGATGTTTTCTAGTTTAATTTTTATATATGTCACTCATTGCTAAACTAAAATGCTAAAAAAAGAAAAAAAACACAATTCTTTTTTCCTGCGAAAAGTAGCAAAAACCTAGCACAGCATAACTGATGCTCAAAAGCACTCATGTAAACAAATGAGGCATAAAACGTGGCGCAAATAAGTTGACATGCTTGCTAAATAGCAAAGAAAGGATTGAAGCGTTCACCACGAGGCTCCCATACCGTCGTCAGATCACAACACAAACACAAAGCAGTCCAGGTTTCTCATTCGGGACACCACAGCAAATAAAGGCAACAGTGGTTGACTGTCAATGGCAGAAAATGTAATGGATGCTGTAATACCAAATTTCCTTCTGATACAGTAGGGGCCTGGAAATGGTCTTGGCAGAAATAGTTTGTAATGAAGGTGCTATCTGTTTATGGTTGGTGGCCAACAAAACTGTGATATCTGCTTGTGCTTGTTGGCAGATCAAACGATCCTCTCTACTGGTGGTCTGCCTGTCCAGAGCCTGTTTTCTGTGTGTACATGCTGCTCCCAAAACATGTTCACTCTCTGTGTGTGCCATCATGTAACCATGGCAATTTGTCGAAACGGCCATCCTTCTCTCAGTCCAATGATGTGACCCCTCTCAAAGTCTGTCACCTGGGCTAAAATGCCTTTGAGCGCACTGTAAAAGCATGTCTAGAAGTCAACGATCTCTCACCAAGAAGTACATTACCCAAAAGTAGCCTCTGGGAGCTTTTTGATAGGACACTTTTTGACACTCTCTTGTGGAAAGACCCAGTATCTAATGAGACCACACCTGTAATCATATACATGCCTGCCTGAGACATAAATGCATGCCGAGTTTTAAAACAATCCGACATTTCTATCTGGGTGCAGTAGTTTTTTTTTGTTTTTTTTTGTCAATGAGTATTCCTCACAGCATGACATTTCAAAGATATCCAATACTGACCTGCACTGTATAATGCACCACGTGGAGTAAATTTTAGTGTACTGGAGAAATCCCTCAGTAAGCTCTTTACTCTCCGAAAATAAAGACACATCAGTCATTGTGTAACACAGTTTTCATGCACATCACACTAGTACTCAAGCAGATATTGAGTGTACATAGTCTTCTTCTGTCTTGGAGGTTAAAGAGGTAGTGTCACTTCAGTAAGTGACATTTATCATGTAGAGGAAGTTAATACAAAGCACTTACTAATGTATTGTGATTGTCCATATTGCTTCCTTTGCTGGCTGGATTCATTTTTTCATCACATTATATACTGATCGTTTCCATGGTTACAGACCACCCTGCAATCCATCAATGGTGGTCGTGCTTGCACACTATAAGAAAAAGCGTCAGCCTCTCTGGTGGTCGGGACCATGGGATCGCACATAGACTGGTGCTTTTTCATATATTGTGCCAGCACGACCACCACTGATGGATTGCAGGGTGGTCTGTAACCATGGAAACGTGCAGTGTATAACGTGATGGGAAAATGAATCCAGCCAGCAAAGGAAGCAATATGGACAATAACAATACATTAGTAGGTGGCTTGTATTAACTTTATCTACATGATAAATACCATTTACTTAAGTGAAACAACCCCTTTAAGTGCTGATAAAAAATAAACTGTTTCGCATTTCACAACAGCAAACATTTACAAATGTCCGTAAAAACAAGTAAAAGAAGAAAAATGTACAATGCAAACTTCTAGAAATAAATAAATTAATGCCTTTACAGCTGAGATGTTAAATTACACAGACAAGCTGTCATGTAAGTTAATTACAGGATTAATACCTGATCAATCTCACAGTTGAGTAATGTCCTTCGCACATAGAGCAGGAGACATTCATCTGCATTTAGAAAAATATATAAAACTCCACCCTCATGGATACGAGCATGCCAAACTCACTACAATTATACATGTCCTGATTTACATCACTTAAAGTATTACGTAACATTACCAGCAAAGGCACTATAATGACATGGATGAAATATTAGAAAATATAGCCTTAAAGAGGACATGTCACCACAAAATGCACTGCAATCTGCAGGCAGCGTGCAGGACGTTTTTGACTGAACGGAATCTGAATGGACTCCGTTGAAGTCCCTGCAGTCAGTTCAGCTCCGTTCGGTTCAGTTATGCGCCAGTTCAGACACTTCCATTATTTTTGTTGTTGTGCTCCTCTAACGGACGTAATGGAGATATACAGTGGTGGTGTGAACTCACCCTCATTAATATATTGAAATCTGCTCTTTCTGATCTCAGTTGTACATGGGGAGGTGTTATCATTGATTTATAACATTCTCTGTGTGTGTGTATACAGAGATAGCAGTCAGACACTGATAGTTGTACACAGGGGCCATCTTAAAGGGGTTGTCCACGTTCAGAGCTGAACCCGGACATAAGCTTCTTTCACTCATTTACCATGTATGAGTGGAGCACTGGAGCATTTCTCGCTCCGATGCTCAGCAGGACATGGTCTGTTTGTTTACTGCCGGTGACGTACCCAGCTTTTACTCAGTATGCTAGGCAGAGGCTTCTGCCTAGCAGTGATCCTGGTGATGTCAGCTCTGAACCCCGACAACCCCTTTTAGTTCAGAAAAAGCAGAGATATAGATAATTATACATTTACATCAATCTGCTCAGCTTCTCCTACTCTATAACCTGCCACAATGAATTTTGTGATGACAGGTTCTCTTTAAAGGGATTGCCATGATTGACGCCATGCAATTATAGATGTCATAGAAGCGTGAACAACCCTGCTGATACGCATTAAGTCCGGAAATACACATCTTAGGATGAGTTCACACTTCAGTTATTTGATCAGTTATTTCCATCAGTTATTGTGAGCCAGTAGTGAAGCCTACACAGAGGTCAGGTATAATGGAAAGATCTGCACCTGTTCTGTGTTTTCGACCCGCACCTGGTTTTGGATCACAAAAACTGATCAAATAATTGAAGTGTGAACTCAGCCTTAGGGCTCATGCACACAACCATATTTTCTTTCCATGTCCATTCCGTTTTTTTGGGGGTTCCGTTTTTTTGCAGCCTGTATGCTGAACAATTCACATCAATGGCTCTACAAAAAAAAAAACACGGAAATGACTCAGTTTGCATTCTGTTTCCATATGTCTGCAAGTTCGTTCCGAACAAAAAAAAATGTCCTATTCTTGTCCATTTTGCATTTTTTTTTGCAGATGTTTTGTGGACCTCAAAGTACATACGGTCAGGTGCACGAGCCCTTTAAGTGATGTCCAGGGTTAGGAGCTGCTTTCATTCACAAATACCACCATACCTGTCCATGGGTTGTGCCTTATGCTCCATTCACACGTCCTGTTTTTCTTTCCTGATTCGATCCTGATCTGGATCCATTTATTTCAATGGGTCCTGAAAAAATCAGGATCGAATCAGGAAAGAAAAACAGGACGTGTGAATGGAGCCTTAGTGAGTGAGGCTGAGCTGCAATACCACATACAACCAGAGGAAAGCTGTGGCGCAGTTTGTGGATTAAAGCATTCATGTTTTTAGAATCCTGGACAATCTCTTTAATAGAACACATGAGAAAAATATTGATTGGCACAAAGTGTCCCTTTAATAAAAGAAATTCATGAAACTTGTCTGAACGCAAGTGGCACAGATTACCAAAAATGTACATTTTCATGACATGTTGGAAAAAAAAAATAAAAAAAAAAATCAGACTGGTTGTGATGGACATCAGCCAGACCTTAGCACTGTGATTTATACAATTCCCAAAAAGTTTTTCTCCTTATATTGCCATCAGTAGGTACATTTTGAATCACAACCTCAATCATCTATGACAAGGACCAGGGACAATGGTGGACCAACATTTAAAACCGGTTCACTGTGGATCCTCAGCCCTGCACACAGCACTGATGGATGGGATTAGCCCCTGTGCATTTACTGTTAACTAAAGCAAAATTATCCCTGTTGAACTTTGATGAGCCACGTCAGAATCTGATTATAAGCGGCTGGAGCTGTGTATAATGAGTCTGAACAGAATGGTTAGTTTACCAGAAAATTACGCCTACTCATGTACGATACAGTAATTATAAGCAATTAGGAACTTAGCAAGAGAGCAACTGATGAAGAAAAGCTCAAAATCTAGATTCATCTCATATATTTCACCATTTATAAATTACGTACAGCGGTCACATTAATAAGAAAACAAAGAGAAGGCGGCTCGTCATTTACTGCAGAACAAATGGTACCATGTAGAAAAAGCAACGTAGGATAAGGTTAACGTTCATTTAACAGAACTGAAGCAAGAATGCATCTTTTCCAACTTTGAAAATAGCACAGAGGGAGCCAATGATCAAAATTAACCAAAAACTGAGCCAACTGCTTATAACAACCAAAAAGAGCTCAGCTTCTATATTATAAACTGCTCTAGAAATAAGAAAGCTGCACTGCGACTGGTGGTTACGGGCAAACAAAAAGCCTGTTTTTAGAAATATGGGCCGTGGTCTACAATCTGGCGCTTCCACACCAAGAGCTGAGCTGCAGTTACTCACTATAGCCACTACACTCTGAATGGCGCTGTGCTTCAGGCTCTCTCAGTGGTAGTTCCGGGGTGGCTGCAGCGGATCGGTAGGGTTGTCGGAGCCCCACAAATCTGATGCTGGTGATCTATTGTGAGGTTATTGTTAGCCTGGAAAAACCCTTTGAAATAAACAAAAATGTTTGGTTGAAATTTAATCGGGAAAGGGGTATAAGCTGCTGCCGGATATCCCTTGCAGTGCCCACAGGAAAAAAAGGTTGGGGCATATTTAACCCATTTTGGGCTTAAATGGACTATCACCTCAGACTAGCCCTATTAACAAAGGTACTGCAAGAACAGTATAACTAACATACAGTTCTGATTAGCATTTTTTAAAATCTCTATTCTCACTATGCACCCATAAATTTGCCCCGTAATGCATAGAGAGGACTCCTGAGCGCATGAACATTATGGACAGGACTCCAGAAGGAATCCTCTCTATGTATTACATGGATGGTTTGTGGACGTACAGTGGGGGAACGGGGGTGATTATAGACCTAAAAATTACTGATGTGAACATAGGCATACCATGAGATTGCAAAGGATCCTTGTCAGGTATCCAGGCGGTCTTGATAGTGACACCAGCTCCAATGATTATACCACCAAGACAGGTGATCACTTGCATAGTGCTGCAGCACTGATTTTTGCTGGGATTGGTGTTTTTTCAGATTTTAGCACTTGAAGTAGATGCAGGGCTTTGTTTTGTGGCCATCTCCTGCAACTAAACTTGCAAGCACTGCACCCACAGATAATAAATAAAATATATATATATATTTAATTTTTTTATTTTATTATTAATATATATATATATTTTTTGCAATAGGTTGGCAAGTGGAAATATTTTACCTGATGTTGACACACACATTGGATTGTTGACTGATCCGGTGAAAATGGGGTTTAAACATACTTTTGTCTAATGCGAAAGGCCAGTTTTAGACATGGCTGATTGTTAGGCTAGTTTTACACTGCTGTTCATAGTTCTGGCAGGCTGTTCTGGCAGAAAACATCCTGCCAGAGCTCTCTGTTTCCGGCATGCTGGATGTTACAACAATGCCTGCGGGCACCATTGACTATAATGGGGTCTGGCACAGATTCAGGCACTAGCATGCAAATATGGAGGGGATTAAGCTACGTGCGGAGGTTTGATTACAATGGGTTCCGACGGAGATCCGACCAAACCCCAGGTAGATGCCGGACCTCCACTGAGCTGCATTACAGTCAACTGGCCAGGCGGGTATACCGGTAACATCCGGCAATACCAGATCCAGAGAGCTTTGGCAGTGTGAAAGAAGCCTTACCCAATATTCAGAATGCTATAAAGCAGATAGTTTTGTTTTATTCTAATTAATCTCTACTCATTAAGCCTTATTCACACGTCAGTGATTTCCATCAGTGATTGTGAGCCAAAACCAGGATTGGAGCCTCCACAGACATAAGTTATAAGGGAAAGATCGGCTCCTGTTCTGTGTTTTGGCTCAAAATCACTGATGGAAATCACTGACCAAACACTGACGTGTGAATGAGGCATTAACCCTTGGTATATATGGCATTTACACTTTTGGTCACTTTTTTATTGAATCTATAATATTGAATTACAAGTGATTTAGAAAAGAGAGAATATGAAGGGGCACTATAGCTCAAACACTAACAAACATGCATAATTTGGGAACAGTTTGCTTTACTGCGGAGGAACCACAGTGTGAAGAGTTAAGGTGGACAGATCTGCCTCATAACATTTCTTTTCATATATTTCACTCTGAACTGCAGACACAAGAAAAAGCAGGGTACTAAAAGGTTTACAAAATCTCCTGATTCTGTCGTTGCCAACTAAAACACCTACTATGAATTTAGTAATACGTTAGGCAATCATAAATCATACAGCTAGACATTTTAAAAGGAAAAAAAAGGGGATTTATTGTCACATTGTAGACACGGTGTAAAAGCACAAATCCATTTTTCCATATATTCATCAACTCTCTGGATGTGTTAATGCACAAAGAATCCTGGAGTATAGAAATAACACACTATTTTCCCTGTTCTCAACATTGCCTTTATTCTTTATCAAAACAGCATTTTCCATGCAAAGCACATTAAACCGCTGCTCTATATGTAACCTCTGTAGGAGGAATACAGTAATCATGTGTCATTATGGAAAGGACGAATATATGACTGTATGATATTCGCTTAAAAAAAAAGAAAAAAGTACAGACTCAATGGGATACTTTAAAGTAAACAATATATAATCTATACACATTTATTTTATATAAACCGGATTTTATATAACACAATAAGGAACAGAAGTATCGCCCTCTTCCCCCCCGTTTCTTTATAAAGAACTATGCTACAGCTGCTTAGGCGTCCTCCCCTTAGGCTCTCTTCATACTGTGTCTTGAGTATCCATTTACCACAAGCACTGGGAAACCTCCCGACTAGAGATGAGCGAACGTGCTCGAAACGAGCACTGTACCGCTCGGCTCCCCTGTGAGCGCAGGGGAGCCGAGCGGTACAGTGCTCGTTTCGAGCACGTTCGCTCATCTCTACTCCCGACGCATTCCTAAAACGGACCCAAAGAACGGATGCCAAAGGCGTCCATGTTCCTGGGTGGCTCTGCATGGAGTAGCGGTGTAATGCACAAACAGCTGGGGTGCCAGACCCCTGCAAATCAGACATTGACAACCTATCCCCCGGATAGGTCATCAATATAAACTGGCTGCTTAACCCCTTTAAGATCGAATCTCAAATAGTATATGGGTGCACTTTGTGTAATATAAGCATTAGATGGGATAAGGGCTAAAATGTCACAAACAGTATGCACCAGCTATAACTACAGCTACAATGGACAATAAAGATGAAGCTTATTATTAGGGGAGATTGTGAACCAATAAAACAGGTTCACATGGACGTTTTGGAACAGAATTTCCTGCAGGTTTTTCAGCCAAAGCCAGAAGTGGATCCAGCAAGATATTTATGTGTAAGTCCTTCCTTTATAGTTCCCATTCCTGTAGAATCCATGTCTAACTTTGGATGTAAACCTGCCAAAAAGTCAGCAATTTTCTGTAAAAAATGAAAAAATTGTAATGATCAGGAATCGTAAAGCCCTAACAATACAGAAATGTCAATAATATGCATCATATACTCCTGGGTATGCAAAGAAAGAGAAAGGAATTTAAAAAAAAATTGCTTTGCCATTGTTTCAAAAATTACTTTTTAGTGTTGTTTTTGGTGGTTTTTCAGACCACAAAGAAACTCCAACAGATGGTAAAAGCAAAGTTGTACTGTCTTATCTAGTACTTGTGATACAATCAACCTCAAGTCATCTATTGCAGATAATGGTCCACTACTAAATGAGGACTTCCGTAAATAATGTCTACCATAGACCCACAGACTACGGTACTTCCATTAAGTAATCAATCCTCAATTATGGGAAAAAAAAAACTGATTCAAAATTGCCAACCAATATGACTACACTTCTTATTGTAATAACAATACAAAAAAAAGTTAATATTGGTGGAAAAGAAACATGATTAAAGGGGTTATCCCATGATTAATGTAAAAAATGAAAATTAGACAACATACAGTACACGAGAATATGTTTCTGACACGGCTAGGACCAGCCCTGTAGATTTATAGCAATCTGGAAGTTCAGAGGGGTGTGTCCTTTCGGTTGGAGCTGATGGAACTGATCATGTGCGGCCACCTCAGTGAGGTGGCCAGAGAAATAAGAAAATATAATATATGTACACAATATCTTTCATTGTACGTGACTATACAAAATTTTTAATTGCACGCTATTACAAAACTATTCAGATCCTGAACCTGTTTGAAAACCACAGAATATTTTTCATGGGACAACCCCTTTAACAAACTTTGACTACTATTCTGATTTACTTATACAAAATACAGTAATTTTTAAGTATTGGACAGAAATCCTCTTAATGTACATTGCACTTTAACAAATGAGAATTTAATTTTCAGTGTAAAAAAACAAGGTATTTCTGGATATGAAGCATAACTAAACTTTCAGGTACTTTTTAGAATAAGCTGCCAAATGTGCATACCATGAGTTATACCGTTATATCTGTCCATGATATGACTTACATTTCCCATTTCTTTGGCAGTTTTCTCCTTTGCATGCTGCTCATTTAGTGCACAGTTGTACCTGAGTCAGTAGGTGGAGAAGGCTGAAATGATGTCTGCCTACAGCAGGGTTGCAGAACCTGCGGCCCGGGGGCCACATGCGGCCCTTGATACCATTCTGTGCGGCCCCCAACCAAATGGTATCAGACACATATGTCTATATCTTGTGGCTGCTCACATGTATTTTTCATGTATTTCTCCCATTAGATGGGAATCCTGGGACTTAAACAAGACATTAATAGTATACACTGTGTGTTCAATAAGCCATAATTACAGTATTTCAGTTGTTAATACCCCTTAAAATTTTATTTTCGGCCCTCGTCATTGGTTCAGTCTGGCTATGCGGCCCCGAACCAGAAAACGTTGTGCACCCCTGGCCTATAGAGTATGAGATTCTGCTTCCTTATGCTCTCACCCACCTATCAACACCATATAGGATGTTCTACAGAAGTACTGAGCAGTAGTGATGCGAGTAAGGCACTTGGCTGCTCTATTGTGTCTTCCTCTTTCCTGTTTGTTTTTCTTCGTATTTCCTCACTCTTCCTCCCTTCTCCATATACTTCAATTAGATTATGTAATCTGATACTTCAGTGAGCAGGCAGCCTTTTTTGGTCTGACAGGAGGGATTTCTCACAAGGTTACTTTAGAAAAGAGGTGAAGGAGGTGAACGAACAGATAAATGTAAAACAAGGAATTTTTCTCTGATATGATAAATTACAAAGTTTCTTCACCTGCACTGCTGATTTATACATAGTTGTGTGATAGTACAAACCCCCCCAAGAACCCCATCAATATCATAAGACTGTCAGAGGTCTGACTCCTGGCACCCCCTACTGATCAGCTGTTTTTAGGAGCCGTGGCACCAGAACCACATAGGTCCATACATTGTATTGGGGATCACACCTAGTTACTGCACTGCAGTAAGCGGGTACAGACACTACGCAGGTGTGTAATGTCAGTGCCAAAGCTCCTGGAAGTATCTGATTGACGGGGTACTGGGAGTTGGACACCCGCTGATCTGATATTAATGACATATCATCAATAGTTTAGTCCTGGAAACCCCCATTTAAAAGACTATTTGACATATTCATGGGGACATTCATATAGGCAACAAGAATCCTGGTAGCTCTTTCCTTTTCTTGGATTCCTCCCTTAAAGGATGGTACTTTTCACATGCATGAGAAGCGATTTCTAAGAAATTGCTCAGAGGCAATCCACCAAGAAAATATTCAGTTTAACAGTGCAAACATGAAACCAGCTGTTGATGCTAAAAACAGTTTGTGCATCCAAGGGCAAAATGCATGTGTGTCTCCAGGGTGCTAATTATATTAACCTATTCACTTCCAATATGATGATTCTTCTCTTCAATCTACTCAGATAAATATTCTGAACAAAGCAAGGAAGAATTTATAACATAGGTCTCATTGAAGCATCATATGCATAAAGATGTGGAAGTTATCCAATTTGACACGTTTATATTGCGACTAATGGAAAAAAAAACCTGAATATAACCACCATCAGGATTTTCAGTACAGGTATTGTCTGTCCTTCCTCAATGCCTGACTTTGTCAGTTATCTCAATAAGAGTATGGGCAACAGATATTTACTAATGTACAATCGTGTAAAAATTGTGATATTTAAAAATTCGATTAACCAAATAGAAACAATAGAGTATGAAATACAAAGTAGCTGTTAAGTAGGACCACCATTTTGAATACCTATATTCAGCTCTGACCTTTTTTCTGGATGACGACAGAAGTGGCTAAAAGCTACAAGTAGAATACTATGAAAGTCATGGTAATGGACATGGTCATAACTTTTAGGCCGCTTTCAGACAAGTGGGTGTCACGCTCCAGACTCACAGCGCAGCTCCTGTCCCGAACTTCCAGCACAGCCAGGGTTGCATAGCATTATATATTGATTTATGATGCCATGTAACCCTTTGTTATCCAACACATTAAAAACTGTAAGGGTCACATAGCACCATAAATCAATATATAATTGTATGCAACCCTGGCACTGCTGGAAGTTCAGGAAGGGTGCTGCGCTGTGAGTTCGGAGCGTGACACTCACTCGTCTGAAAGCGGCTTTAGGCCTCTTTCACACGGGCGAGATTTCCGCGCGGGTGCAATGCGTGATGCGAACGCATTGCACCCGCACTGAATCCTGACCCATTCATTTTAATGTGGCTTTTCACATGAGCGTTTTTTTTCACGCATCACTTCTGCGTTGCGTGAAAAACGCAGCATGTTCTATATTCTGCATTTTTCACGCAGAACTGGCCCCATTGAAGTGAATGGGTCTGCGTGAAAATCGCATTCCATCCGCACACAAGTGCGGGTGCAATGCGGTTTTAACGCATGGTTGCTAAGAGATGTTGTTTATAAACATTCAGTTTTTTCGCACGCGCGTGATAAACGCATCAAAACGCTACGCACCCGCGCGGAAAAAACTGAAAGAACATACGCAATCGCAGTCAAAACTGACTGCAATTGCGTGCGGATTTGGTGCGGATGCGTGCGGATTTTCCTGAACGCATCTGGACCAAATCCGGACACGCTCGTGTGAAAGGGGCCTTAGAGTACCAGTTCCCTGCAGTGGAAGTAGTATGACACTATGCAAAGGCCTGTAGTGGTGGGTATAGTCATTTATCAGCATCTACTTGCCCACTATCTGAAACACCCGGGTAGCCTTGAGGAGCAAAAAATAGTATTTAAAAAAAAAAAAAGTTACTTAAAAGGGTTCTGCAAACATGGCTGTTTTCTTCCAGAAACAGTGCAACCCTTGCCCATGAGCTGTCTAGTATTACATCTAGAACAGAGATGGCGCTCCATGGTGTGGGCAACCCCGGGTAAATAGTGATGCAGAAAAGGATGATAGGAAATGTGCTCAACTGGCAGCAATGCGCTAATGACATGGCATAACTCTGTACAGCGCTCCTAATGTAGTCATAACCTCATCTCCACTGCTGCAACCACAAATCTGTCGTGGTAAAAAACTGCAGTACAGCAAGTCAGGTGTAGGGAACAAAAGCTGGAGTTTTCGGAAGCACTCCTGGAGATGAACACAAGTAGAAGTAAAGTGTAGAATTCTATAATTTTTATTCCGTCAACGCGTCAGACAGAGGCCTTTGTCAGGCTATTGGCCTAAACAAAGATGATCACCTTCAACACCATCCTTCTGGGTTACAATGTCTATTCATCTCCAGCAGTGCTTCCAAGAAGCCTAGCCTTTGTACCCTACTACTTACTCTCTAGTATTGAAATTCATCCCTCTTCAAGTAAAAGGGCTGACCTCTAATACCAGACACAAAAAGGGAAATGGAGCAGTGCTAAAAGGGCTATGTCCAGCAACAAGAAATGTACTTTATGATGCAACAATGCCCCATTTTCAGCATTGCTCTTCTGCTCCCAGCACCTCCAACTTTTTTTCCGAAACAGCAAAAACAGGTTCTACTCTCTGTCTGTGGGTCATGCGCTTGAGGGGGCTGGCTGTCTGGCTCAATTCAGTAGCTGCGTGGGGACTGGCTTAGCTAATCATCTGAGCCAACCATCCAGTCCCCTTCTAGCATGTTACTGACACTAAGAGGTGGGGGAGCCCTCTGCTGCAGATCTGGAGGCGTCAGGACCAGGAGAGCGCCACTAAAACCGGGACATTGCTGCAGATTTATTGAGAATTATTGTTCGGCATAGAGACAGGAACAGAATGCTGTGGGCCTCATTCATTAAAATGAATGAGAGCTGCTGACTTTGGTTGTCTTACCCATCTACTCATATCACATATTTCCCTCTGAACTACCCCGTAAAACTGCTGCACAAGCAAGAAATATGAGTTATTGACTCACCTCAGGAGTGTTCTTTTTGAATTCTCGACTTTGATCAATAAGTTTTTTTCTAGACTGTTCACTTTCATCTTGTCTGTTTGCCAATACTGTTGCTGTTGTATCGAGTTCTCTCTGTCAAGGAATTAAGACATGAGGATCAGTAAGCAGCTAAGACACAAGCAAAATATAGGCAAAAATAAGAACATGTACAGCAAACGTGTACGGGTGAAAACAAAGAACACTTTGAAAATGTTAATGCAAATAGAAACGAATCAATATAGAAAAAGAGAGGAAGGGGGTTCTGAACAGAACACAGCAGACTTAAAGGGGTATTCCCATCTCACAAATGTAGTTTGTATAGTTAGATATAGCCATACCAATATTATTACTAATAGAATGTATTTATATAAAATGTACCGTTTAGAAGATTTACCTATTTGTATATCCATTGTCCCACACACATCAGTCAGGCCGTTGCCCCTAGTTACGACCACCGCGGCCATGTAGTAGTGATGGCCGGCTTATTCCTGTTATAACCCGCTCTGTGGTAACTGCTGTATTGTGAACGCACATTACATGAGCATGCGGAGACACATTTTAGTATTGTAGCAGAGAAAACACAGAGAAACGGATCCGGTTTCAAGATCAATTCATCTATATGGAGCAGGATCTGTTTATAAAGTCTGCGTTTTGGACGGATCCTGACCATTGCGTTTTGGACTGGTAGTGTCCAAAACGCAGATGTGAAAGTACCCTAAGATGTGTCTCCACATGCTCATGCAATGTGCGTTCACAATACAGCCGTTACCTCAGAGTGGGTTTGAAAAGGAGCAAGCTGACCACCACTACTACATGGCCGCGGTGGCCGTAACTAGGGGCAACGGCCTGACTGATGTGTGTGGGACAATGGATATACTAATAGGAAAATCTTCTAAACGGTACATTTTATATAAATACATTCTATTAGCAATAATATTGGTATGGCTATATCTAACTATACAAACTACATTTGTGAGATGGGAATACCCCTTTAAGAGTTTTCTGAGGTTACTTAAAGCTCATTTATATGCACCAAATGTGCGGGCAATTATTGTGAACAAACCGTTACAATCCGATAACTTGAAAACAAGTATTTATACTAATGTTTCTTTACAGTAATCATCCTGACAATTGCTCAGTGTAACTCCATCTTTAGATGATCGGTGGAGGTCTGAGGAGTGAATGGGACAAAACTACAACACCCAGCACAGCCGCTGTTAAAAGTATGGCATGCCCTGTACTGTAGTTATTCATCAGAAAGTACTTCAACCTTCCTCGAGGAACTGTGCAGAGTGAATCAACACTTGACATCGGAAAAATCAATGCAGTTCTCAGGTGCCAGACTCCGGCAAATTTATGACATGTGACACTGGGATTTTGCTATAACACCTATTTATTGTAATGGGGATCCAGTGAGGATGTGGGGGCCCAGACGTTGTCAAGATGGCGGGGTTTGATGCAATTCTGCCAATGTCTGCAAATGTATATGTCGCATTTGTAAGTCAAAATACAGATGGATCTGGTGGGGTTTATTCACTACAAAGAACCAGCATCTTTTGTTTTTTCCGACTGAACATTTTCTAGATGTAACTGCGGCGAGTCACGTTGTAAGAAATGGGCAATGGTTCGTCTGACGCTTTCAGTTTAATCTCTCTGAAACACCAACACAATCACTCTGCAATTACAGTTTATAGAATGGCTAACTCAGCATGCGAGCATGAATATTACAAGGTCAATGACTAAACTCATCCTTGACGCCAGAAGGTGTGATTTATAGAAGAGGAGTTCCCCAGTGTGTCACTCCTAAGCCCAGATCAATCAAGGTTACAGTATAAAAGAAATCATAATGATTAGGGAAATCATTTACAAGCGTCAGACAAGACAAAGTGATAAATGATTATGTTCTAGATTCTCAACTTCCTCCAATGACGACTGGCAACTCAGAGATGAAGAATAAAGGTCCATAGGAGAATCCAAGAAACCTCCAGCATTGTATTTCCCCATGATCTGATGAGAGTTCTGAAGTTTTGTGTAATTAGCCACAGTGCACAGTAAAACCTACAGGAATAAAACTAGGACCTCATGCACACGACCATGCTGTGTTTTGTAGTCCGCTAATTGCGGACTTGTAAAAAAACAAGGATGCCTCCTGTGTGTGTGTTCCGCAATTCCACGGAATGGAAAGGTGTCCATAACAGAAATGCCTATTCTTGTCCGTTTTGCGGATATGTTCTATTTTTTTTTTTTTGCGCGGCCATGGAATGGAGCAACGGATGCAGACAGACCAAAACAACGTTCATGTGCATGAGGCCTAAGGAGAAGCATATGTCAGGATTAGAGGACTGGACTTCCAGAAGGAAGGTATGGTCAAGTTTCGAAGCACCAACCTACAGTAGAAGTACGTTTACCCTGAAAACAATTTTGGCGGCAACAGACTCACCTTAACAATTAAGTTAAAAAAAAAAAAATTATATATTTTTTCCAATTATTCTTGCCTCTACGGCAATCTGAACCTTGAATAGCAGAATGTCAAGATGCGAGTTTAAATTTCCAATACATACACATTATATGTCAGAGGTAACAGTTAAAGTTACAGGTAAAGTTGTACATGATATTTAAAAGGTACAGAATCACTTCAGTCAAGTTATTAAGTTGGGAAAAAAAAAAAAAAAGACGTTCATCGAATCTAACTATGTTAAAGTTGTTTAATTCTGATAGCCTATTCTCAGTATAGCACCCTGAAGAGACAGCGGTGCTCTTCAAACAGTAAGGCCCTATTCACACGACCGTATTTTTGCGGGCCCGCATTGCTGCGGATCCGCAAATATACGTGGGCCGCCCGGCGTGTGTTCAGTAGCGCTCGGAACACACGCCGTGCGGCCCCATTGAAAATGCCTATACTTGTCCGTGCGCACGGACAAGTATAGGACATGCTTCAAAAGAGCCGCGGCACGGAGCATAGAGGTGAATGGGGCCGCATCTATTCCCGCATTTTTGCGTATAGATACGGCCCCTTTCATACGGTCGTGTGAATGGGGCCTAATAGTAGGGCTGCCGAGAGTAGGAACCCCCACTGATCACATACTGATGACCTATTCTGACAAAACCCGCTTGGAAAACCCCTTTAAGGCCCCATTCACACGACCGTATGTATTCCGTGATCCGTATAAAAACGGAACAGAAGACATACGGAAAGCCTTCCGTAATTTTGCGGACCCATTGACTTTAATGGGGCTACGGATGTGATTTTGTGGCCAAGTATAGGAGTATTTTTTTTGCGGGGGAAGTTCCGTGAGATACGGCATGCTGAATGCACACGGTGTGCATTCCGCATTCTTTTTCTCCTATGGAAAAATGAATGGGTCCATATGGTTCCGCATCTTATCCGCAAAAATGCAGATAAGATGCGGAAATGTACATACGGTCGTGTGAATGGGGCCTAATCCAAAGGAAGGCAAAAACCACTATGAGGTGATTGAGAATTCTCTTATATTAGGAGGAAAGAAACCTTTCTGACTACAAATACGGGAATCCCTTGATCAACATCCCATCTCCAGGAATCTCTGCGCATTGTGGTATTATTACTTTTACAATAAGACATCCAGACTCCTCTTGAAATATGAATCAGCCATCACAACCTCAGAGGAGTTCCATAATCTCACTGCTCTTACTGTAAAGAATCCCAAGTCAATGTTGACGGTGAATCCTTCTTATAGTATGTCCTCTTGTGATGGTCACAAAAATCATTGGAAAAATCTCCATTTGTTCATATATTTGTATACTGAAATTAGATTCCCCCCCCCCCAATATTCTACAATTCAGGCAGGTTAATAAAAAAAAACAAAAAAAACAACACAAGGGTACATCTACACGGGTCACATATGCTGGCGCTTTTTGCTGCAGAGCAGGTGGAAAATCTGCAGCACTTTACTATAGCAGTAGCTGAGATTTCTCAGACGTATCATAGGAGTGAATGGACTATGTTGGGGGTTGCAGCCATATTGCCAGCCGTTGCTGACGCCTGGCATAGGGTGAAATCAGGGGTGAACCCACTGTAAAATCCACATAGAACTGATTTTTTTGCTAATTCTTCCACTGCAATTTATGTCATCTAATAAAAAACAAATTCAATTCAATATAGCTGAAAATAGCTAATGCAACTCCCGTATCCCGCAGGGCCCCCCATGAAATGAACAGAGCGTCAGGTCGAGCTTATGTGCTGTCTCTCCACTCATCTCTATGTGAGTTTCAGAAACAGCACTTAGCTATCTCCAGAATTCCCATAGAGATGAATGGTGTGGCAGTGCACAAGCTCGGCCTGCCGCTCTGTTCATTTCATGGTGTCCCTGTGAGGTACAGGGTTTCCGGTTGTCCTGATCGGTGGGGACATTTGGAGGAAATGCTCCCTAATAGTTATCAATAACATGCTTCATTCAGTACACCCCTTGGGGAAAATAATATCGTCAAAACAGAATATAAAAAGAGTGATTCCACACAAAGAGCTAAGAACATTTGCTTGTATTAAAAATAATAATAATTAAAAAAAACAACTAATACTGAACTAAAACGGCTACAAAAAATTCATGCATCACATGCTCTGTAGCACGGCGGTGACGTGGATTTCTACTGATCTGTGGGAGCAGTTCTATCAAGGACTAAATTAAAAAAAAAAAAGTAAAGTTTGCAAAAGATGATGGGATGGGAACAAGTTAAAAATAATACTGTTATTTCCTATAATTTCCAAAGACTATTGCTCTGATCATTTTATCAATTTAATTAATGATTACCACAATTTTGGTCACTTTTGTTGGACAGACATAACATGGTGAAATACACTGCCTAATCAGAAATGATCAGTAAGTATGTGAACCTCCAGGGAAAACAATGCTGGGGATGGGTGCTTCAATACAATGGATCAGAATAAAACATCTGCTTAATCAAATAATGGCAGGGACAGGAAAAGAAATCATCGAGAAGGGCACCACCCGGTATGGAACGAGACAATAGGCGACTTATGTCAATAAGACGGAGCGCTCCGCCGTGTCATGGTTATTGTGTTCCAGGCAATGACTGTTCTCTTAGAACTGTGATGTGTTTTCTTTCATTACACTTCTCGTTCCTTCATCTCCTATGTTGGGGGAGGATCAGAAGACACAGACCTGAAGGCAGACTATTGACAACAGTTGACTATTTGCTTCCTGTCTAAACGGACATCCTGTTAAGCTCCAATTACTGCCAACTCGGCAGAGCTCGCCAGGAATTCTAATCCATACTGCAGATTACCTGATAAGCTGAGAGTTGTGTGGAGTTTGCAGGTAGCATTGCAACCGAACAGGTAAATGTGAGTCCTGATGTGCAAAACAGTTACCGTAAAGAATCATTGTCAATCTTTGGGTAGGTTAACACAGGGCAGACTTGATGCAGAAAAAGTTCCCATATGGACATTCTGCCAATTTAGATGATTTTCCAATTGCAGAACCTTCTGCAACAAATCTGCCATTTAGACCCCATGCACACAACCATATTTTTGGTGCGGTTCCATTCATTTCAATGTGACCTCAAAAGATACAGACAGCACACTATGGGCAGTCCGCACCCGTTTGTCCGTTCTGACAACTCGCAAAAAAGCTAGGACATTTATACAGGAGCTTTAAAAAAATGGCGGCATACCGTCGTGTGCATGGGGCATTATGAACATATAAAAATTAGTGATTTACATTGCGGTCATCTACATGAACTGTCCACTTAGATTCCAGCAGTCTTCTAATGCCATTGGCCCAAAACTAGCGGCTCACTTAAAAGGGAACCCGTCAAGCCCCTCAGCCTTCTGAGGGCAGCATATTGTAGTGACAGACACAGTGATTTCATGGAATTAACATGAGGTCGTTTTTTTTTTTTGTTTTTTTTTGTGAGGAGTCTGCTGTGAAGTCTGATGTATTCCTATGTTGGTATAGCCCTGCCCTCCAGCTGCTGATTGACAGGTTTCTCCACATACACAGTAATACGGACAAAGCCATTCTACAGTTGGAAGGTGGGGGGGTCCCATGTGATGTATATCCATTGGACACCTTGCTATAGCGTTAAACGCGCGGTTAAAAGCTACTACACATCAACTCCTAAGTGACAAACAGCTGCAATCAGCATGCCCGTCTCTACCCTTTCCGGAGAGGGCATCACAGGCGACTTGACAGGTCCCTTTAGCCAGTTTCAAGTCCATGTGGACTGCAGCGGATGCCCTTGTATAAACAGCATTGTTCGAGTCCTGTGTAAAGGCAGCAGCAGAGATCACTGGAAAGACCCTTCTTTTTTAGAGGAAAAACGTTATCACCTCAATATAATTAAATTATGAGATGTTTTTTTTTACGTAAAATCAAATCTTTTATAAAATTGAGGAATTGGCTCATCTTTATCTTGGCATCCATATATCAAGTTTATTTTTTAAAAAACAACTAGAGTCCCGCAGCACCACCTCACTCCTATCAGGTCAGTATCCCATTTCTTCTTGTGTCACTTGTAGGCCCTGTAAGCCCTAGGCAGCATATGAAGAAAATAAAAAATATAAAAAGATTATATTTTCGGTATACTATCCGTTTTTCACCTATATTGTGTACAAAATGAACACGGTAAATCAATCCGCTCTCACTCTGGTGCCCTGCGCTCTGCCCCTTTAAAAATTCCAAAATGGCTCGTTACAAATTAATAGCAGTGTAACTCATTAAATGTAAGTGTAGCATTTCATATACATGAGGGCATGTTTCATATACTGTCAAAATGTTTGATATCCACAGGAATTTTCATTTTATAGGCTATAAACATTAAATCTAGACTGTCATAAAAAGCTATTCAATACTACATAAATCACTATCGGAGCACTGAAAGCAAATCTGAGTTTAAAGAGCCTGATCGTATTTTATAGCAAAAGATATCCATGACCAGAGTAGCAGGAGGGGGCTTTTTACTACGGCACTGCTGCTAATGGGTTATTGTGAACAAAGTCTGATATAAAAGGAATATTTTATAAAGGTGATGAAAGGAGAAGGCGGTGGATAGCACAATAGCCTTCTAGAGTGCACGTACTGAATGTGACCACTTAAAGGAGTTTTGCAGGATTTTAATATTGATGGCTCATGTTTAGGATAGGCCGAGTGTTAGATTGGCGGTATCCGACTCTCGACATCCCTGGCGATCAACTGTTTGAGGGATGCACTAGCACCAGGCCTAGCAAGTGACACAGTCCTATAGACGTGAATAGAGCAGTGGACCGACGTGCACACTGCTTCTGCATTTAGAATGGGGACTGGGGAGACCCCTTGTTCTCAGGATCACTCAGGGTAGCCACTACAGCACCTAATCTTTGGGAAGGTATTAAATATTATTTGTGGAATAACCACTTTAAATTCTATGTATATTGGTATCTAGCTTTCAAAATAATGCTGTGCCCCACACCCAAACACATAATGATAGGATGAGTAAGAGAGAATTTAGACTGATGTAATAACAGCGCTGTTATAAGGGTATGTATGTCCACACATGCCTGAAAATACAGCAGAAAAATGTTGACATCTCTGTCAAGCAGATCAGGCAGGCTGTTGTGGCACTGCCCAATTCTCCAGTTCACAGCCAGATCCCCATCGACTGTAATGAGGTCTGGCAGCGATTCAGCTGCTTTCCGCACAGACAAAAAAAAAAAACGTTAAAAGTAATGTTTTTTGGTCGGCCAAAACCCAGCATTTATTTTGGAAGGCAGACAGATTACCACTGGACCTCATTAGGGAAAATGGGGATGTGGAGGTGAACCAGAGAATACAACAATGCCGCAACAGCCTGCCCGATCTGCTGAGATGTGAACGAGGCCTTACGCAGCAAAACCTGGACCATAAACCACAGTATTACATGTGGTTTTTGCTGCAGGACTTTGGACGTCATCCTCTCCATTGCAAAGGGTGAAAACCACAGGGGAGATCCGCACCACATAATATACACAGCAGTTTTTGTATGCAGCGTGTGGATGACATTTCTAAAAATCTCATCCACGTTGCTGGTACTGTACAACGCAGTGCATCTACTGCACAACAATCTATAGCATTTCAGACATGGGTGGATGAAGCCTAAGGCCTTTTTCACACGGGTGAGATTTCCGCGCGGGTGCAATGCGTGATGCGAACGCATTGCACCCGCACTGAATCTTGACCCATTCATTTCAATGGGGCTTTTCACATGAGCGATGTTTTTTACGCATCAGTTCGCTGTTGCGTGGAAATTGCAGCATGTTCTATATTTTGCGTTTTTCACGCAGCCCTGGCCCCATTGAAGTGAATGGGGCTGCGTGAATAACGCATTGCATCCGCACGCAAGTATGGATGCAATGCGTGATTCACTACTGGTTGCTAAGAGACGTTGTTTGTAAACATTCCGTTTTTTATCACGTGCGTGAAAAACACATCAAAACGCTTCGCACCCGCGCGGAAAAAACTGAACGAACGTACGGATTGGTGCGGATTTTCCGGAACACATCCGGACTGTATCCGTAACGCCCGTGTGAAAGAGGCCTAAGGGTCCTTGCACACGATCGTATGCCCTCTGAGACATACGGTCTGTGAGCGGGCCATATGTCCCGGAGTGGCATAGATCGTGGGCACGGGAGCGCACAGCATCATAAATTACAATGATGCTGTGCACGCCAGGCCGCCGCCAGGTCTATTGTCCCGCACTTGTAAAATCATATGAGTGCAGGACAATAGCCCAGCAGGCGGCCCGACGTGCACAGAGTCATTGTAATCTATGATGCTTTGCGCTCTCGTGTGCACAATCGATGCCGCTCCGGGACATATGGCCCGCTCACAGACCGTATGTCTCAGAGGGCATACAGTCGTGTGGCAGGGCCCTAAAAGCAATAGTAAATAAGTACAAATTAAATCTGAAACCAAAGAAACAAATATATGGGGAATAAATTGATTTTAGCACAAGACTCCAGAATGGTGCATTTCAGCCATTTTGTATAAAAGCTGCCCAAGCATTTAGAGGAAAAACAAGTTGCATGGGAATCCATTGTAGTAAATCTGTGTGCCTTAATAACGATTACAGAAAGGTTAATTAAAGGATTAGAAGAGCACCGGTTTTCTGGGCTGTGGACGATTAATTAGGAATAGTATACCAGGTAAACACACAACTAAATGGTGGCCACACATGGAAACCCTCTGTTCTCACGGGAGATAGGCCATGACCAGACGTCTGCAATGGCTGAAGGCCCTATTTACACAGGTTTATGACAAGGCAACTATCTGGAATGGTTTATTCTGGATACGAGGTGAAATCTACATTTCCATGCAGCAATCATCCCCTTTGTATGGGGAACGGCGATCACTAATCCATTCTCTGTGGGGACCAGGGATCACTTGTCTGCTGTTCACACAGGATGATCTGCTGCCCTCAAACGATACGATGTGTCGCACAAAAGATGTGATCACTGGATGAACAAGCATTTATCCGGTGATCGGTGGCACATTTAGACTACTTTCACACTTGTGTTTAAATTTTCCGGTATTGAGATCCGACAGAAAAATGCTTCCGTTTTGTCCCGATTCATTGTCAATGGGGCCAAACGGAACTGAACAGAACGGAGTGCTCCAAAATGTATTCTGTTCCGTTTGGCTGCAGTTTTCTATCCAGCATGATACACAATGCAAGTTAATGGGGACGGATCCGTTTTCTCAGACACATTAGAAAATGGATCCGTCACTATTGACTTTCAATGGTGTTCATGACGGATTCGGCATTGCTGTGTTAAAAATAACACAACTGGATCCGTCATAACGAACGCAAATGGTTGTACTATCTGTAACAGAAGTGTTTTTGCTGATCTCTGCCGAATCAGGCAAAAATGCAAGTGTGAAACTAGCCTTAAAGAGCCGCTGGCACCATCCAAAGCAGCCCGCGACCACATGACTTTGCAGTAAAATCCCACAGCCATTGGCTACCGCGGGTGGCGAGGTCTGGCCACATGTGGTCAGCTGTGCTGTCTAGCCGTACCCTTACGCAGAGAAATTACTGGTAACAAGCTGTCCACTTGCTAAGAACACATTCACGCACATCTGAATGTGTCTGCATATGGGGAAGTCTGGAAGAATAATCATAGGCAGAACTAGTGCTTGGCAAACAGCGATGTAAGATTTGTAGGCAGTGTGGGCACAGGTATCTACCACGGGTGATCTAAAAATCAATAAAAAGAAAAACGGAGGAAACAAAACGTGTACCTGAGGTGTCTACATGGAGCAGTGGTCACACATCTAACCAGCTGCTTCGTCCGGTGCCTTCGGAACTTATGGAGAGCATTGGACTCTAAATCAGTACCATACACTTCGAATATACAGCATTTTTTCTCTTTTGGCTTTTGGATTTATATAGAATCAGGACAAAAAACCTTCATATGAACTTGGAGGCATATGGTGCCTCCATGCTCCTCCATGGGAGCCTTATTATGACCACGTGGATGAGGCCTTACGACAACCATCTATAGATGAATAAGTGAGAGATTCTAATCTTTCACTTCCATGCCACTGCATGGGCAATATGATGTGTAATTACTACAGCTTGTAATGAGTTACATTTCTATAGAATGCTATTTATAAACTATATATATATATATATATATATATATATAAATAAAAATATGTGAGCTGCAGTAAATCTGCCACGCTTGGGTAAAGGCGTCCCATTTAAAACAAGAAAACTTGACGGAAATTAAAAAATACAGGCGAGGATTTTCTTTTGACGCTGGAAAGGCTCCAGTAAAAACTGATTTGTACATGGGAACATGGTGTCAGACTCAGGCAGAATCAGTTCGTCTGACTTGTGGTTTTTGACAACATTCATCTTCTCTGGGCCCGATACAGAGCAATTAGTGCTTGTCAGTTGAATCATGTGTTATTAAGATCATTCAAGCATTTTTTAATTATAGCAAGCAGAAGGGAAAGTGAGCGAGAGATCCTGCAACTGTACATTTCCACTTCCTTTTAGGACAGAACGTTTTCTTTCGGCTTCTTAATACACGGGACAGAGTCAGTAGATCCCAGCACCGGTCAGATGTAACAAGGCCCGCTGCATGCTGCGCTCTGTGTTTTCTTGTGACGAGTCCTTCTTCAGGGCCTCCAGACTAGACACGTCAAACAAGGCCACACACTGCCCTCTGTACTTCGTAGTATGCTGTCTTGTGCCACTTTGGTGACAGTCACACAGTCATACAGTCACCTTATTTATCACAATGCCCTATTATTTGGCAGAGCTTCCATGTGATTCGATTTAAAACTCTGGTTGATGATGTATCATCGCTCATCAATAAGAGGTTTTCGTACGTAGACGTCAAAGCTCCCTTTCAAGTTCTGTCCCGAGTATAATTTTCATACCTACATTTTATGTTTGTTTTTATGGATTTTTTTGTAAAAGCTATGCAGGAAAAAAAAAAAAAAAAAAGATGAGTAAGCACTTTGTGAAGACGCTGTAGAACGTTCCTTACAAGAAGGGATATCAGCAAGGGAAACAAGGTGAAAGTGGCTCAGAGTGAGGAGCACACAAGTGTTTACAAGGATGCTTGAAAGCAGCTTGATTTTAGGAAAGGATGAAGTATTAAAACTTTTATGCTTTTCATGTCATCTCAAAAAAAAGTGGAGGGATTGTCTAGAACAGAGGTCCACCTGGCAGCCCTGATGTTTGGCCCCTTGGCTCCTAGCCCAGGACAATGAACGGCATGACAGCGCCCGTATGATGAATGATCTGGTCAACCACAATGAACAGAAGAGCTACTCTATTTTCTTCTCCATTATGAGGGCACTGCAACATCTTTCCCATTTACAAAATGTCTTGTGCATTTGTGTAATTATGTGGATTTTTTTTGTTTGTTTTTTTACATGCATACGGTCTGTGTTCCCTCAATAGGTGTATGACAATTTTGGACCCAGCCCCAGCTGAATGTGATATTGGTCCCTTTCATTTAGGGCCACAATAATAATCCCAATAAAGAAAATCCCACCTACAGCTCTGGTGCTCTGGGGGCTTTCAAGGCATGCACAGGATGCTATAGATTTCAGTTTAAGGCAATCTAAGTTTTGCAAACAGGCTACAGACGATCATAAAATAGTCTATAGGCGCACAGACAGGGAAGCTTTAGGTTTCGATATCTCCTGTTTCCATTACAAATGTCTTACAGAATTTCTGATAATTACAGTAGAGGAATTTGGTAAGCACGCAATGTCTAGTGAGATGAAAGCACGCTCAAAGTTGTCAATCACTTTCACTGGGGGCATCTGAAATACAAAAGACTAGAGAGTGCTAATGAAGCTTAGAGACCAACCAAAATCCAGGGGACCAAAATCCAGACCAATCTGCACTCGGTACTTTCTTTCTATAATAGCCCTCTATTGTAAGTGGTGTCTTCTCATACTGCCTATTTTGCCTATAAACATAGACATAGATGGCAGGCAGCAGAAATACATTTCATGCACTGTATAGCAGCCGTGCCAGGGTACTGGAGCTCATTCAAGTGAATGGCGGCTCAGCTGCCACGCATTGGTACCGAACACTATACAGCGGATGTAAGGCTCCATTCATTGGAAGCCATCTGGCACAGGAGATGTATAGAGTGGGCTCAACATGCATGTTGGTACCTGCAATCCCTGAATTAAATGTAGCCAACTTGGCACTAGAAATGAGAAAAAAGCAGAGTGGACCAAGCATGCATGTGGAACCTGCACTCCCTGAATTTTATGGTGGCCGTTATGGCACATAACAGATAGCATTTAGTGTTAGGTTCCCGTCTTACAGAGATCGCCTTGACGTTTGGCAGACGGGCCAAAATAATTTCGTACAAAATGTATTTACCTAGAATCTCAAATTTACTTAATAAGCGTAGTATTAGCACCAGAATAGTTTCTATTACTATGGCATTATTGTACTTTATTTGGTTTGCAGAGTGCTGTTGCATTGTATTTTTTTTCTCTTTGTGTTTCTAGCCCCGGCGGCATGCACCTGCGCATTGGGATGTGCTGACTGACCCCCTTTTTCTTTAAGGCTCTGTCCTGTGTATAGTCTCTGATGCATTACCCAAAGAGCTGACTGGTGGGGGTTCTGGGTGCTGCTTGAGGAATGGGAAATCAATATCCAAATACCAGAAAACCCTTTTACACAATAGGTCATTTGCTGATGACAGATTCCCTTTAATGAATGGCGAAGGAACAAGTCAGATTCTACACGTTAAAGGGGTTGTCCGAGTTATTTTTTTGTTCTTTGTATGTTACTAACTTGTCAAGTATAACAACTTTCCCATACACTTTGTGCTTATAAAGCTGCTTGTTTCTCAGATTTCACTGAGGGTCACAGGACCTCTGATGTCAGCTTATCTCCCTGCTCTGTGATGTTTCGTGCACAAGCCTCAGAGATCAGATAACAGTCTGTACACGAGACGTCACTGTGCTGGCCACGCCCCCTGCACTGCTGGGCTGCTATCTGCTCTCTCCCTGGATTCCATAAGATAAAACATTAACCCCTTCAGCCAGAACACACTGAGGGCTCAAGGCTTTACACTGCAGGCAGTGAGGAGACAAATGCTGGGCACAGGAGCTGTAGAGGAATTGTATTGCACAAGAACAGGTAATGGGAAGTTCCTGTGTATATCAGCAGTGTCATTGTACAGCTGGGACTTGTAGTCCTACACATACAACATGCTGCTGAGTATCCTAGAAGGCAGACATGTCACTCAGGGCAGCTCTTGTATTCACTCCCTGTGCAGAGCAGGGGGGGGGAGGGGCAGAGATTGTTATTACTGCGGGTAAACAAAGGCCAGACGAGAACTAGGGAAATGAGGAAATAGATTTTTTTTTTGCCTAAAACTTGCTTAACTTAGTTATATATTGCTGCCCATCAGATTTACAGTGCTATATATTTTTTTCCTATAACTGGGACAACCCCTTTAACAACTGCAAAAAACTAAACAGCAGCTGCTGCAGAACAGCCCACAATCCCATGTGTATTACTAGGCTGGCTCTTTGTGTGATCATGATATATAACCTGCGATAGATCCGTAATAAGCATTGTTCTGTACAATATTTTGTCTTTTGATTCTAACTGGCTTATACCTGTCTGCAGGTTGCTACAGGATATATTAACACGTTTTACATGACCTTCCTAAGGAAAAGAAAAAAAAAAATCATAAAAGTGACAAAGACGCTAGTAAAATATAATCAAAATTACTTGGAGGAGAACAAGGACAAATATCAAAGAGGATGTTTTTTCCAGTTCCAGCATGATGGGAAAAAGTTCCTTTTATACACCACAGCAATATTCGTGTGAAAACCGGGCGATGTTAAATTACACTAAAGTGCCCATACGTCACATAGGGTAACACCATTCCACTATAGACATTTGGTTTGGCGTAGCACTTATATTAACCCCTTAATGACCA
The DNA here is from genome assembly GCA_900303285.1 of Rhinella marina. NCBI lineage: Eukaryota > Metazoa > Chordata > Amphibia > Anura > Bufonidae > Rhinella > Rhinella marina. The sequence continues at coordinate 339,577 of ONZH01000610.1, read as the reverse complement.
GCTTATTTTTCAGTTTTTCATTTTGAGGTTTAAGCAGCTGTAACTATTATTTTTTCACTGACGTGGCTGTATCAGGTCTAGTTTCATGCAGGAGAAATTGCATTTTTTTTTTGGTGCTGTTTGAGAGTAAAATATCTTGTAATTTACAAACTTTCGCATCACATAGAAAAAGTAATTTTTGACACTGTCCTTTCTACTTTGTTAATAATGTATATATTTGTCACTGAATAACTTGATAAATTAGTTTTTCAGGTTATTTCAGTCCTGTGGATACCTAATTAGCTTATTTTACTTTTTAAAATGTATTTTATGTAAAATAAATTGCTTATTTTTTGCAAGCTTTATTTACATTTAATTCTTTATTACTTTTTTTTTAGATCCCATTAAAAAATTCCTGTCTTAGAAAATTATTTTATACTTCTAATGTAATCGAAAACTACTGTATACTAATACCTAATGCTTTGTCTCTATGGCACAGGCGGTGGTTATGGCGACACTAATTTGGCCTAACAGCAGGATTACTGAAGTTACAATCCTGGGGTCCTTTCCAGGTCCCCAGGGATAACTGCAGAGGGCTTACCCTGCCTCCAATCAGATCAATGAAACCCAATCAGAAGGAGAAATCCCCTTTGATCATGCTGTGGTCACAAAGGGTTCACTGTTGGAACTGGAGCTCTCTCTGATCCTGGCTTTAGAGGAAAAGGCTGCTCTAAGGCTGGGCTCACATCATATTTTTGCCCAACGGTTAACTTACACGTTGAGAAAAAAAAATGCAAAAAACATAGTGCACCCTTTTCTTCCCTGTTTATTAAACGGTTCTAAAAGACATTCGATTTTATGGCAAAGAAGTTATATGAGATTTAAAAAACGTCAACCAACACGTATAAGCCTTGCCTGGTGTTACAGCTCAGCCCATTACCTTGAAAGGTCCCCAGATGGCAGATAAGGGGAGAAAGGTTGGACAAGTGGAAGGTGTATTGCGACCTTAAGACACAATATGCAACAGGGGAAAAGACAGAAAATTAAAATGGAGTTTTGAAAAAAAAAAAGTTTGCATACTTGCTTTGTACAATCATAACTGTGAATGAAATGTGTCTTTTTTGGGCTTCCCTAAAGTCTTTTTCAGCAGTAATATTCCTTGTTACAGCTGCACAGCTAGATGCATTTCACTCAGAAGCAGGGGCGTCTCCCTTCTGTGAAATCTGCCGGTTCTACGGCGACGTCCTTTCCCTTATTTCCCACTGTGTTTGTTTTTAGCTCTGGAGATCACAGAACAGATACAGAAAGGCCTGTGAATTCAGCAGCTTTGTAGAAGCAGTTCTTTTATCAGGCTCAGTAACTTAGCTAGCTAACACTCCAACACTTAATCTCTGCTGTCTCTGTTACTAAGGACGGATCTTGCCAGACAACAAGCAGTGGACTGTAAATTAGGTGCGAGACCTCTAGTGGTGATGACTTTATGGCTTCTATAAAAAGGTGGATGCAGGCATATTTTTTAGATGAAGCGATTTAGAAATTTGCTATTTACACCATTCTCTATTAAATGAAATTAAGTAGTGTGAACGCACACAGATTCCTTAAGCCATAAGTTTTTTATTTTAAGAAGTGATGGCAAATCTCCTACTGTGTCCCCTTCAGACCCGCCATCAATCGTAAACTGCGTGACTGCATACACTAGCGATATGTCATCACTTTAAAAGATGGGTAAATTTTACCCTTCCCTCCTCTGTCATGTAGGACTGTCTTTTTAGATCTATAATTTGAGCAGATTTAATACTAAATACAGGAACAAACAGTCCCCATGGACATGAACTTGGGTTTGCACATGACGACCTTGTGCTTTATTTCTATAGTTGGTTGAACAATACAATACAAATCTATTTTTCCGCTTCTCGGGGGCTGAAAGATGACGACATAATGGCTGTTTTTGTACAATTTAGAGCACAAGTTTATATATTAAATTAAGTTATCTGCTTATAAACAGGGGCCTAGTAATCCCCTAAGGGCACATAGATTAGCTACATATATCCTAAAACTTTTTTGTTCTTGCATATATTAACCAAAACGGAAATGTCTGAGCTTTGCTTCTCAATGTATTACTTATCCTGCCTCTTTCTCACACACCGTGTCCTTGAAGAAGGATAAATAGAGATCTCTAAAAAAAGATCCCTTGCAAACACTTCTAAAACAAAGACTAACAAAACTGATAAAAGTTTCCACTGGAAACTGCATGACCCTTCACTGCAGAGAAAGAGAGCGAGCGAGCGAGGACGAAAGAAAATACATATGTAGGGTTCACATAATAGAAAGTGTCTGATAAAAGTGTTTGTTTTATAGTCTTTGAATGTCTTGCCCTAATACAGCAAACCATGTGAAAGTTTATTTTATTAAAGTCAGAGTCTAAAACAGAAGAAAACCGTGATGCCTGTTCGGCTGAGATGGCACAGCCAAAGTGCAATGTTCACAAACCATGGGAGGACAAGAGGATTGTGGAGGGGAGTTTCTGGGCCAGACACAGTGACTCTATCGTGCACATAGTTCTTTAATATTTATGTACCATTACATCATAAATGTGCCGCAGTACACAAGAGAACGGCCTTCTGCACATGATTAACGGCAGCTACATATAATCTACAGTCTACTGTCCGGTGACACACATATCTAGAGGCGTCAGCAATAATCCCCAGATACTGCACAAAATTTCAAATCTGCAGTGATAAAGGTAAAAATAAAAGTTGTAAAAAAAAAAAGTATAACCAGATAAAGAAAACAAGGAAAGGGAACAAAGAAAAGTATGAAAACTAAAATGAGCAAACAAATATAGGTGTTACATACACCCCAAAAAATATATATAAATCATCAAAAAGAAGTATTTATTAAAGTTTGGGATTAGGTCAGGATTAATGATGTCCTCAATGCAGATACTTATCTATCATGTAATACCATCAGGGAGGCGTCTGGCTCCAAATTTATTCTGCAGAAGTACAATGACTCCAAACAGAGAGCCAAAGTCATTAAAGGGTTTCTGTCACCAGAAATGACCCTATTAAACCAAGTGTCATTTGCAATGAGCAAATGACACTTGATGCCAGTAATGTTACTATTATAGTCCTCAGCAACGCCGTTTTGCTAAAAATTACGATTTTATAATATGCTAATGACCTCCCCTAGGTGCAGTAGGCGTGAACCTGCACCTAGGAGAGGCCGTAATTATGCCTCTTACCACGCCCCCGGTCGCGCTGATTGACAGGGCCGGGCAGCCAGCTCTTTCGGCTCCCGGCCCTGTACGATCCGAAATCCCGCGCCTGCGCAGTAATGAAGCCTGGACCCGGGCGGGCGCCGGCTCTCAACGCACGCTGATCCCGCGCCTGCGCATTGCGATCAGCGCGCGTTGAGAGCCGGCGCCCGCCCGGGTCCCGGCTTCATTACTGCACAGGCGCGGGATTTCGGATCGTACAGGGCCGGGAGCCGAAAGAGCTGGCTGCCCGGCCCTGTCAATCAGCGCGACCGGGGGCGTGGTAAGAGGCATAATTACGGCCTCTCCTAGGTGCAGGTTCACGCCTACTGCACCTAGGGGAGGTCATTAGCATATTATAAAATAGTAATTTTTAGCAAAACGGCGTTACTGAGGACTATAATAGTAACATTACTGGCATCAAGTGTCATTTGCTCATTGCAAATGACACTTGGTTTAATAGGGTCATTTCTGGTGACAGAAACCCTTTAAGAACTATCTTCAGTGTAAGGCTTCATTCACACATCCGTATGTGTTTTGCGGTCCGCAAAAAAAAAAAAAAAACAGATGACGTTCCGTATGCCATCCGTGTTTCCGTTTTTTTTGCGGATCCATTGTAACAATGTCTATCCTTTTCAGCAAAATGGACAATAATAGGACATGTTCTATCTTTTTTGCGGAACAGGAATATGGACACAGAATGTACACGGAGTACCTTCCTTTTTTTTTTTTTTTTGCGGACCCATTGAAATGAATGGTTTCGCATACGGTCTGCAAAAAAAAACAAAAAACGGAACGGACACGGAAACGGAAACAAAATACGGTCGTGTTAAGGAAGCCTAAAGAAGAACAAGGAGCCCTGGAAGTGATGATGTGTTCTTCACAGAACCTCATCCCATTTTGTCTCAGATTACATGAAGAGACTGAGGGATCTGAGCAAGCTTACATCCACAGAAGATCTGTGGTCAGTTCTCCAAGATGTTTGGAACAACCTTCCTGCAGAGTTCCTTCAGAAAGTGAACGTAGAAGGGGCAAAGGGTGGTCACACCAAATATTGGTTTGATTTAGATTTCTCTTCTCTTTATTCACTTTGCATTTTCTAGATTGATAAAAAAATAAATACATGCTTCTATTTATTTTTTAAAGCATTCATACTTTGAGGCATTTTTCCACACCTGCCTAAAACTTTTTACATAGTACTGTATATACCAGGACTATGGATGGAGCATGAACTTTAAATAAGAATGCAAATTGTATAGCGGAAATTTGAGTTTCCTCTGCAGTCTGAGCTTCTTCAAGAAATTATTTCATCACATGGCGCAGTGCCCAAAATCCAATTGTAGTCTTTATAGTTGAAAATGCACAAGTGTTGTACTCCACATGTCAGAGAAAAGGGAGAATATGTGAATACAATATGTAAATTCACAGCTGCTTTACGGTAATAAACTATAAATAAACTGGAAATAAGCCCATATGAAGGAAGCATCCCTGGATCCCAGTCGCCTTACGATGAATGAACAGAAGACAGGATTTACAGACAGTGTGCAAAATGACGACGTTTAGGCAATACCAAGATATTATGTTGCTACAAGGACAGACTGCCCCCACACCACAGGGATTGAAAGGGGTCTGCTAATACCTTGCGCCTTTGCACTCTTAAAGCAAAAAAGTCATCTATAGGTAGGCTCACATCTGTTCCAGCAGAGGACCAGACTACCGGAGTTATTGTATCTGGCATAGCTGCACACCACCGGATTCCCACTGACTATAATAGGACCCGAAGGCTTTCCGGCATAAAGGCCGGCTTTTTTTTTTTGGGGGGGGGGTAGATGAATACCAGTGCTTGTTTTGCCAAAAGCTTCCAGATCCCATTGTAGTGAAAAGGAATCCAGCTATGCCAGATATGGTAACTCCGGACTCTGGTCCTCTGCTGGAACAGATGCGAGCCTACCTATAGATGACGTTTTTTGCTTTAAGAGTGCTACCAGATTACCTCTGGTGCAGATATGAACATTGGCTTATGTCCATGCTTGGAGGTTGTCCACATTTATTTTTTTCAACAAATGGTTGACCAGGTCTATGGTGCTGACCTGGTGACAAAGACATAGTTATTTTGATAAACCCAAACTTCCCAATATGGAGACCCACATTTCATTGTGATGTTTTCATTTCTTTCCTTTGTCAGTGAAAAACACAATTACAAACAAACAGCTTCTCTCCAACTTGTTTTTACAGTGTTGCCAAGCAAATGTATTTTCCCTTGAGATCCCATGTCAGGTCTCAACAGGAATGTCACAGTGTGGTCCCTAAGTAAAACCACTCTGTATGCAGGAACGACCGGTGAAATCAATATCCCCCCACTCGGCTCTACGCTAAGCAAGCTGTTTATGATGTAGCTTTTACAGTCAATGGTCTAAATAGCCATAAACAGCTTAGGCCTATCCCATGCTCACAGTGATCACGCTTACAAATGTAATTATCTCTCCTACACAGAGCACAGCCGAAGAGCCAGACACGTTTGTTCAGCTAGGACTCCTAGAGAGACAGTTTACTGTACACACAAAATAGGACATTTATACAGCAAATGGGGAAAATAGTTTTTTTGATATCCTCTGATATACCTTTGTATGACACCTTGTTCACACGTGATACAATAACTGGTAGCTGCCGCACTGTATGAGGCCAGTATGTCTGTGATGTACACTCTGAGCAAAATAAATGTAACCGCACTGTGTGATTCTGTCCACATTACAAAGTAACATAAAAAGAGAATAAAAGGCCCTGTTACAAGAAGTAACTTTTCAAACCATCGACAAACAATAATAGTTTGAAAAGTTGTTGCTGAGGATCGAGGGAATGATCTTCAATGCCAGTTGGGAGTCGGCGAGCGGGACACGTGTGCTAGACCGCAATGCCTACTCCAAATGCCGCTATGATTGCATTTATGGTACATTCATGCAACAGTTGAAAACGGACGTTTTGAGAACCATAGAAGTCTATGGGGTTATGCATGTGGCCAGTGAATAGCAGCCATCAAAAAATAGGATGTGTGTTATTTTTAGCCCTTTTCATTGACTGAAGTGCACCGATCTAATGCCCGTTAAAACAGGTACACTATGAAAAAGTAATAATCACCTCACCGCAGGCATGCCAGGAACACCTGCTCCACACCGGAGGCAGGATGACCTGATGCCCCTAGGGTGATTACATGACATCATGATGCAGGGAGTGTCAGGTCCTGCTGCCTCCAGTACGGAGCAAGTGTTCCTGGCGTGCCTGCGGTAAGGTTTTTTTTTTTTGTTGTGTATGGAGCCATTATTTGTTTTTAAAAGACTTAAAAACGTATGCAAAACAGACGTTGAAAGTGGATAGACAGCCAGAAAACGGATGCACACACTGATACAAAAGGCCATAAAAAAAAAAAAAAAAAAAAACACTATTGATAATGACTGCCAATATGATGATCACTAAGGGGCCTTATTTATGCTAGGCCGCTGCCTTTTATACAGCAGAGAGCAGGGGCTCCGAGCGCTGCATAAAAGGGAGATTAGCAGAGGCGGCAATCCGGGACGTTTAACACTTTAGATGCTGCTGTCAATAAAAACCATGGAATCTAAGTGCGTTAGAGGGAGGGCGCTATCTCTGTCTCCCATCGGTACCGCGCAAATAAAATTGCGAAGGTATTCACATGGCAGCCTGGAGCTTAAAGGAGACCCCAGGTCCGCCAACAGTGTATACCTATCAGTATAATACTCTGTAATGCACAAGCAATACAGTGTATTATAGGAGCAATCAATAGATTGCCTGTTAAAGTTCCCTTGTGGGATTAGTAAATGGTCAAAAGCAACACCTTCTTTTTCCATGAAAAAAGCTTTTAAATGTAATGAAATCCAAAAAATAACATTCCCACCACATAGCTGGTATTGCTGCATCTTTAAAGACCTGTACTATGCAATTATTATGTAATTTATATAATACGTCAACTGCCGTAGAAAAAAAGACAATTGCTGTTTTTTGCTGCCAAGCGTTAAGTGTTATGTACCCTAAAATAACACCAATGAAAACTCCAAATTGTCCTGCAAAAAGCCTTCACACACAGTCGCTGCAGAGGATGAAAAATAAAAAAAGTTATTCAATTTTTTTTTTTTTTTAAATAACGAGTTGTCAGGTTATTTATGCCAAAAAATCAGGGCCTCACAATTGATATAATAAAATTCAATGGCTGCAGTGTTGTTTTTTTCCCCATGCCCCTAAAAAAGTTAATACAAGTTAATCAGTAAGTTATGTGCAGCCAAAAATGGTGCCATTATAAAGTACCCCGAGGAAACCATGGAGTTCTTTTAATCATGTAAATAAAAGTTACGTTTTATTCTAAATTCCAAGGCGCTGGATCCATTGAAAATTTGTTACTGAAGTCGCTCTTGACGCCAGATCCGGGAGATTCATCCGCGCCGCCTTTTCTTTCACTGTTACGCAAATTCAGGGTGAGCGATGCAAACCTTTTATGTTTTTTACAACTTGTCCTAAAAAAAAACAAGCTTTCATATGGCTATATTGATAGAAAATTTTTAAAAAGTTATAGCTCTTGGAAAACGATGATGAAAGAAATTGCTTGGTCACTAAGGCCTAAAACAGACCCTAAGGGGATAATTATCACACCTGCAAAACTGAGGGACAACTATAGCTTTATCTTTTCCTAGTTTAATTATCATTACAATTTTGCTAACAAATAAGCAGAACTAGCAACAATTGGCCAGTGCAAATATTTAACAATCATGTCTATGTCTGCATTAAAAAGAGAATCGGTGGAAGACTGTCAAGAAAACTTTAACTTTCCCTTCAATTTATTAATATTTAAACATTTTTGATGCATTACTCTCTGAGAAATATAAGACTACAATGGACAGAAATGTAGTCAATTTTTTTTCCTTTTTACATACGATACTGTGACATCACTGAAACGAGCACAAAACGAGTTATACGAGCTCACAAAGCGATCAATGGAGAAGACTCCCAGTGGTAATAAATTACAAATCTAAGTTTACAACTTGTTTTCTCCCGAAAGAGTCGTTTGCAGCGTCAAAAAAATAAAAAATAAAAAATCTGATAGAAAAAAAGTTACTATTATTCCAATACAATATACTTTGATGTCATGAAAAACAATCTCATAGCCAAGCACAGCATATGTATGCTATTACATCTACACCTAAGTATAGGTTTTCAGTCTCACTACAATACAAACCTGTCAAACCCATTGAATTTATTAGATCAGCTTTCAACAATAGCGTGCAGACAAAAAGATTTCCCTATAAAAAGGAAACATACTACTTTCCATCTGTACTACCAACAGGGAGAACAGGTTTTCCTCCTCCTAATAATGGTGACCTAGGGTGTATTAATGAAGTAATAATGTACAAATATATATCCCACTGGATGTATATATCTATTAGCCCCAACTAGTGAGAGGCCAAGTGGATGTAACTTTTCTCTTCTGGTCACCAGAGCAAAGGAATCGCCCTTGACATAATGACAAATTCCTTTCAGCTTGTAAATTTAAGGGAATGTGTCACCAGAAAAGGACCTATTGTTTAAATTGCACTTTCACGTTTAACATATTTTTATGTTATTTTAAATTTTCCATGTCAATATCTATATTTAAACAAAAAACACTAGTCACTAAGCCTAATAATAGGCACCACGTCTTGTTCTGTACAGAACACTTTACTATAGTTATCTGCTTATCGGTTATTACAATCCTGCCTGTAATGATACCACCTCTGTGTATAGATAAGACAGGATCCACCATTCACAACAGGTGATTGTCAGAACTTATATATTCTTTCCTTGTACAATGGCCTCTGCACAGGGCACACAGCATGCCTAGAAAACTCTCCCATGGAAGTCAATGAGGTCCCCTCCTGACCATGGTGTCTATGGCCCATGGGGCTGCCGTAAAGCAATTTTCATAATGATTTCTAAATGCTGTTATGATCAGCTCAGGCAAGATGGCCGCGCCCATAATCATGTTTAGGAAATAGAATAGGAAAAAAAATGTAATCAGAAAATAAAAACAGGTTAGGAAAAAAAGGACATGGGTTGTCTGGTTATAACTGACAGATAAAGGGGTATTGTGCTTATTGCAAGTTATTCTCTAGGGGATAAATATTAAATTGGTGGGGGACTGCAGGGACACCCACCAATCACAAGAACGGGGACCCCACATGTGCTGCCTCGTCATTCATCTCTACCGGAGTTTAAGGGTCCATTCACACGAACATATATTTGCGGGCCCATATTACTGCGGACCCGCAAATATACCGGGGCCGCCCGGCGTGTGTTCCGCAGCGCTCGGAACACTTGCCGTGCGGCCCTGTTGAAAATGCCTATACTTGTCCGTGCGCATGGGCGCAGAGGAGCCGAGCGGTACAGTGCTCGTTTCGAGCACGTTCGCTCATCTCTAGTAATAAACCCTTCTACATGAGCCACAGGGGTCCAGCCACAAGTGTGGATTTTCTGTAGGGGCATTTCATGTTACTTTCAGATTTATTGCAGATATCACCCTATGAAAATATTGAGCGTGAACTGACATGCTGCCGATATAAAATCCGCACTGCAGGTCTGTGGTCAGAATAGACCATCAATATTAAACATCTGGACAAGCCCTTTAAAGAATCGGTTCTAGAAAAGATTCACTTTTTCATTTTATAGATGAAGTTCAGAAAATATTTTGTGCCATTTTTTTCTAATTTTATGCAGTATATTTCCTGTAGTTGAATATCAACTTCCAATTTTTTTGTTTAATTTTTTCTGCCCTAATTATCACTTACCATGAAAACTGTGTCTAATCTAGGGAGATTTAGGTTTAGCTCAAATCTCCGGTTTCACAATACATTTAATGGGCTGAGTCAGCATACTGCAGTGCTCATAAACACCTAATTGCATGCTATCTCCACAAGTATCTATGGGAGGGAAAAAAAACATATCAAAACTATGAGTTTGGAAATAAAGCACATGCACAGAAACAGAGATTTTCTGACCTGATGTATTAGGCCTCTGAGGGAGATTTTTCAAAACTGGTGTCAAGGAAAACTGACTTAGTTACCCATAGCAACCAATCAGATCCCTCCTTTTATTTCCGAAAGGAGCTGTGAAAAGTGAAAGGTGGAATCTGATTGGTTGCTATGGGCAACTAAGTTATTTTTCCTTTGCACCAGTTTTGATAAATTTTTGGTAAATTTTGCAAAATTGATCAGCATACCATCACAGCCAAGTGCACTTTAGAAGTGAATTATGGGTTATGCACATGGTTCAGTACAGTAATCGGACATGAGGATATACAAGATGGTCAGCCAAGCTGTTGTCTACTAACTAACATGCTGTAAGAACAACCAGCAGAATTGTGAATGCAGCTCTGGATTACTATAACTCAAGATGGATATACAACAAAACAATTTATTATTAAAACTATTTGAGAAGATGGACACGCACTTCAGGTTTCAAACGAGATACATTTATAGCAGATCATGAATGTCATAAAACTCTGAGTCAAACTCTGCTGACCTCCATTGATTACTAAAATGCCCGCCAGCTCCCACAGCCATGCTCCGCTTCATTCGGGAGGCCCAAGGACAGCATCTCCTACTAATAATAACACTGCATTTTTTTTCCTTTTAAAGCCAAAAGCAGGAGCAGATTGGAAACTAGGTGCCATACACGAAATTTATATCTCCCATGTGCTAATGTGCCTCTAGACTTTAAAATGACCCTGCACTTCAAGAAAATGCACATTACCTGGTGCTCTTCTTTTCAGCTGCAGATTCACCAGTTCCCAGGCTACTCTTCTGTCATTCAAGATGGCAGCACTGCTTCTCGGACTCCCTGATCCATACGGTGTGTTTGGTAGTCCAAGACACTTTCAGCTGCCCTCTGATGAGAAGTGGTGCAGCCATCTTGGATGGAAGAGGAGGAGACTGGGAAGTGGTGGATCTGCAGGTGAATAGATGAATATGGAGGACACCAGGTGAGGTAACTTTCACACTTGCGTTAGCCTTTTTCGGCAGGTTGTTCCAGCGGGGGAACAGCCTGTCGGATCCATGCTACCGCAAGTACATTGTGCCGCCGGAAGTCCGCTCCGGCCCGTTTCACTATAATGGAGGCCAGCCGGAGCACAGCAAACAAGCCGAGAGGCGGCCAGACAAAAACTGCAGGGTGTTGTAGTTTTTGTCCGGCCCGCCCCCATTATAGTGAATAGGGCTGGAGCGGACTGCCAGAAAAGGCTACCGCAAGTGTGAAAGTAGCCTAAGTGTTCCGTTTGTTCTACAGTTAAAGTGAACTTTTATTTTTGAACAGAGGGTCACTTTAATGGTCAAAAGTATCCCAAAAGTCCGGTTCTTAGGCACACGTTTGATCAGTATATACCACAAGGTCATTATATATATATATATATATATATATATATATATATATATATATATATATACACACTGCATATCGAAGAAAAAAAACGTATGAGGCCACTTTCACAAGAGCGAGTTTTCCGTGTGGGTGCAATGCATGAAGTGAAAGCATAACGCACATGAGCGTTATTTTTCACACATCATTTTTGTGTTTTTCAAGCAGCCCCGGCCCCATAGAAGTAAATGGGGCTTCAGTGTAAAACGCATTGTAATCCAGATGTAATTCAGATGTAGTCCGGGTGCAATGCGTTTTTCCACTGATGGTTGTTCGTAGATGATGTTTGTTAATCTTCAGTTTTTTTCATGCGTGCGAAAAACACATTAAAACTGATTACACCTGTGCTGAAAACACAAACACTGAATGCAAAGGCAGACAAAACTGGTTGTGAAATGGTGCGAGTTTCACGAATGCATCCTGAGAGAATTCGTAACGCTGGTGTGCTAATGCTCAGTAAATCTTTTTAATAGCAGTCTAGGGCAGATTATGTGACCGGATAGATGCACCGTTGCCTACGTCTAGCCATACTTTCAGCAAACGTAAACCCCAAACTCAAGGTAAGCTTAAAGGGTTATTCCCATCTTGGACAATGGGGGCATATCACTAGGATATGCCCCCATTGTCCTATAGGTGCGGGTCCCACCGCTGGGACCCGCACCTATATCGAGAACGGGGCCCGAAAGTGAAGGAGGGGGCATGCGCGGCCCAGCTCCCATTCATTTGTATAGAGCCGACGGAAATATTTTCGCCGGCCCCATACATATGAATGGAGGGTGGCCGCGCATACGCGGTGCGCCCTCCTTCACTTTCGGGGCCCCGTTCTCGTGGGACCCGCACCTATAAGACAATGGGGCCATATCCTAGCGATATGCCCCCATTGTCCAAGATGGGAATAACCCTTTAATTTAACCTTCATTTGCTTTGTCAAGTTTCTGCTTTTCTGTTACCTCCACTTGTAATTGCTGGAGATACCGGCCTACAAGTATCCAATAGCTTAGGCTAGTTTATGGCTAAAATTGATGTGTGCAATATTGTTACTTGCCAAATTTGAAAGACAAAAGTGGCCATGCTCTCCAAGGAGTCATAGGGGGTCATTTACCAAACTGGTGTGAAGTAGAACTGGCTTAGTTGTCCATAGCAACCAATCAGATTCCACCTTTCATTTTGGACAGCTCCTTTGGAAAATGAAAGGTGGAATCTGATTGGTTGTCATGGGCAACTGAGCCAGGTCTACTTTACACCACTTTGAAAAATGACCTCATAGTTTCAGCCAAATTTATTGAGTGGAAAGCCTAAAAAAGCTCCTTGTAACAGCAGTATTTCCAGGACTGTACTCTGCTCCTGTGGGTTCCTGCCCTACCTCGGCTGGACTGAATTGTACTTACACAAGACCAGTTTCACACCTGCGGCTGTCCTCTCTGGCAGGGAGTTCCAGCACAGAAAGCTGGGAATCTCCTGAATCACTGCTGGACCCCATTATAGTCAGTGGTGTACAGCCAGCAGGCAGCATTATTTGGCAATGCCCGAACAGGAGAGCAGCCGCAGATGTGAAACTAGCCTTACTCTGTCAGTACAAGGTAATCCGTTACATTACAGTCCCCTGTATATAGTTCAGAAAAGTAGTTGTTAAACCACACAGGCCTCACTGAGGCTGGCCACACTGCTGACCTAACACTGAAGCAATTGTGACCGCTATGTAATAAATCTCACACTGCACATTACATATAAGTTAAAAAATAACCACTATCCCACACTGATTGTTCAGTGTTCTTCCAAGGCACAGTGTAAGTGAAGTCAACCTTTACTGGACGACCTTGGCGAACACAATCATAAGGGGCCGTTCACACAGCGGACCCTCGTAACGGGCAGCTAAACCGAAATTTCACCAAAATCCTGCTTGCACCTGCATCTTTACTGCCTCCCATTAATTAAAAAAAAATATATATAACTTATAAACTAGAGTGCGGACATTGTTTCTTGGGAGAACCTTGTACATAAGATCTGCAATGTACTCTAGCACCTTTAGGTTTAAGGGATTGCTCAATAAAGACCACCTCTTCCATCAGGGCACATGGACATAATACATTGGGCATACGAAGGGGTCCTCCATTAGCCAGTTCGGGGAGCTGTTAAAGAGCGCTGTTTGGATCTGGCAGATCTGATCCATTTGCATGAATGATGATCCTTTCAAATAAACGCCCCCCATTTATTTCTACATTCCCCCTGCAGTGGTGTTTTTATGGAGAAAAGTAGCTTCTTTAGGTTATAAAAAACAAGAAAAAAACTTTTAGTTTCTTAATCTGACCCACAGCTATATGATATGGACCCTATTTAAAATGAATGAGGTTTGGTCACTTTATTTCAAGTGTATACATGTGAGTTTTAAAGTGCATTATATGGCACTGTGTAACATATCTTAAAGGGATATTCTGTTTAGATTACATTAGCCCCTATCTACAGGGAGCAGCTAGACGCACATAAACACGGCCGCTTTATTCATTTCTATGGGAATTCCGGGGATAGCTGAGTACAGTGGACGACTGATTGGAGTCGGGAAGGAATTTTTTCCCCTAAAGTGAGGAAAATTTGCTTCTACCTCACAGGTTTTTTTTTGCCTTCCTCTGGATCAACTTGCAGGATAACAGGCTGAACTGGATGGACAGATGTCTTTTTTCGGCCTTATAAACTATGTTACTATGACTATCTCCGGAATTCCTATAGAAATTAATGGACACATATGCCCGACCGGCCGCTCCATTAAAGGGGTTGTCCAAGTTATGAAAAACAATATATAGCACTGTAAATCTGATGGGCAGCAATATATAACTAAGTTCAGCAAGTTTTAGGCAAAAAAAAAAATCTATATTTCCTCATTTCCCTGGTTCTCTTCTGGCCTTTGTTTACATGCAGTAATAACAATCTCTGCCCCTCCCCCCTTCTCTGCAAAGGCAGTGAATATACGTGCTGTGAGTAGATGTCTGCCTGCTGGAATACTCAGCAGCATGTTGTATGTGTAGGACTACAAGTCCCAGCTGTACAATGACACTGCTAATACATACAGGAATTTCTCCCTACCTGTTCTTGTACAATTCCTCTATAGCTCCTTGCCCAGCATTTGTCTCCTCTCACTGCTGCAGCTACTGTTTGTTGTAAAGCCTTGAGCCCTCAGTGTGTTCTGGCTGAAGGGGTTAATGTTTTATCTGAAGGAAACCAGGAAGAGAGCAGATGGCAGGAGCCCGGCAAAGAAAGGAGGCGTGGCCAGTGACGTCTCGTGTACAGACTGTTATCTGAACTCTGAGGCTTGTGCACGAAACATCACAGAGCAGAGAGATAAGGTGACATCACAGGTCATGTGACCCTCAGTCAACTCTGAGAAACCAGCAGCTTTAGAAACACAAAGTATATGGGAAAGTTGTTATACCTGACAAGTTAGAAACATATAAAGAACAAAAAAATAACTCGGACAACCACTTTAATTTCAAGAGGGATACAGGGGGTACGGGGCCCCTATTCTCCTGATCATTGGGGGTCCCAGCAGTAAAACCCCCATTAATCTAATAGTTTTCCCCTATCCCGTGACCAATCCCATTATCATGCCTCCTACATTAAAATATAGTGTGCACACACTGCAGACATCAGGCAGATTATCACTAACATACATCTGTACGATACACTGAGGGTGCAAAAGTAAAATGATCGTTTGTGCCATCACCTAAATCATCGATTTCCGGCAGAAGATCATGCCGTCTAATCAGCACTTGGCTACTGGCAAACAATGGTTCTGTATGAAGACGATCTGTGGCATTAATGATTGTTCCTCACTGTACTGTGGAGGAGATGGCTGCATGTAATAGCAGAGGTCTCCTTTACTGATGAGCAAGCAATTGTTTGAAAGGAACACTTCCTTTCCGATAATCGTTTGTTCAACTGAGCAATGTAAAGGGGCCTTTACTGCCTACGTCCAGGCTGGCAGATGGCAGACCCACTGTGTTTTTCAATGGAGGCATGAAGATAGAAAGCATCCCCCAAGGAGATTACATAAAGATATGTGCCCTATAATGCACATCAGTACTCAAACATGTAGCTTGTAATAAAGTGGAAAAACTCCTAACCTGAATCTTGCTGTATACGCATCTCCACAACCAATTTCAATAATGAACTTTTTGTAAAAAAATTAATAAATTTTTTTTAAAAAAAATTAGGTGATCCTATCCAGAAAAAAAACTGTTTGCTCTACTGCCCTCTCACAAGGAGGATGCTTAGGCTACTTTCACACTAGCGTTTTTAAATTCCGGTACTGAGTTCTGTCATAGGGGGTCAATACCGGAAAAAAACGCTTCAGTTTTGTCCCCATATATTGTCAATGGGGACAAAACTGAACTGAAGACAACAGAATGCTCCTGAAAGCATTCCGTTCCGTCTTCAGACCGGAGAACAAACCGCAGCATGCTGCGGTTTGCTCTCCGGTCCAGGCATCCGCACCAAGACGGATCCGGAATGACCCCCAATGCAAGTCAATGGGGACGGATCCGTTTGGTGTGACACACCAGTAATCCGGATCTGTCCTCCATTGACTTGCAATGGGGGGGGGGGGGGGGGGGGGGGTCATTCCGGATCTGGCTACAGAGATACAGACATACATACACATGCATACTCACATACTCCAGCCAGGGACGCCGGCAGCATGTCTTCACGCGCCTCCTGTGCGCAGCTATGACGTTTCCCCACTGCGCCCAGCAGAGGGCGCTGTGGGGAATCGTCATCACTGCGCACAGGAGGCGCGTGAAGACATGCTGCCGGCGTCCCTGGCTGGAGTATGTAAGTATGTATGTGTTTGTGTGTATGTATGTTCTCTGTGTCAACATGTGTGGGGCCGGAGCGCTGCTCCGGCTCCACACATGTATCAGCGGCAGTACGGATCCGTCGGCACCCTTTAGGTGCCGGATCCGTGCTGCCGCTAGTGTGAAAGTAGCCTTATGCTAAGGGCAATATTTGGAAGTTCTGAGAACTCCATGAGATCATACACACCCAAGGGACTGAAAGTTGAACATTCACCTTGATCTTCTGAGAAGCCATGGCCAAGTATGTATCAGGTTGCCACTTCTCACATTTGTAGCACCTTTTCACCTAAGGAAGCTTTTCATTCTTTCACAAGTCTAGGATGTCTTGTAATCTGGGACAGCGTTACCGTAGACGCCTCCACCCATTGTCTCACATGCATAAAGTTGACAAATGTGTTGAAGCTCATCTTTTCAAACCCTGAGGACATGGCTGCACAGAGGAGCAGTTAACATTTCAGCCATCTTTTATGCAAACGCTGTCACGCCTATTACCACACAACTATTACCATTCTTGAATGCAGAGGCAAACATCCCCAATATATTTGCAGTTCTTTGTATGTGAAGAGCTTTGTGTGTCAAAAACACCATAAACCACAATTTATGGTCAAAATTCTATTTGTAAAAGAAATATATATTTAACACAGAAAAGACACAACTAGAAGGCCAGGCCTTATTTTATTCACACCCCTTCCCCAAATCAAGCTCATTCAAATGATCCTAGTGACCATGTTTACTGGAGGGTTGGGAGAGACCGCTCTGTGAGGGTACGTCCAGACTGTGCGGCCAAATATTGTGCCACCATGCAAGCTGCAGCAGCATCCTAAGAAACAAACTGCTTATCCAGGATTCATGGTTAAAGGTCACCAAGTTGTCAAAACTTTGGATATGTCTTAATGTCTTGGAGACGTATGAAAAGTTTTGAACGCTGTGGACTTGAGTGTTGAGAACCACAGTGATTGCTAGAATGAGGAGAGAGAAGCGCTCGCATAGTGCGTTCTCTCTCCTCTCTTCAGAAAACAGAATCGAAACAGGCCCACAGGCTTCTATTGAGCGAAGAGACAGAGCACTATACACCAAGTGCTTGTCTCTCCTCGTTCTAGCGATCGGTGGGGGTCTCAGCTCTCAGACCACCACAAATCAAAACCTTTGATACGTCTCTACAAAAACTAAAAACTCAGTGATTAGTGTTGAGTAAACTTGTTTTTTTCAGGTTCAGGATATCTAAGAATTCTGTTATGGATTCCGCTACCATAGATTATAACTTATGGTCCTTTGTAGCGGAATCCATAACGGAATTCTTAGATAACCTGAACCTTGTACGCCGAACCTGAAAACACAAGTTCACTCATCCCCATCAGTGACCCTTTAATGGTTCTACATTTTTGTGAGTTACCAACATAGCCATTAATGAAGAACTCCCGCTAAATTTATTATTCTCTGACCTGTTAGAAAGGTGCATGATATAATCTGTAGTGATTGTCATTTCCTGATCAGTGATTGTTTCTGTGAGTAAAAACCTCTCTTCTTATTGTAGCTGGGTCATGTGACCAACTCCCTGACCTCCAACTGACCCAGGACAGAAAGCCAGTAACTGCTCTATTCATTCCTATGGGAGCCTCACTTTCAGTCTCATAGGAATACATAGAGAATTAGACTTCCTGTCCACACATAAGTCTCTGTGTGAGTTGGTGGGTCCAATTGCTGGTCACATGACACAGATAAGAAACTTCAGGATGATAGAAGTCAAAACTGGTAAGAAAATGACATTCACTACAGATTACATCACGTACATTTCTAGCAGGACATGGAATAAAATTTTTGTCGGGAGTTCTTCTTTAACAATGAATTCCGAATAAACAATGCGGTTCTTGTCAGTTAGTATAATCACGCTGCGCTTTGCATTGGGTGCATTGTGTGGCCATACCCTTGGACCCAATTCACATTACCATATTTCTCTTCTGTATCCAATCTGCATTTTTTGCAGATCGCATGCAGACCCATTCATCTCATTATCTGTGGTAAGTCCTGATGAATTGATGCGAATTATGTCACCTGCTCAATGAAAACATGGCGGCAGGCAGGCCGAGGACTGGAGTTGATGAGACCAGCAGCCGCAAGTGGTCGGGCATATTTTACATGCGGGCGACTACACGTACAGCAGGTGCAGTCATCACAGTTTAGAAAGTGCCAGGTCTGTCTCAGATACCCATTTCTCCATTGACTTCTATTAGAAAATAAAGGCTGTAGTACACCAACAGATTATCTGACCAATTTCTGTCCAATCAGACCAATAGATGGTGTGTGTGTGTGTGTGTGTGTGTGTGTGTGTATAAATGCCCATCTGACCAATGATTGGTCAGAAAAATCTGTCAGATAATCTGTTGGTGTAATACAGCCCAAAGATACTGCTGTTTCTAACCACAGCATGACCGTGGTCATACCCTTAGGACTCTTTCACTCAAGCATGTCCTTCTCTCTTAGCCATGAAAGCTTTGATGGGTACATTGAGAAAAGGGTGGTAACAAATCCAGACAGATCCCATAATTTCTTTACTTTTTTAGTGGCATAAAGGCATGGTAGATTGAGTTATTTTTGTCAATAATCAATAGAAACCTGATGGATTATAAGAGAGGTTCACATCTGTGGTGAAGGCTATGACGGGAGACTCTGCCAAAAATCCCAGCAAAAAATAAATAAGAAAATAAAGAGGCCAAAGGAGCAGTTTGTCTGGCAAAATGTCGGTGTTCACACCAGACACTGGACAGGCCTCATTATCAGTGCAATCTGTTGGGTGCTGGATTTATTACAGACCAAGCCACTCGGACATAAGCCACACATAAATTTGGCTAATCTTAGTTCACATACTCAAAGATTAGGCTTCCTGGCTAAAAACATATCCAAAATTTAACTAAAGATGTCAAATTTCTGGAAAACTGTTTAGTTGTCTATGAGCTATAATAGGCACAGAAGAGCCAGGTAGGGCCGACAGGTGACACAATGCTTTCCTAGTAGTCATAGGAATTACTGTGTTCAGACATCCACGTTCGCTTTACGTAACCGCTGTATGATGCCTAGCGATGGGTCTGAAGGGCAAGAAAAATTCCCAGGTCATGCATTTCCCCACGAAGATCTGGCCATACAAATTAAAAAGGGAAGAATTTATCATTGTAGGTGTATCTGAGGCAAGTTTTTAGACTGTAGTTGCTATGCCCATCTGCACATAGCAATCTGAAAATGGTGCACAGAATAATTAATTTGTAGTTGCACCTATTTTGAGGAAATTACATCTGGGGGAATCCGTAGTGTGGATGTGTGACTTTTGTGTAACTTTTTAAAATGTCACAAATGATAAAATGTGTCTATACATGATCTACATGGGAATTTTGACCTAATTTTCAATTCTGAAAGTGACTCAACCCACAAAATGTCGCACAATTTGGCGCAAGTAAGCACACGTGACAAAATACATTTTCATGCAGCAGAAAAGTGCTCGATAAAACGTTCCCCTAAATGTTGGCAGATCCTGACAATGTATAAATGTAGAGTTATCTAGACGCCACTTATCACCTATGCAGCCAAAGCGCAGTCATACACATTCAATAGTTGTCCACTGATCTTTTCAGCTGACAGCTCTCTTTCCGGACTCCTCCTCAGTTCCCCACAACATATACACGTAAAGTAGTATGCGTATTCAATGCAGAGAGAAAGGAGAAAGCTGCTGCTGGACACCTCCACGGAGAACAAAAGGATCAGGCAAAAATATTCATCTCTGCCAGACCTTTCTCTCCCCCAAAATCATCTGTCAGGAGCTCCCCACACACATTAGACCGTCAGCCGACCCCCACCGTTGTCAATGGATTCAGCTGACAATACACTAATGGATATAAGGGCCTTAGGAGTAAATATAAAGACAAATATTTACCACAGGACTACCAAACACAAATAAGACTAAAAACCGAAGCCATCCTACACCCCGCCTAGGGCTTCAAAACGCAAGCCATATATCAAGCTTCCAAACCCCAGACTGAATCTCAACAATGGGAAACCATAACAGAAAGGGAGCTGTAATACGGCACTGCAAGTAAAGCCCAATTTTGCTTTGTAACCCCAAATTAAACATGGGGCGCAGTGATGTAGGGACAGGAGAAAAGAACTGAATTAAAACTAACTATAGCCTAACCGTTGTGAAGCATTGTAATCTTTCTATCAGGCTATTATGACTTTGCTCAACACCAGGAAGGTTGAAAGCTTCAAGATTAAGATAGCTCCTGAAAGCTTCCTGAGGAAATTCCAATACGTAGGAAGAATTGCCAAATTAGAGTTGTAAATTTAAATTTCAGCTCTTTGTACATTTTTTGTCAGTTCAGTACCAAATTCTTCTTTCCATATAGTAACAATACCAGTTTGAGAAGTTATTCACTGTGATCCAAAAACAGCGGCGCAAGGCTTCTTGTGCTGTCTGCACTCTTAGACATTGCCTTAGGGCTCATGCACAATGGCCGTAGCCGTTTTTGCGGCTTGCAAATTGCGGATCCGCAAAACACGGATACTGCCCACGAGCCTGCAGCCATTTTTTCTTTCACTCCTTCACAAAAGTCCTATCCTTGACCGCAAAACAGACAATAGGATATGCTCTATTTTTTTTTATCCTCACTGCGGATATGTAGATGCGGACAGCCAGCACACCGTGTGCTGTCCGCAGCTTTTGCGGTCCCATGAACTGAGTCCGCATCCAATCTGCAGACAAAAACCAAGGTTCTGTGCATGAGCCCTGATAATGGGTCGGCCCAGATTTCTTTTTCTCTAAAAGGCGGAGTACCACAGGAACACAGGCTGAACTGGGTGACATGTCTTTTTTCAGCCTTACAAAAAAAAAAAAAAAAACAACCACTGACAGAAGCCCCAGCCCAAATTATATACATTTTCTTTTTTTATATTATTTTCCTACTGTATTTTAATGCCCCATATATGATAATGAAAACCGCAAACAACAGTTTAGAATGTAAAACAGTTGTAATAATTAGCATTACTATTATATATTTCATAATTAAAGTGAAAAAAAAAAAATGTAAAATTTGAAACCGAACTCGATTCTGACTGGTACCTCGGAACCGAAGCAGAGTTCGGTTTCAAGTTTTACAGTGGTTTTCCACTTAAAAAAAAAAAAAATAATCAACTACCAAAGTTTTTCAACAAAGTCACACTCAACTTCGTGAGTCACTAACTTCGGCTTTTCGGAGCCCATACATTCTAATACTGTACGGAGGTGAATCTTCGCACATTATTATTCCGAAGTTTTGAATAAAGAGACTTTGGAGGAAGCATCCAAAACTAATTTACTCAACACTAGTAATAATATTGACTTTGGTTGTACAAAGCTAACAGGTTTAAATGGATTCAGCATCTGATCAGTGGGGCTCCGACACTAAAGACCTATCCAGAGACTAGATCAGAAATAGTCAGATAACCCCTTTAAGAAAATAGCACCATGTAAGTAAAGAGGCCTTTAGGCTGCATTTACACATCTTTTGGCAAAAACAGGCTTGTCTTCTTTCTTTTTTTCCCGAAATCTGATCTATACAGACCCCAGAAGGGCAGAAAGCAAAGCCAATAGACTGCAGCATTAGGAAGACATAATTGCTATTCGTGCACTTCACGGCCATCTAGTCCTCCCAGTTTTGGTGGCGCTTCTCTACCAATACTTCAGAACAGGTGGTGACAACATAGGTTTCAATTTGAGAGGAGAAATTATCCCTTCATGTGAATTTTCTCAGTACTTTGGCAAATAACTTGTAAAGTGCACATACATTACTGCTTTATATAAGGAAATAAGCGTTAGTTACCACAAGAGAGTGATATATAAGATACATTATTATGGTAATTCCCTTCATTTTTCGGTTAAACTCCATTTTTTTTTTATTTTTTATTATTATGCACCTCCATAAGTAACCCCAGTATAAATAATGCATCCCTTTGTGCCTCCGATAGTTATAATGGCCCCCTGTAGTTATATTAGCCCCCAAGTTGTGCCCCAGTATAGATATTAGTGTGTGTAATATAATAAATAAAATACTCCCCAGGGTCGTGACGTCAGCGCAGGTCCTGCTGCCTCCAATGTGAAGCGAATGTTCCCTCACGTGCAAGTGGATGAGGCATTTGTTTGTTTTTTTTATTTTAGCCCACGAAACGCCTTTTTTTGACAAAGTGTGTCTGTTTTGAACGGCCGTTAAAAATGGGCCCATTACTTTCAGTGGGGTAATCTGCCAGTGAAAAGGGCCAAATATAGGACACGTCCTATTCACTGGTTGTTAATAAAGCCTTAATACACTTCAGCCAGTCCACTAGCTTTTAGTTCGCCATGTCTCATGCTGCCTTTTCTCTACACGCTTTACTTCATACGTATATACACACACACGTATAATATTAAAGCCTCTCTGTTCTCGCTCCATTCACAAACTGACAACCAAGTCTTTCAGCAGAGCAGCGCCCACCCACCGCATCACACACACTGGAAAGTGCTTCAGGGAACTAGTGACATTGATATGCATGTTTGGCAAGCCAGGTAAACATTATCCGGCTGCACCATCTGACACAGTCACACTAGAAAGACTCTCAAACCTTTAGAATAAGTTTGGGAGATCAAACCCTAATAAATAATATAATGACTCTTATTTTATTTATCAGATGTAAGTAGCACTTGTCTCCCAGATCAAAAGACAAAATACGTGCTCAGTAAGGGCTGCAACATACAGAACCTCCTGTGTCTCCCAGCAGTTTAGGTTGGGATAATACACTTTGAAGACTTCAGTCAGCCTAACACCTAGGTGTGTAATCTGACTGTGAACTAAAGATGGGCTGCTGCCTACACAAGCCTATGGTCATTAACCAAGGCCTGGAGAGAGGGGGCAGAGAGAAAATCATGGCTGCCTCCAGTTAAGACCTATACTGGACATGCTACATTTATCAACAGAAGGCCTGTCATAATAACGCTCCTCATTGTGAGCGTGCTCATCATTTCACTCGTCAATTCCAAAATTAAGAAGCCAAAGCAAACAAATCTGTGGTGACCTAGTTACAAAAGCAATTTTATATTTTCATAAGACCAGGTTGTGTTCATTCCTTTGTGTCTACAGAACTGCAGCAATAAAATTATAAGGAACGGAGAACTAACAAAGCTTACTTTTTCCCTCTGCCACGTCTTGGTGTTTTTGGTGTCCTGTACCGAATTATTTGTGTCATTAGTCAGAGCAGAATTGTGGCTTAAACTGCGGTTTATACATGGGGTTGTTCCTGCAGTATGTAGGAATTTATCATCAGGCTAATAACTGAAGTCAGTTTTACAGTCGTCTGCGTTGGTGAGCTTTGCACCAAGCTTATGAAACCTAACATGGTGTCTGTTAAATTTGGTGCATCTTTAAACCTAACTTTTGCCTAGAAACGTTACTCCAGTTTTCCTACACCACCCTTGTACTGGAGTAAGGTTGCGACTTAAGAAATCTCAGTGATAAAACTGGAGTGACGCTTATTAACATAACTAACCACTCCCACTTTATTCACCCGCTTTAATTAGGCAACTTTTTTGAGCCAGAATTCTGGAGTATAGGGTGTGATAAATTCCCCCATGGTCACAGACGTTACACACTGGCCAATGGGAAATTATAGAATTCCCTTCAAACACTTGGGGTCATTTATCAAACTGGTGTAAAGTAGAACTGGCTTAGTTGCCCATAGCAACCAAACAGATTCCTCCTTTCATTTTTAACAGCTTATTTGTAAAATGAAGGGTGAAACTTTTTATGTTTAAGTTGTAGCATGCTCTGGGTGTAGACTTGTCTGAGGAAAAAAAAAGTAAGGCAAGTTATTAAAATAATGCCAGAACCCACCACTGTCCCGCATGTCCGTTCCACATATTATAGAACATGTCCTGTCTTGGTATGCAAAATGCAGTGCAAGGACCCATTGAAGTCAATGGGTCCATAAAAAATGTGGATGGCACACGGTATTCATGGTTTGCAGACCGCACAACGGATACAGTCGTGTGCATGAGGTCTAATGCGAACAGTTAGGGCTCATTCAGACGGCTGTATGTTGTCCGCAAAAAAGCGGATCCGTTCACTTCTATGGGCCCTTTTTTTCCCCATTCCATGGCTCCGCAAAACAAATGAAACATGTCCTATACTTGTCAGTGAAAATCAGGACATTGAAAATCAGCCCCATTGAAGTCTATGGGTCCGCAAAAAAACGGAATGCTGTTTTTTTCCGGACATGTTGAACTGTCCACAAAAAAACGGATCCGTATTTTTGCGGACATCATACAGCCATCTGAATGAGCCTTTAATGCGTCTGGAATACACTTGTATGAACAGACTATTAAAGGGGCTATAATAATTTTAAAAAAAGTAAAATGTCAGAGAATGTGCTAAATCAATCAAGTTATACTTACCAGTTCAAACACCTTCTGCACCAGGACCACCACACCGATCCTACCCGCCACTGCAGACATGACGCACTTGTATACTGAATGTAAATGCTGTAGCCAATCACTGGCCTCAACAGTACAATATGCGACCACTAATTGGCTGCAGCATGTGGTGTAAGCACACCTCACAGTAGTAATCATGTAAACTCAGGAGGATTGGAGTGGTAGTGCTGGAGCAAAGGGTAATTTAACTGGAAAGTATAACTTGCTTTATTATTTTACCACCTTCCCTGCCATTTTTTTAAACTAGGACAACCCCTTTAAGTGTCTTGTATGATATCGCTTTCGTCTAACACAATCTACAAATATTGAAAAATACTAAGTTATGAACATGTTTATAGCAATTCCATATTGTGTTATCACAAACGACTGTTGAGGTTTCCAAATCCATGTGCTTCCCACCAAAACAACCCAAATTTTGGAACTGATTTTTAGTTGCAGAAAACAAATCTGCCTCGTGTGAATTCACCCATAATCCGTCCATACAATTCAGACTGACCTGCAAGGAAGTAGGAATTTCCAACAGAACTAGACGCTAATAAAGAAATTATTATAAGCGCACACAAAATTACTTTTCCAAAAATAGCACCAAACAAGGAGAAACCTCTCACATTTGCAGAAACATAATAGCCTACAATCTGGGAAATCAGCATCTGGATCTGATTGTGAAGTATTCCACCAGGTACTCCAAGGATCTATTATATGGAGTGAACAGAACACATTTGATAAAGCCTTTCTTCTTGTAAAACCATTCAGACAATATTTACAGAAGGGAAATTACTACTGCGAAACCCACCGCTATCACTATATCCTTGATGGAGGAGAAACAAAGCTAATCTTTGTTCATATAAAAGTATTTGAATATTCAGAACTCCCTAATTTGTGTTTAATTTGCTGAAACTGTAATGAATTGGTGGCAAAGTGTTCTGAACTTTTGATCCTTTCTGAGTGCTGTTTGATTGCCTTTTTTTCCCCCCTCTACAAACCGTGCAGACCAACGTGATCATACGAATTCAAGGACCTTCACCTTGTACATTCAGGCGATGATTAATGAGTTTCATTTTAACAAAAGAGAAAACAATGATCTTTGTTCTGTGCACAAAGAACAATTTTTGCGGCGTCCTCAAAATAATAGTCTCCTGCTTACCAAATATCATGTCCAGATCTCCGATTTATAGACATTGCTTAGTTTAAACCTCACACATTAAATTTTATTTTATATTCCTTCCAGTTTTGCTTTTTTTTGTGTGTGTGGAGGAAGTCTACGTGGAGTTACATACCATGCCTTTATCTCACCCACACCACAGCAGAAAAAAATCTGCAATTTAAAGAATGCATAATTTATGTCTGAACCCCTTTGTTACTTAGGAAAAGGAATCTACCAGGCCATGGTGCAACAGCAATTTTATTTAGAGAGCAGACAATTCACAAGTCAAACAAGCCCATGGAAATGGACAAACTACAAATCTCAAGCGACATAGCTCAAAAGGTTACATTCTTATAAAAATCAACTAAACGTTGGGCTTCTTTATTTTCATATGGACTGTGTAAGCACACAGGCAATATCAGCACAGGCAAGCAGTCAGTGCTTCTAAAAACTGGCATGTTCAATACTGGAGGCTTTAGAGGCACACAGAAAATCTATACAGGCAATCAAGAATATTTTTACTGCCCCCTGTAAGTTCATGTGAATGTCTATTGATCTTAACCATGACTCCACGGCAAAGATCTCTACTTTGAGACTGAGCCTTTTATATGGTTACTGACAGGCACATTAAGCAAAAGCTACTCCTAGGGAAAAATGACAAATACCCACACAACTTTCCAGCATTGCTAAAATCTTCACCGACACATCCACGCTCTTCCAGGCACATGAAAGTGTTACAGATAGACACTTCTGAAGCCTTATAATTACATGCAAATCTATGCAAAACGTGCACCACTCAAAGAAAGGAGGAAAAAAAAATAAAAGTATAGTCCTGTCTTAATTAATTTTATGTAAAATACAATTTCTTGTAATAAATAGGTCTCCAGGCTCTTCGAAGAACGACACTTTTTGGTTATTTCATGAAGACAAATGAACCAGAAGCTGGAAAGCCACGAAAGGGTTTTCAAGGCCACAGTACCCCCAAGGAGACGATAGGCCATTCTGTGACGCCTCATGGGTTAAATTCCTGGCTAGCCACAGTAGGCACCGACTACACCAAGATCTCACAGGACCAGCAGCCTTCTAAATTGGGTCATCGCAGATTTGCATACACCACCTCCATTTTAGCCTCTAGTGTACCATATGGAAGGAGGACGGAAATACAAACCCCCAAAAAAGCAAGTCGATTCTGATGAAGCCCCCAATACTATTCTAGTTCATGAAGGTATAAAACAAGCACATCAATTCAAAGCGCTGTAATAAACAAGTACAACGTCACGACAGCAAATAGCATGTAAACAAACACCCAAAATACAGGGGTGTAATAAGACTATATTACAGACACTGCTCGGTATACAGACTTCAAGAGATGAATGGAAGGAAGCTGTCTGCTTTGTAAAGTATGCAAACCCAAACCTAATATATAAAAGCCACCGAATCATCAAGAAAACATGCTACATGTTCTACTCTTGAAGTTTACTTTCAATCTAAAAAGAAGCCCCATAGGTCAGAAAACGGCGACTAAACATGAGCACAGCAAGAGAGTCAAAATAAAATTCTACGACTAGCTACGTCGAGATAAGGCTACCATACACAGGGCACATTTTTGGTAAGGAATCCACCCAAAATAGTGAATTACAAAATGTCAAGAAAAAGGTGGTTTGACAGTCAAAAAAAAAAAAAAAAAAAAAAAAAATCAAACAATTAGCTACCATTTAGTTAATACAAAGTAATAAAACACTGACTCACAGGAATAAAAATCCCGACTGGATAGTTACGTCACATGAGATAATTCTGACTGAATTTCTGTCAGAAATAATACAATTGCCCCATGTACGACTGACAATTCCTTCACACCTTTACCTGATAAATATAACATAACACGTCCCAATGTATTAATAATCCACAAAACACCACATAAAATACATTTCAGAACAGTAAAGACAAAACATCTTCAAGGCTAAAGTTGTGTCAGGTCCAGAAGGTGCAAAACCACAGAGAAAGAAGACAGGCTGCCGACAAGAAGTACAACAGGACGGCTGAGATGGACGAAAAGGTTTCGTCTATTTAATAAAAAATAAAAAGTTTCGCCATGAAGGATTAGTGAGAGCAGGAGCAATGAGGAATGAGGAGGGAAGGAGCTGTGTGTGTCTGTGTGTATGGAGAGGGGAGGGGGTGAGGAGTGCAGCCTGGCACCACAGCGCCACCAGCATCATCATGCACAACAACCAGCGGAGGAGGCAAGTTCAATAAAAGAAGCTGGAAAAAAAAAGTCCAATAAAAAAAATAAACTTGAACAAGCTCTAACAAGAGGCGAGAGAATTAAAGGCTGGAAAGCGGACAGAGGTGTCCCGGTGCGGGCACAGGAGACACGGGAGAGGGAGCAGGAAGAGAAGGAGAGCGGCGCCACAGAGCCGGCGCCATCTTGGCTGATCGATGAATTGAACAAAGAGGATCAATTTCTGATAAAACGTTATCAATGAGAGCGGGCAGAAAAGCGGCGGTTTTGCCCTGCTCAGGGACGGTGCAGAGGGGAGCGGAGCGGACGGATAGAAGGCTGGGAGGGAGCGGGAGAGGGTGGCGGAGGAGAGGAAGTAAGAAAACGGAGCTGACCTGCAGCTGCTGTAAATCAAAGCGCTTCCAATATTGAAACATCGATCCCGCATTGGCCGCCATCTTGAGACATATTGAGACGGAGTGAGAGGCTGATAGAGAGGGGGCTGGAGTTCAGGAGCAAGCGGCGGAGGAGGGGGAAAGGAAAGGAGGGAGGGAGCAAGAGCAAAACACGGAGCGGACTTCCACACCCACCCTCCCCCTTTCCCTCTGCCGGCATGGAGTGGGGCCTCCCCGGCTTCGCTTGTCTCACAAACCGCCCATTTTAACGGGGGGAACTGTCTTCCATCTCTCCCGCCTGCTGCTCGCTCGCTAGGCGGCCCTCTGTCACTACCAGGAGCCCCGGCGGCGCAGGCCGACTGCATTCCGGCATGTTACCTCAGCAATGAGCCGATTTTCCACACGGAAAGTACTTTTAGCGCCTGAATTTTTATTCAGCTTTTACATAAAAGTGAATGTATAAAAACGTAGTTACACCGGCTGATGTGTACGACACCTGCACCTCGTACACACGCGGCGATATATTACCTCACGTACATGTCATTATATATTTGCCGCGGTTGAGGTACATGATTTACATTATGTGAGGTGAGCAATGAACATATCTTAGTTGTAAGCGTACAGTTATTACACGGTCGGGCACGCTTCAGGATCATACGTCACATATGTGTACGTCGTGTACATGTGGTCGCCGGGACTGTGGGGACATAAGGAGTCCCTAGCGCGCCATGTAATCACCTCAGCGCTATTAGACTTGCTAATGCTAAGAGCAGCTGAGGTGAGGGGCGCCGCGCCAGGGCGGGAGGGGGAAGGGCAGGGGCAACACACGGACTAAATGGCTTCGTTTGTGTTTTCTACACTAGGCTGTCAGCGGTCGCTTCTGTCAGACGGGGGCAGTAGGGCAGCGGGGAGGGGCGGGGCTAGGGAGCAGGACAGCGGACATAGTAGGACACGGGTTCGAGTCCCAGCTGAGGAAGATATGCGCTGAATGGATATAATATACGGCATATTTCACATTATTATATATATATAGTTGTGACTGCTGATAAGTTAAATTTTTTATATTGTATTATTAATTATGGTCTACTGCTAATATACATGGAGAGGTTGTATTTCTGTTCCACGTATTTGGGGCATATACATTTATGCCTATATATACGTCTATATGTACAACAGGGGTTGTCTTCCAAGGCTAGGGGAGAGTTCAGAAACACCTCTAAAACTTGTAAGGGGCTGTTCACATGGATAATGCACCTCAGCGTGGAGACCACCTCTCACACCGTTCATTCAACCAGTTTATTGCTATGAGCGGCCATGGCTTCATTGACAACAATAGGGGGCTTCTGCACAGTGGTTTTTTGCAGCAGGATCCACGTCACATTTAGCTGTCCAAAAATCCTCTGTGTGAACAGCACCCAAGGCCAAGTGTATTCAGTGCGAGAAGTACGCTCCGCATGTCAGAGGTATTTCCCATCCTGTAACATGGACCTGCAGCATTATAATGATTTTATCTACTGAATTGTGCTCATGTAATGCCTTCAGTACAAATCACCAGAGTTGAGGTCAGACAACAACATATAAATCATTATAATGCTACGGGTCTATGTCACAGGAGCAGCATTCAGGACAGGAAATAACTGGATTAGTTGCCCATATCCACCAATCATTTTTAAGAGCTTTTTTCGAAAATTAAAGGTGGAATCTGATTGGTTGCTATGGGCAGCTAAGTTTTCCTTTACATCACTTTTGATAAATCTCCCCCACGGAGTGTACTTCTCACCCTGTATATGCTTGTGTAACATTGGCCTAATGGTATGATAAGACGGACTGGATGTTGCACACGACCAAAACTTGCCAATGGTCACACATTTTTCCATGTGGGTAGGGTTTCTGCCTCAGGCGGCTTGTAGACCATCTGCTCTTAGGCTCCATTCACACGTCCTGTTTTTCTTTCCTGATTCGATCCTGATTTTTTCAGGACCCATTGAAATGAATGGATCAGGATCGAATCAGGAAAGAAAAACAGGACGTGTGAATGGAGCCTTATCCTAAGGTGTCATGCACATGATAGTGTGCCGGCCGGGCCCATATTGCGGGCCGCAAACAGCGAGTCTGCAATATACTGGCCCCGGCCGTTTTTTGCACTGCATCATGGATGCGGACCTACTCACTTGGATGAGTCCACAATCTGGAAGGTCCAGTGCGGAACGGAAGCACTTCTTGGGTGCTTCCGTTGGTTTCTGTCCGCACATCTGCACTACTTTTTTGCGTTGCAGACCGTAGGATGTGGACCATGGACACCATTCAAGTCATTGCGCACTGCAGCACAGGCCCAGTGATGAGCCCTCAGAGTTCAGTAGGTAAGTATATTGCAAGGTTTATTTTTTTTTTCCTGAGGATGAAGCAGAAATGCCAACTATTTCTCACAGTTTCTGTAGTTTAACACTTGTAAAAAAAAAAGCACAACCAAAAACAGGCGTTGTAAAATGGCACCAATTTGCAATAATATTGGTCCCTCAGCTAAACCTTGGAAGTACATGTGACCTCACCCTGAGTCTTGTGTAGCCTACCACCATTTCTGTCAGTCCCATGTGGTCACAGTGACGTCACCTTTGTAGTCATATGACATCCACCAGTGGCTGTCTATGGCTGTGTTCACATCACAGATCCCGTCATATTTGATGCATGCAGCGCAGTTTTCCCCATTGAAATGTTTACGTCACTACCTTTCAAGAGCTGTAACTTTAAGAAAAAAAAACATTTTCTGTGGATATAACTTTTTTTGTGGAATGGGTGACATTTTTTAATGGCATTGTTTTGGGCTAAATATAATATATTGAAAAATATTGATTCGTTGTTTTTGTTTTTTTTCTTGTGAGGTTGTTTTATGGGCTTCATTTGACAGCATTCACAGTGCTGTTTAAAGAGGACCTTTCACCACTCCTGACATGCCTGGTTTAATAGCTTCATGCATTCCCCATGTAATAACAAGTCTGGAACATCTATTCTTATGTCTGTATGTTGTGCCATTCCTTTATTATTTTTACTAGAAGTTATTAATGAATGGCTAGCAACTTAAATGACAACTTTATTCTACAGGTTAATATGATTATGGACATACCCAAAAAATCATTCTTTTTTTTCTGTCACCATATCTGGTAAGACATAACAGTGTTCACCATTTCAGGTAAAATACTACAATTTTATAGTTCATGATGATGACTTGGCGTGGTGGACATATGACACCCGGTGCAGATGAATCAGTCACAGCACCCGTGCCAACTGACTCACCATGACATAGAATTACATCATTTCGCAGAAAGGGTACAGTTGTAATAGTTACACAGTGATGGCTAACCTCCATATACCATAGTGGAACACAATATATTGCCCCAAAGGCTGTCCCTCTGTGTTGGCCAACAATAGCTGCGATTTTCTGTTCTCCTCCATCTCCAGTTGTTTATGATTAAGATATGGAGCAGGGGGCTTGGAGGTGAGGTGCGGGACATAGTTGAATTCAGGAGGGCATGTGCGGTCACTAGCTAGGTACTTGAGTACCTGATTCTCACAGCATTAATTACCACTGAGAGCTCATTATGTACCTGGCCAGCGTCAGAGAGGGGGGGGGGGGGGCATCGGCCCATAGGGAAATTTCTTTGTAAGGTCTATGGCCAGTCCGCCCCTGAGGAGGTGGTCCTATCAGTGACTGACAGCCTCCCCTCTATGATTGTACAGAAAGAGCTGTAAGTCAAGCCTTGACTTCAAAGTCTAGAATAAGGAATAAATTACAAGTGATTCTAAATCTTTTCCCACACCACTATATATCTGTGATGGCTAACCTCCGGCACTCCAGCTGTGGTAGAACTATAACTCCCAAGATGCACACTTGCTTGATTGTTCTCAGAACTCCATAGAAATGAATGGAGCATGCTGGGAGTCGTAGTTTCACCACAGCTGGAGTACCAGAGATGAGCCATCACTGCTATATATCAATCTGCTCAGCTCCTCCTGCTCTAGAAGATGCTACCTTCAGATCACACTGCATTTTGATGGTGACAGGTTCTGTTTAAAAGGGTAGTCTTATTATTGACCCTATCATAAAAGCCACCATGGCAGTTAGCTGTACAGTACATGGACATCCTAAGCTTGTTAGCAGCTCTCCATCCTGGCTCATCCATGATGTCTATATGCCCCATGGAAAATTAGAGTAAGCAGCAAAAGTGAGCACTTGTCTTTTCTACTTATTACTACTGGGAAGTCCTTCACTCCCCCAGACACGTGCACCACACTAAAGTGGAGAAGCAACTGGACTCTCCACATATATTATGCACGCCAGTTTTCTGCCATAAAAAAGCCGCAAACAATGGGGGAGATTTATTAAACTGGTGTCAAGAAGAACTGGCTTAGTTGCCCATAGCAACCAGCAATCAGATTCCAGCTTCCATCTTTCATAGCTCATTTCTCCGCTGCCCTCTCCACTTTCTCAAAAAATGGGTATGGTAGAATATTTGTCTTCTTTTACGCCGGTTTTCTAGCCGGAGTAGATTGTGGCTAGGTGTAAAATGCTGACCTATTATAAATTCCTATATGTTCTAATATATGAACAAGGGTTCTATTGGAATGACTCCTTTTCCTATGGAGGGTTTTTTTTTCTGGGTGGTTGTTTTTCAAACGATGCCCTATCCGATCAGCAGGTTCTGACACCCCGCATCCCCAACAATCATCTGTTCTGCAGTAACTCCAGTCCTGGAAGTTGGCACTGAAACTACACAGCGCCATCTGTTGTGCAGTGGACAGAGTTGGTTACTGCAGCACTGCTTCTATTGCATTGAATAGGAGCAGCATTGCCGTAGCCAGCTCTGTTTACTGCACAACGGATGGAGCTGTCTTTGTAGTTCTGATGACGGAGCTACTGCTGAAGAGTTGTTTTGGGGGTTGTCAGACCACCCGCCAGTCAGATAGTTATGGCCTATCTTGAAGATAGGCCATCACTTTTAAAAGAGTGGAGTGAAATCTGTTAGATATACTAGGTAACCCTTTACTGATACAACCGTTTTTCGTTTTCAACTCCCTGCCTTCCAAGAGCCATAACTTTTTTATTTTTATATAACTATATCAGGGCTTTTTTTGCAGATCAAGTTGGACTTTTGGTTGGCACCATTTAATATTTCATACAATAAAGTGGGAAGCTGGAAAAAAAATTCTAAATGAGAAAAAAAAAACATGTCTGCCATTGTTTTATTGCTTTTGTTTTTACTGTCCAGTAAAACTGACACGTTAACTTTATTCTGTGGCTCAGTACAATCACAGCGATACCAAATTTCTATATTTTTTCATAGGCATCACTATTTTCTGACCTCCATAACGTTTTTATATTTATGTCGACAGAGTTGTGTATGGACTACTTGAGGTGTGTATGACTTTTTTGTCACTTTTTATTACAATTTTTGGGGAAAATGAAGCGACCCAAAATTGGCAATTTTTTTTCCTATTACGCTGTTCACTATATGGTATAAATACTTATATTAATACACGACTAAAATCTGACTTCAATGTAAAAAAAACTCGACCATGTGCACGCCCTGCAGAAATGGTAGAATTTTTTTGGTAGCTAATTTGAAAACCGAGTGCGAAATGCCATGTAAGACTACTTTCACACTTGTGCTATCAGGGTCCGGCAGAGGAACAGCCTGTGGGCAGGGGCGGATTGGCCATAGACCTTACAGGGAAATTTCCCAGTGGGCTGATGCGCAAAGGACCGCCTAAGCTCTCCTGATGGCCGACCAGTGGAAGTTTTTGGGGATGTATTTTGTGCTGCTGGCAGTATTTTGTGATGGACTGAGGTATTTGGCTCTGTTTGGGTGGTATAATGTACCACAGTATGGTATTGCTGGCCCTGCTTTCCATCCCCTGCCTACAAAATGGGGCCACTTTTAGTATTTTTTCCAGGGCCACTTTAAGTTCCCAGTCCGCCCCTGCCTGTGGGATCCGTACTATCCACTCCGGCCCCTTCACTATAATGGGGACGGGCTGGAGATGCACCCACAGCACGGCAAACACGCCTGTCCCCATTATAGTGAATGGGGCCGGAGCGGACCTCCGGCGGGACACATGGGCTAGTGTTAGCACGGATCCAGCAGGCTGTTCCCCTGCCGGACCCTGCTAGCACAAGTGTGAAAGTAGCCTTACTAATTTGAAACAGATTTTATTGTGGATTTCATAGTCGTCAATAGGGAAGCAGAAAAACATCACCTAAAAACTCATCTAAAAGCACCACCTAATTGCAAATCTGCCACCAAAAACGATACTAGAAACTAGAAACGGTACTAGATCTGCTACTGATTTTTCTGCCACAGATTTTAGCCACGTGAACGTACCCTCCAAACTGCTTCTAAAACGTCATCTAGAAACCTGAATGTGTGGCTGTACCCTAACGGTTTAGATGATTATAACATTCAGTATTGTAAAATATTTCTGTCACATTTTATGTGCTAGACGTGTATACACACATTATCCTGTTATGTCTCCTGATATTTAGGAGCACAGGGGTTAATACTGCACGTGCACATTACCAGAGCTTTGTAAATTATAGGTCATTTATTATTAGTCCTAGAAATTATAAGGTAGCCAACATAAGCATAATTCCCTAACTTTTGTGTAAGAAAAATGAGTAAAGCTGAACGCCTTGCCGCTGTATGACATGTATTATTGATGAGATAGTTACTATAATGTATTACAGTTTCATGTAATTTACCATCATAAATCCATGATTATGTTTTCTTTGTCACAGTGACTGATCGTTAGCATGTAAACAAGCAATAATATAACAAAAAAGTAATGCATTCAAATATTTATTGGCCAGAATCTCAGTCAGTGAATATCTGACTGTACATTATTTACTTAATTGCTGTTTTGCTTGTAAGTATCATGTCGATCTTTAGAGGAGGGCATATTCTGAGTGACAGATATTACCTCATTTTGTCCTTTACTTTTAACATCTCCACTCAATCATCTATGGCCATCCATCAAGCTTCTGAGTGTCATTATACCTTAAATAGCAGCTAAGGAAAGGAAGATTGATACACTAAGCACTCTTTTATGGGTATGTATGAATGATGTTCATGTATTATCAAACTATTCTGCACTGAAATTCACTTGACTGCTGATGCATTCTCTAGTTTATTAGGTAAACTTCTGCAAGTAGGGAAAGGGATAGCTGATTATGTAGTGAGCCACGTGTGATGGTTGCCATTGAGGAATACTAGGAAGATATATCTGCCAAACTATTATTATACTTTATGTGTGAAGGCATAAACGGAATGATCGGTTTGCATCCTAGTTTCTCTGGTCAGTATCTGTAACAGGGTAAGGTAATGTTCACACGATTTAAATACGGGTCAGAAAATCCTACCTGTATATGCAGTGGTTTCTCTGATTTCTGCCATTGATTTGCAGTAGAGACAAGTGAATTTCTTGAATTCTTTCAGGTCCAATTCTAACAAATCGGTCGGAAGAAACTAAGTCAATTCTACCCAAGTCAAAAATGGTCTAATTGGCCTGAAAATTAGTATATGACACTCTGAGGTCTCCTAGAGCTCATTTTTTCCTCTGTTGCCTTTCTCTTTTTATTTTTATATTATTTTTTTTTACACGTTTTCTTTCTCTGTCCATCCCCTTTCAAACACTTGCAATAGTAAATAATGCCAGATTGACACTAACATATAGATCTCTGAGGAAACACATGGTTAACAGTGTTAAAACCGAGCGTTTAAAAGCACACTCGTCAAATTTGTTATGCTTTTTAAAATTTTAAAACAGTTTCAAAAATAGTAAAGTGGTATCGGAAACAACAGTGGCTTGTTTTGAACAAGGAATCCAAAAATTCTGCCTTAACGGAGCAAATGCTTGCCTGTGTTCACATGGTAGTAAGGGCTTATTGCACATGTGTAAACTGCAGAAAAATTGCAACAGGTTTTTGGGTAAAAAAACAAACAAAACAGATGTGATAGGACATCCCTGGTTGAGACCAAAATCTCCACTGCTGTTGACGCTGTAAAGTACACTTATTTAAATTCTTTGTATACTTATATATGAACAAAAAAGAAAAACAATAATACACAGTCAAACCTTACCTTTCTTATCATAAATCTGTAGATCCATGGATTTCACAGACAATGTCATAACACCACAGAATACTATAGGGAGGAATTTATCAACAGCTATATGCTAGTTTTTTTTTTTAATTTTAAATTTTTTTTTTTGTAACTCTCTCCACTTTTGAAAGCAGGTGCGGCATAGCACAAGCAAGTGTGTTCTTAACAGCCTACGTAAATTAGGGTTTTTAATGTACCTTTCAATAAATTGCGCACGTCGCGTGCTTAATAAATATACCCCTTTGTCTTTGGTTCCTGTATAAAAAATGTCCATCTTAATCCCTAATGTGGAATTAATCTAGTATCCAATGCACAAAATGAAGTGTGATGCTGTGCACTGCTTGTTCAAACGAACAGTGAAGTGAAAATCTACAGAGAAGCCAATTAAAATCTAATAACCAATATGGCAGCACTTCCTCTTGTCCCCTTTACAAAAATATCTGCCACAAATGAAGAAACTATAAACTGCCCCCCACCCCATTATATGAGTATCTTTTCTTACTGTTTACTAGCAGATGTTATATGTGTATACAGGTGCACTGAAGTAGACAGATTTAGTAGCGGTTAAAGCACTGTCTTGGGGTTTATTCCAACCCTGTTGCTATTTGTGTGGATTTTTTCTTTTCCCTCTTTGGTTGTGTGGGTTTCCTCTGTGTGTGCTGGTTTCCTCCACACTTCAAAAACTTTGGCTGTAGCCCTATCATAATGAAATTAACCCTTGTGTGTTAATACGTAAGTGATTCAAGTACTGAAATTCTAAAACATCTTCAACCTGCACAATAGATTTTTGTCGCGTTCATTTTCGGCATAAAAAACATAATATCTTTATTCTCTGGGTCAGTACGATTACAGTGATACCAAATACATATAGTTTTTTATGTTTTACTACTTTTGTGCAATAAAACCCCCAATAAAATCATTTTGCATCTTTGTATCCGAAGACCCATAACTGTTTTTTTTTTTTATTTCTATGGAGTTGTATGAGGGCTTTATTTTTGCGGGATGACTTTTAGTTTTTATTGGTATCATTTTAGGGTAAATAACACTTTTTGATTGCTTGTTATTATGTTTTTCGGTAGCGACTAAATTAGGAATTCTGACTTTTTTGTTTTTTTCGTAATTTTTTTCATTTTCAATGAAAAAAAACATTTTTTATTGGAATTTTTTAATTCAATAAATGTTTTTTTTTTTTTTTTAAACCACTTAATAGTCCCACAAGGGGACTATAACAGGCAATCTTTTCATTACTTCTAAAATACTGTGCAAAATCCCTATAGTGCATTGCATTTTAATATCAGTGCTATACTGACACTGACCAGCAGGCTGCGCCAGAAAGGAGAACACTCAAGGCATGCTTGGGGCCTATACCAGGTCTTGTAGGCAATTGTTTGAAGAACATATGAGAGGAGAACAGAGGAGGAGGTCCTGTGAGGATCCGAGATTACGTGTGGGGATGTATCGAGAAAGCAGGTTAGAGATACACTGTATAACACCTCCGGCACTCCAGGTGTTGTGAAACTACATCTCCCATCATACACACTTGCTTGGCTGTTCTTTAAACTCTCACACAATTGGAAGGAGCATGCTGGGAGTTGTAGTTTCACAACAGCTGGAGTGACAAAGGTTGCTGATCCCTGCTGTATAAGGAAGGGACAGGTTGTGGACGGCCTTATGTGTAGTTATTAGTATTTTAAACTGAATTGGCTGGGAAATAGGGAGCCAATGAAGAGATTGGCAGAGGGGGAAGGCAGAGGAGAAGCGAGGGGAGCTAGAGTGCTGGATGGAAGGCTACATGGGAGGATGAGTCCAGGCGGGAGTTGATGAAAGCGTGCACTAGTATTTTAATTGACTCAGATGTGAGGTAGGTGTGAATACCGGAGATGTTCTTAAGTTGAAAATGGCAGATGGAGGTGAGGGTTTGCATGTGTGGCTTAAAGGACAGGGCAGCATCCAGTGTTACCCCCAAGCGGCGGGCCTGCAAGACTGGAGAAAGCGTTGTGCTATTAACTATAATGGACAGGTTAGGTAGGGGGGCTGAATGACATGGGGGAAAGACAATGAATTCAGTTTTCTCCATGTTGAGCTTTAGGAAGCGGGAAGAGAAGAATAAAGTTATTGCCGACAGACATGCTGCGATTCTGGATAGCAGGGAAGTTACATCTGGGCCATAGAGGTAGATTTGAGTGTCATCAGCATAGAGGTGGTATTGGAAGCCATGGGACTCTCTGAGCTATCCCAGGCCGAATGTATAAATGGAGAAAAGTAAGGAACCCAGGACAGAGCCTTGAAGGACACCAACAGAGAGCGGGCGTGACAAGAAGGTAGTGTATCAATGAGAGATTGGTTCCTGCTGTGGTGGACCAGGCCAGTACATGCATTACTTGAACACCATTCAATGACATGATGCAGCTTCCCTCAACAATAACAGTATGAGGCTTAATGTTTTTTCTCATCAAAATGCTACTGGCAATTTCCCAAACGCATTCTCTAATCCACTAACAGCCCCGTCTTCTGGTGTGACCCTGGTTCAGGCAGGTCACAGGTACTCACAGATGACATCATGACTTGGCCTCGTGTTTAAAGGAGACTCCAGCTTCGGCTCCTGGCTTGCAGATCTATTGTTCCTGCATTATACTGTCATTGTTGCATCCTGACTGTTGTTCCTTTGACAGCTAGCTAGGTTACTGACTTTCCTACATGTTCTTTGACACATTTCCCCTTACATGTTCTTCAACATAGCGCCTCCAGACCAAACGTTGACTATTCTAGACACTGACCTTAGAATCAAACTCTGTTCCAGTCTAGCCAGTAACAAAGTGATTGTGCCTTACAAATTCCAGTTCTCTATTGAGAAATGTAACATAGAAAAGCTGGTCAGCTACTTGCCACACTGGCTGCCATTTTAAAATAGTAATTTTCTACCTTGTATTATCCTGGTGTTTTAGGTCGAACATTCCATTCTGATTAATTTCATAAAAGCTATAGAATTCAGGGCAGGTTTTTTTTTTCTGATACCAAGCTCCAACGTCCCTCCATTGATATAAATTAAAAAACAAAATAATATGTGGACTTCCTGCAGTCGTCATTATGGGGAGTATACTTTAATGCCCTGAATTCAATAATAGCACATAGGGGAAGATTTATTAATCCTGCCTAATTTCTAGACAGTGCGCCAAATTTATCACAGTGACTGATACTGGATGATAAATTTGGTGCACTTTTAGACTGTGTAGACTATTGGGGAGTTTACAACGGCTTTTTTTTAAAAAAGTGGATGAGACCCTAACAATTTTATTTGCACCAGAAAACTGGTGTAAATTCCACCAGAAATCTATGCTAGTTCCTGATGCACATTTTTGTTTCTGATGCACGAATCTTTTGAGATGCACTAAAATGATTAAAAAGTGTGTGCCAAGGTTATAGTACCAATTAGTTGGTTTACTTTATGCTAGAATTTGGTGACGGAATTTTGGAGCAGTTTGCCACACATAGGGTTTCTGTCACCTCCTATTTCCCTATTAAACAGGATGACATTCTCAGTATGCCAATGTCACTTGAGTTTAAGCCTGCTATTTATTTTCTTAACAGTGTCCCCATTTTTGTTTAATTTAACCTTTATTCATATGCTAATTAGCCTTCTAGGAGCAGGGGGGGCGTTGCCCCTGCTACTAGACGCTCCGTTTGCCCACCTTAGTCCACGCCCTTTCCTTGCTGACTGACAGGGCCAAGCCAGCATTCGTGTCCTCAGGCTGGCCCTGTCTTGTGCCTGCGCCGTCCCGCTCACTATTTGGCGCAGTAATTGAGGGTAGCTCGCCGGCTCCCTCACTGTGCCTGCACGGAACAGCACAGGCGCGAGACGGCAGGCAGGACCAGCCTGAGGACACGAACGCTGGCTTGGCCCTGTCACTCAGCAAGGAAAGGGCGTGGACTAAGGTGGGCAAACTGAGCCTCTAGGAGCAGGGGCAATGCCCCCCTGCTCCTACGAGGCTAATTAGCATATGAATAAAGGTTAAATTAAACAAAAACGGGAACACTGTTAAGAAAATAAATAGCAGGCTTAAACTCAGGTGACATTGGCATACTGAGAATGTCATCCTGTTTAATAGGGAAAAAGGAGGTGACAGAAACCCTTTAAGCCATGCCCCATTTCCAGTTTAGCCACAGCCCCTTTTTGGACAAGTGAAAAAAATGAATGAAATAATACATGTGTTGCAAAACGTGAATGCTAGTGTTTTTGGTGCAACGTGTACTTGAATTCTGGCACATTTTGATGGAGTAAATCCCCCCCCAGTATACTTTCCATGCTCCCTCTAGTGGTGACTGCAGTTAACCAGCATGCTATTCGCCAAATAGGAAATTAAAATTGATACAGATCACTGAAAAAAAGGCCATACGCACTTATGTAAGGTTAAAACACTAGTTCACTGTAGGAAACAGCCAGGCTTCAATAGTATATATTTGAGACTGTACAGGACCCATCTTGCAGTTAATTTGTGCTTTCTTCTTGCATTAGTGAACTTGGCCTTTTTTGAGTGATATGTTGTAATTTTCGTACATAATATCCCAGCTGCCTGTATTCACCACTAGAGGGAGCATATAAGCTGGCTCCATACTGTGTGATTTTGGAATTCAGTGTATTACAGTAAGCTATTACAGTAAGCTATTGGCCAGTACAAGTGGGCGGGGGTCTCGGCTGTGTGCAGCATGAGTCCAGTCCAGAACTTGCTTATTTTGCATAATACAGTGAGCACAAACAATTTTTATCGTGGTTTAACTTTTCCACAAAACATTTTCTAAAGTTGAACTGAATAAACTTAGTTTTTACTTGCCTTTCTATGAGAAATAAGTATGATATAAATGATTACCGCTCATAAGTAGCTATTTGACACAGTGGGAAGGATTCTTCATTAAGAATGCTATAGATAGAACCAAGAGACCATTAACACATACTTGAGAACTGAAGCTCTAATGTAATCTTCATTTCAAATAATTATCATTATTTTTTATGAAGTATAAACATTTTTTTGTCATAGGTGTAACTTTATTGGTAATACAAAATAACCCCGCTAATGCAGGCACTGTACTAGGCATGACGTAAAGCTGCATTATTAAATTAACCACATTGCACAGTTAATCTGTACACAGCTAAAGGCTTTGCTCAAATAGGTGAAATGTTTGTTCAAACAAGACATTATTTGCACCAGGATTTAATTGTTTCTGTAAAACTATTGCTTTGACTTAAAGTAGTGTGTTGAAACTTGTCTTCAATTATTCTTTTTTTTTTTTCTGCAGACCAGACTTATTTCTTGGAATAAAAGCTTTGGAAAATTAATAAGCTCATTGAAAAACGTCCATGAAGCTTTTGAAGCTCATTCTTACTCTAAAATGTTAGATTGACAAAGCAGTTTTTATAATGAAACTTTTGACATTATGTTAATTATTCAGTGACACAATATAGTTTTCTCAAAAGGTTACAGATAACATTTAGTGCTCTTCCAAAGATAATATCAGTTTGTTACAAAGCAGTTCAGAATTGTCTATTTCGATGTTTCCTTGTGTGCAGCAAAAACGTCCTTTAAAAGCTACATTTATTAATTGATGTGCAAAAGAAAGGATGTAAGATTGGAAAAATAGCTGCTCGCCCCAGTACAATCAGTTCAATCTTTGTCAAATCTGCAGAATAGCACAATGTGTGATCAGCCTTTAGCCTCACATACGATGGCACATGGCATCCCTATAGGTTTGTATCAAGAGCCATAAGCACTGCATTTACTACTGTATTTAGCCACTGTACTGTTCTGATATATAGGTCACGCATGGGAACTAGAGATGAGCGAATCATCCAAAATTCGCTTTGCCGAATGTTCGTCAAATTTTTAAAAAGATTCGTACTTAATACAAAGCTATTCGGTAGAAGCTGCATACAAATAATTCGTTATTCTGTCGTGTTCTGCGAACATTCCCACAAATACTTACACCTGAGTGCGTATGAAGCTTTAGCGTATTATCGTCTAGGCCCACACAAAGAATGAATATACAGTAAAAGTATGCTGCTTAACTGAATATGTACGCATTAGCGGACAAATTATCAGATGCGTAGCATTAGCGTAAAAAAATATATGATGTGTACGTAGAATTAGCATACAAAGATTTCAGAAGAATCTTCCGAAGTGAATCTGCAAATATACGGATTCGATTCAGGGGAAAAAATTTCCAAGATTCGTATTGAATCTACGAAGCGGTGAATAGATTCACTCATCTCTAATAGGAACATGCTACAATTTTATTTTGTCTGTAAAATAAACATAAAGTACAGGCCCATAAATTTCTATGGGTGCAGTATTACCATATGTACAACACAAATCAATAATGTACATGGGCCATGTATATGATACCTGTATATTAGAAAATGGTTTGAACCACTTAAAACTAGAGATAAACTAATGTCTGTGGGGACATCTAAAGCTGACTCTTTAATTTCTGTTGTGGACTGAATGGGGCTAATACTCTACAGTTACAAGATGAATCTGCTTGAAGAGGCGCCATGTCATGGTCCTGATTTCAAATCCAGCAAAAAAAAAAAAGGGAAACCTATTTCAGATAGACTTCAGACCAAAATGCTTGGCTAAATCCATATGAAAAAAAAACACTCTGGGAACATACCCGAAGGTTGCCCTTGCTGTAAGCGATCCCCCCTGCTAGAGATGTCTAGTATTTTATTACTTGCCAGCTAGGAAAAAACAAAATCACAAAGCATAGTGCATACTGCTTGAAAAAAACAAAATCAGCATGCTCTAACATAGTGGCACGCAGAGCTTTTTTTCCATGGCAGAATCTTTGTGTAAAATAAATTGTGGCATGTTGTTTTACAGTATTAAAGGGGTTGTCTCATAATGGACAATGGGGGCGTATCGCTAGGATATGCCTACATTGTCTTATAGGTGCGGGTCCAACCGCTGGGACCCGCACCTATATCCAGAATGGAGCCCCCAAGGTGGTGGCTGGAGGACTCCGGTCCGGCCACCACCAAGCCGACTCCCCATAGAAATGAATGGGAACGCACCGCGCTTGCGCGGCCACCACTCCCACTCATTTCTATGGAGCTGATGGAAATACCGAGCCAGCGCTAAGCTATTTTCTCCGGCCCCATAGAAAATGAATGGAGGGCGGCTGCGCATGTGCAGTGAGCCCTCCTTCTCTTTCGGGGCTCCGTTCTGGATATAGGTGCGGGTCCCAGGGGTAAGACCCGCACCTATAAGACAAGGGGGGAATATCCTAAAGATATGCCCCCATTGTCTATCATGAGGCAAACCCTTTGAAGACTACCATGTGCATGAGGCCTTATTGTATCAGTGCCACAGGCTATACCACAAAGTACATAAAGTACTAAGTACAT
Organism: Rhinella marina; assembly: GCA_900303285.1. Classification (NCBI taxonomy): domain Eukaryota; kingdom Metazoa; phylum Chordata; class Amphibia; order Anura; family Bufonidae; genus Rhinella; species Rhinella marina. Next base: position 295,259 of record ONZH01000610.1, on the reverse strand, counting down.
GAATAAGTGTTTTGAATTTCTATATTTATAAAATAAAAATTATTGATAGCCCCTGAGGACGCAGTGTGAATGTATGTGTGCAGAAACGCGTAGGGTTACAACGTGGTGGCTTTTCCAGGGACAATTAACATAGTAACATAGTTTATAAGGCCGAAAAAAGACATCTGTCATCCAGTTCGGCCTGTTTTCCTACAAAATGATCCAGAGGAAGGCAAAAAACCCCTGTGAGGTAGAAGACAATTTTCCCCACTTTAGGGGAAAAAAATTCCTTCCCGACTCCAATCAGGCATCAGAATAACTCCCTGGATCAACGACCCCTCTCTAGTAACTATAACCTGTAATATTATTACCCTCCAGAAATACATCCAGGCCCCTCTTGAACTCTTTTAGTGAACTTACCATCATCACCTCCTCAGGCAGAGACTTCCATAGTCTCACTGCTCTTACCGTAAAGAATCCTCTTCTATGTTTATGTACAAACCTTCTTTCCTCCAGACGCAGAGGATGTCCCCTCGTCACAGTCACAGTCCTGGGGATAAATAGATCATGGGAGAGATCTCTGTACTGACCCCTGATATATTTATACATAGTTATTAGATCTCCCCTCAGTCGTCTTTTTTCTAAAGTAAATAACCCTAATTTTGATAATCTTTCTGGGTACTGTAGTCCACCCATTCCAGTTATGACTTTAGTTGCCCTCCTCTGAACCCTCTCCAGCTCTGCTATGTCTGCCTTGTTCACAGGAGCCCAGAACTGTACACAGTATTCCATGTGTGGTCTGACTATTGGTTTGTAAAGTGGCAGGACTATGTTCTAGTGATAGAATAAACTGAGATACTAGTTGTAAAGGATAGTGAAATTCCTCTATCTTACCTAATACAAAATCAGAAAGGGGTGCTGGTTTTATGGTTCTTGCATCCCATGTTTGGACCTGATCTATTTTCTCAACGTCTTTTTGTAGGTGAGGTCTCCAGAACTAAACACAGTATTCCAAGTGTAGTTAGAGTGCTACATAGTACTATAAACCCTTATAAGAATTCAGCTTGAAGTACCATATTCTATACATAAAGTACAAACTATCCATTATTTTTTTCAAAAAATGATATCTATCTTGCAGTAAAAGAAATTTTCTTTTTTTTCAGAAAGCACACTTGTGATTCAGTAATAGTTTCATAAAATAAGATTGGTAAGTGTTGAAGTCGATAACGTATTGTGGTCCTGTTTTTCATGTGCATTTGTCCAGATGAAACATACAAAATTAATTAGCTTTTCACCCAGTAGGCAATGATTTCAGGCACTTTGGGGAAAGTGCAGAGAAAGTTAACAACCTTTCTATCTATACTGACCTAAATTTGCAAGAGACCTCTAGGGCATGTGTTCTAATTATATCCCAACACAAAAAATAAATATTCAAGGATTTAACACTTCAAAGTTCAATTCCACCTACGCTGACGTGTGTTATACTTGAACTCATGACCCTTAATTTTCCTTTTTTTTAATGTCAATTTAATTTGTTTGTCTAGGATTATTCCGTACCACGAGGGTAGAATTTGTGTTGCAATGTCTACAAGATGTGTCTTTGAACTGCATTTTCCTAGCTTGTCTAATGTAAAACAAACAATAAAGTCAAGTAAAGGTGTAAAAAAAGTCAATCTAAGAAGTAAAATGAAAGCAATGAGAAATTAAATGAGTTTGGCATGAAAGATACAAAGTAACTATTTAAACATGCCCTACTAATGGTTTCGACCTGTCTTCTCTTTAGTGACGAATTATCAGGTTGATGGAGCAAGAAGAGTAGTCATTCTCAGTTTATTGTGACATACTGACCCAGTCCTGTTCCTGTGTTGCTGTTTGTTGTCAGTCATCACTGCTATGACCATCATGATGGGGGGCTGGTGCGCAGGTTGGGCAGCATGTGCATAGTATACATGGCTGCTTGGCCAATCACAGATGACTAATGCTTAGTCAATCAGTAAGTCATACCACCCAGGCAGTCAGGAAGCCATGTCAGTCAGAGGGTTTGCCATCAAGACAAAGAGCAGGGCACTCTATATAGCTGTCCCGTGTGATGGCCACAGTGCCAGTTATTGATATAGTTAGGGTGCATTCACATGACCCATTGAAAAAAATCCTATTCTTGCCCGCAAAATGGACAAGAATAGGACATGTTCTATAATTTGTGGCTTAGTTGCATGAATGTGGATAGCACTCGGATGACATCCGTGTGCTGTCCACATTTTTTGCCGATCCATAGAAATTAATAGGTCAGTGTATGATCTGCAAAAAATGCAGATCGGACACGGATTCAAAATATGGTCAAGTGCATGGGGCCTTATCCTCTGTTTTTTCTTTGCTCCTCCTATTATTTGTCCTCCATTGCATTATTCGACTTGTCCCAACTCTGACTTTGCTTCTAAACCAACACCTTATGTACTGGACTTGGCTTCTGGATCAATCACTTATGTACTGTATTATATATTCCCTGCTTCATTTACAGTGGCAAGTTAAGTAAACCCTTTGGTATTACATGGATAAAGGCATTCTTGTGGCTGGTCATAAAATCATCAATGTCTTATCCCCAAAACAAGATCACAAGGTCTAACACAATCACAGAAAAAAACGTGGTCTAAAATGGCAGAAAATTGCTCAGACCCCATATGCTGTTGCGCATATCAAACCGGGGGAGCAATTCCTGCACATGTGATCCATTGCTAACAGCAATCCCCAGCAAAAATGCATACAATGGAGTATGCCTGCAGCGGACCACATGTACCACAAAACCATCCTACCACACAAGGTAACAAATTGTGTGGAGGTGGCGAACTATATAATCAAATAATCACTAGTAAAGGTGCACTGCGGCGGTAATGCAATTGACAATATATGGCTAAACCCTCATGCTGATGTTAAAATGAGACTTTCGCCAATATATTCTTATATCAAGAACATACCGGAGCCTGAGCACCACGTCAAGGAATCTCAGAGTGGCACGGGACCTAATGCTAACCTACCTTGCCGTATGGGCAATTGCAGAAGGAGCATATAGGCCGACACACAGCCACCAATTCCTAGTTACCTCCAGCGTGAGATCACACATGCAATGGGAGGAGGGAGGAGGCTATGAGCCCCACCTACCAATAACTCATGTGACTCAGGCTGCACAGGTGCACCAGAATGTTACCATAAGATGTAAGTAATGGTACATTCAGACCTGGAGTTGCCACATCTCCAGGTGTAAATGTTCAAACACAATCACAGAAAAAAACGTGGTCTAAAATGGCAGAAAATGGCTGCCTTGTGTAGGATGGTTTTGTGGTACATGTGGTCCGCTGCAGGCATCCTCCATTGTATGCATTTTTGCTGTGGTTTGCCGTTAGCAACGGATCACATGTGCAGGAATTGCTCCCCCGGTTTGATATGCGCAACAGCATATGGGGTCTGAGCAATTTTCTGCTATTTTAGACCACGTTTTTTTCTGTGATTGTGTTTGAACATTTACACCTGGAGGTGTGGCAACTCCAGGTTTGAATGTACCATTACTTACATCTTATGGTAACATTTTGGTGCAACCTGAGTCACATGAGTCATTGGCAGGTGGGGCTCATAGTCTCCTCCCTCCTACCATTGCATGTGTGATCTCACGCTGGAGGTAACTAGGAGTTGGTTGCTGTGTGTCGGCCTATATGCTTCTTCTGCAATTGCCCATACGACTAGGCAGGTTAGTGTTAGGTCCCGTGCCACTCTGAGATACCTTGACGCGGTGCTCGGGCTCCGGTATGTTCTTGATATAAGAATATATTGGCAAAAGTCTCATTTTAACATCAGCGTGAGGGTTTAGCTATATATTGTCAATTGCATTACCGCCGCAGTGCACCTTTATTAGTGATTGTAAGATCACAAGGTCTGTCTAAACAAAACCAGGTAAGCAGAACAACTTGACACAGACAGAAGATTCCCCTCATAAAACTATCCTGGCTTATAAATTTCCTCAAATCCTCTACACCTGGTGGAGTGATTCAAAAGGTCGGGCTGAGGATACCTTCACTTGCAGAGGAGGTCATGTATAAAAACCTATACAAATGAATATTCATCAAATAAATACTGGACCTAATCCATATTTGGCCAGTGTGCTCAATCATGTTCGATTCAGACCATTTACCAACAGGCCATTTATCACCTGTGTTATAGTCGCCTCATTCAGGGCTCTGTAAGATGTAGTAATTAAGGAACTCATCAAATACTGCCTGTAATCACTCCATTTTTGATATGACAGGTTGGATGAAGGTAGTATGAAGTCGCTATGATACCCACAAGAAAATATATGTTAGTGGAGAGATTTTGAATCAAAACCTTTGTTAAGCTGACCTCATAAAACTTGGTTGTAAGAGGCCATTAGAATACACGCAGGCGTCTCCATGACATCAGAGAAAGGAGGGCTAGTGGTGGAATTTGCAGATTCTTCTTCAGGCTGTTTTTATTGCAAGTGTTTTCTCATGTGGCGATGTCCATGATGTGTTTTTTTTTTTTTTTTTTGGTTAAGTATTTTGATTTTGGGGAAAGGGAGATTATTTGAACTTTTATAATTTTTTGATTTTATACTGATTTTTTAAAATATTTTCCCTATTTCCCTTTCTCTTTTCCCCCAAGTCCAGTGTTTAACCCAATCAGAACTTAGATTACAGACACTTATGACCAACTGTGAGTTACCTTATTAGTGGTGCTAGTTCTGCGTTGACTATCCTCCTTCACATGTGCTGGGAATAGTCTGGAGTAAGGGTCCGGTGTTTCTCATGTGGATCGCGCCCTGGCCTGTGGCGCGCTCCTGTGCATACAAGTTGTGCCTCGCACTCTCACGGAGCGAATAATTATGTCACTATACAAACTACGGGAAGTAGCAGGCACCAAGCTTCTTTCCAACGCGTTTCGGACAGTACGCTGTCCTTCGTCAGGGAAGTGACTTAGTGGCTGTGAAGATGAAGTTAAAAACACAGGGGTATTCCCAGGCATAATGAAAGCACGTGGAACACCCCTGTGTGTTTAAATTTTATTAGGTTTAAAAAAATGTATATTCATTGGGGGTTGAAACCCACAATCATCTTCTTAAATGGCCAGTACTCTAACCACTGAGCTACAGAACGCTATAGTAAATATGTGACATATTCTTTTTTTTTTTAAACTCATGTTTAGCAGAAGAATTATTTTATACTTTTTTAGTAATTACAAAATATGTAATGGCACATAATGATGGCATAAAAGCTTGATTGCCATTATGTTCATATCCATATTATTATTTTAACCAGAAAATATATCATATCTGTTATTATTGAGTTAAATAGTTCAGTAGTTGGAGTATTGACTTTTCATTCAGATTGTTATAGGTTTGAATCCCCAGATTCTCCAGAAGGCGCAAAAGTCAAAAAATGATTGATTGTGTGTGTATGTATGTCACTGTCGTGGGGTCCACTGCAGGTGTCAATATTATTGGGTCGACTGTAGTTGTCACTGGTATGGAGGCTCTGTGGATATCACTATTAAGGGGGCACTGCAGTTGCGACTGGATGTCATTGTTATGTCACTTATGGGGGTATTGTGCATGTCACTGTTACGTAGGTGCTGTGGCAGTCACTGCATGTCATTATCCCAGTAAGAGGACTGAAACGTTGCTGTATGGATGAATGAAGGACAACACATTTTTTCACCATTTGGATGTGCTGCAGCTTTTTTTTTTCTTTTCTATATATATATTATAATAAAATATATTTATACACATATCTCACATATAGGAGGCGGAGCCCAAACATTTGGTGCTGGCGGACATCTCTCTCTTCAGCGCAGCAACAGGTTTACACTGCCACTCTATAAATTTGATTTGGCTGCTTTTCCGAATTTCACAAAGAAATTCGACTTGTGACAAGTTACTTCATCACAAAGCGCATTTCTTTGTATGTACCGAGCGCAATGATGGGGAACAGCAATTGAACCCCTCAGATGCCACATTCATCGCTGATCTCAGCATTTCTTTATATATTATAGTAAAATATATTTATACACATATCTCAGGATCTGAAGCCCAAACATTTGGTGCTGGCGGACATCTCTTCAGCGCAGCCACAGGTTTACACTGCCACTCTGTAAACTTCAGCACTGCTTCCCGTTGAAATGAATGGGAAGCAAAAACCAAGCAGTTGCTGCCAAAATTTAGCTGAAAAAAATGATGTGTGAATGGGCCCATATGCTAGTTTCACATCTGTGTCCAGAAATCCAGCAGGCTGTTCCGGCAGAAAATCTGGCATAGCCAGGTGGACAAAAATTTCTGCATGTACTACTTTCTGTCCAGCTGAAAGCTGGCATTTCTGCCAGAGAGCGGCCAAATCCCCATCAGATCCCATCCCATTTACAATAGTAAATGGCATTCGTCAGTTCACAGCATTTGGGTACAGTGACACATCCGTGTGTGCTTTGCTGTCCGCAAATTGCGGATCCGCAAAACACGGACACCGGCCATGGCCGCACATGGCCGGCTCTATAATAGAGATTACTTTTCTTGTCCGTGGATTCGGACAAGAAAAGGACATGTTCTATATTTTTGCGGGGCCGCAGTACAGAAGTGCAGATGCGGACGGCACGCTGTGTGCCGTCCGCATCTTTTGCGGCCCCATTTAAAATGAATGGGTCCGCACCCGTTCCGCAATTTTGCCTTACACGATGAATTCTGGCAGACTGTCCTCTGGATTTCTGCTAACAGATGTGAACGTACCCTTCAATACACACATCAGCAGGCAGTATAACACATCACTTGTACAATACATGACTTACTATGTTACAGGCTCAGCAGACAGATTAGATACATATGTGATTTGATGTGCTTGCTGATTCAAGCTTTTTGTTACACTCTGGAGACGGTGAAAGAGGGGCCTGTGGATTGTCAGTGATGTGATTTAGAAACTGAGTAAGGGCTCATTCAGACGGCCGTATGATGTCCGCAAAAATACGGTCCGTTTATGACCCATAGACGTCAATGGGGCTATGTCCTGATTTTCACTGACAAGCATAGGACATGTTTCATTTGTTTTGCAGAGCCATGGAATGGAAAAAAGGGCCCATAGAAGTGAATGGGTCAGTATGTAATCCGCAAAAAAACGGATTCGCATTTTTGCGGACAACTTACAGCCGTCTGAATGAGCCCTTATAAATAGTCAGGTAGGATTCATGTATGTGGGTGTAGTAGCATGGCCACAAGAGGTGTAGTGGGCGGAGCTCCTGCAAACTGATCAGTGTGGGGACGGGTCCAGCCTGTTACTCATCACTCTGCAGCCGTGTAAACAAGGAGCTCTGAATATAAACAGACCTGCCAGGGTAGGGTACAAATTTAAAAGGAATTTAAAAGTATTTTAGTTGCACTATTTTTCCCGGTATTTACTTGTGCACTCGGCCAGCGTGTCTCAGACAGCGAGCGCAGTATGTTACTCTGAATGCTCATGAACACGCCCTTGCTCTGAGACACGCCGGCCAAGTACACAAGTAAATGTAATTTTCAGAATGCATGGAGACACAGGCGATATGTCAATCATTTTAAAATATGGACTACTAGAGAGATCCTCCTCTATGGCATCCATATACCCTAATGAGACATGCAGACAACCCCTTTGAGTATGAATATTTGTTGACCTTTTACCGTATTTTTTGGATACTTGTCTTCATGTGACCTGCTAGAAATCTTGTGTGTTTTCTGGGAGTCCTCATCTGTTCTTTAGCCCTCTCACTCTTGTTTGGAGAAATCATAATTCCTCAAATATAGGGATGGATTTATACATTTCGCTATGATCCGTTTTATTGTACTAATAACCACTTTGCAAATTAGCAAAATGATCTAACATATTAAGTAATGTTCTGATCTGCTTATCACACTCTGAGAATATACTCTGCATTGTTTGTAATACAATATTCTAGTTTTGTGAATCACTTATTGTACATACATATTGTATAATATTTTATTGTAAAAACTTACAAAATCAAAGTCCCTTTACATACCAATTAGTGGAGCATTTCAATAGCTGCGTATTTTACAACTAGCAGTTACTGTAATTCTGATGCTCTTGAAATACATTTATTAATTATTTCCTTGATTACAAGTACAGTGGGTAAATGGTAATGAAATGTGTCTCATATCATTTTAAGTATGTGTATTTACAAATCTCTGTAAATGACGATGATTAAGAAATGCTTTTAAGGAATAGAATAAGATATACCCCACTACACACCACTTCATACATTCTGCACTTGCCCCACATGCATGCTGACAAAGTACTTTGTATTTTAACCTCATTATACAAAGAGCATTTCTATTCAAATAAAAAGATATGTAATATGAATCACTCATTTGTCCTCCTCTGTCAATGAGTATGTATGCTTTTGAGTAGAGATGAGCGAATCATTCAAAATTTGCTTCGTCGAATATTTGCTGAATTTCTGACAAGATGTGTATTTAAACGAACTTATTCATCGAATCTACGTTAAAAAAATACATGTTTTTTGCGAACATTCCTGCCAAATTACGTACGTACAGTCAGCATAGTTAAAAGTACCCAATACCTAAGCATTAGCGTACAAAAGTGCGTACGAATCCTTAGCGTACTATTGACACGCGATTGCGTTATATGCACGAGGCTAGGCCGCAGCAGACAATCTTTAGAGGCAGTCCATATGAACTAGAAAAATAAGGTGCTCACTGCTGCTAGCTATCAATAAGTGAATAATTTACTAAAAACACTGTACAATAAGTGCATAATAGGACACATTGCAGTACCAGAAAAAGAATACACACAATGATCTAAAGTGCTGAACCATTAAAAACAGTGTAGCTAAAATACAACAAAGACATAAGTATGCAAACATTTTAGTGCAATCAATTTCACATTTGCAAGCATAAAAGGCTCAGATATACGTTTGAGTCTCTCCTTATGGATCCTAGTTGGCATGATAAAACACTGTCTGTCTGGAACACATATTCCAAAATTCAATTGTAATCCACGTGAGGTAAAATTGTAATCCAAACAGGTAATGTGTAATCCACATGGATAATAGAGAATAGCAGCAAATAGAGAACCTTTTTGGAAAAGGGGGCTCCCAAATAACCTGAGAAGGGGGTAAAAAGGAAAATAGGCGCTCTTAGGCGCAACTGGGACCTTTCTGCAGAATAGGGGGAGTCCTGACTGACAATCATGTCCACTCCAGCTGGGTGAGAGTCAAACGGGGGCAATACATTGCATTAAAAAGCTGCACATAGAGAACCCTTTCTGCCAAGGGGGCTCCCAAATAACCTGAGAAGGGGGTAAAAAGGAAAATAGGTGCACTTCGGGCGCAACAGGGAAATTTCTGCAGAATGGGGGGAGTCCTGACAGCCATGCCCATCTGGATGAGAGTCAAACAGGGCAACAGTAACTAAACAAAAACAACTGCCAACTAGCATCTCACCCGTCAGGTGCAGTCCATGGTGTGGCTCCCATAGGTCCTCCTGCAGTGTCCTTGACACTGCCAGTAGTTGGGTTCCTCATATGAGGGACCTGAAGTCCTCCTCGCTCGAGCTGCTGCTGAAGCTCATCAGAGGACGCTCCTGCCTCTTGTAGGCAATGCTCGCTGCGGTGGTGGAACTCCAGTGCCCTCTTCTTCCTAAAGTTGGACTTGACTGGGTTCCGGGTGGTGGTGACGCACGCTGCAGTCATTTTCGCTTTTCTGGATGCTCCTGCCAGGACAGCAGGGGTAGGGACTTCCAGTTGCAGCAAGGTTCCAGTTCCAGAAAGGTTGCATCCAGGAAAGAAGCACCAGCTTCCCCGGCTGCTGCTGGCTTCATCTTCCATGGAAGCTGGTATTGGTGGACCACCGTGGATTGGAAGGTGAATGATAACGTGGTCAGCTGACCCAGCTGTAAGGACTGTGGTGGTGGTGCTGGTAGTCCAAGAATCAAAGGCTCCGGCTGAGGCTGTGGCTTTTCCCCGAACTGGAGGACACCATCTGGAAACTCCTGCAGGCAGCGCAAGCGTCCTGGACCTGGTGGTTCATCCAGCCACACTTCTGGTTCCGTTGTAGGCACCAGAGGCTTTGAAAGGAGGGTAACCCCGGTCGCAAATAGGCCTTTCAGGGATGCCATTTGGGGGGTACTCCACCTGTTCCCCCACGTACAGGCTATGCCGATGTTGTGGCAGGTACGGCCGTTTCACCGACCTGCGGCCCACAAAATACTCCTTTCCATCCTCATCATCCAGCAGGAAGCCAGACCCTCTCCCAACAGAAAACCAAATCAGTTCCCTTTCTCCGTTCCAATGAAGGATCTCCTGGCCTAGGGTGGTGGAGTACCTGTATGACCCAGTCCACCACTGCGGTTTTATAGTCCCAGAGGGTCTGTGCATGGGCCGTCACAGATGCTGGAACAATTGGGTTCTGATATATGGAAGGGGTGGATCTCCTCCTGGGCGGTGAAGTGGATGCTCCAGCCGCCACCGCCGCATGAGCCAAAGCAGACATTCCAGCCGCAGGAGAGAAGTCTTCACTCCCTATACATGCAAAACAGTTAGATCCCGGTGGGCCGGGCTGGTTTTTTCCAGTTCTGAGGGGGCCTTATCTTCACTTTCCCGTTCTTGAGTGGGCATATCGTCATTGTCCCGCCTCACGCAGAATGCGTACGTTTCTTACGTTTCATACGTATCGTACGTATGGTTAGCGTGTAAAATTTTGATTTACGAATATTACGAAGCGAATCCAAAGAAATTCGGACTCGCTTCGCAGCTGAAAATTTCCAAGATTCGATACGAATCTATGAAGCGGCGAATAGATTCGCTTATTTCTACTTTTGAGGTACACTTTTGACTGACAAACATGGCCACTATCACAAGATTCACAAGAGTTGTCATCATGCTTTTCCAGGATATCTAATGACAAACCAAATTGATATATCACCCACAGCATATTACTGCAAAACTAAACAGATAAATCTTTTTCCTGGCCTTCACATCTGCCAAGCTTGCATACCTTCCAAATGATATGCTAATTCTGCCTCAGAGTTTTTCCAAATTTTAAAGGAAACTTGTGTATTTTGTATAGCTTTCCTGTTTATGTTAAGACTGTCATCTTTCAGTCAACTGACAGCAGTCTCTCATTATGACCCCCCTGTATAAATCTCATGTCCCTTCAATAAAACCATTCTAAGGACACTTCTTGATTATCGGATTCAGTTTTAGGCTCCACATTCTAAGAAGGATATAGAAGAGGTTGAAAGGGTTCAGAGGAGGCGGACATATTGATTATTAAATGGGATGGAATGTCTATTTTATAATGAGAAGCTTGAAATATTATGCTTGTTTAGTTAGGAAAAAAGACACCTTAGAGATATAATTTACATGCATAAATATATGTGTCGTGAGGGCATATGATTTATTTGTTCTAAGGACCAGTGTACATTCATTATTGTGGAGGAAAGGTGATTTAGACGTCAATACAGGAAAAGATTCATTACAGTAATCAAACTATTAAATGCCCTACCCCAGGGATGCACAAGCTGCGCCCCTTCAACTGTTGCAAAACTACAACTCCCAACATGCTCTGATAGCTGTAGGCTGTTTGCAGCAGTTGGAGGCCCACAGGTTGGGCATCCCTGTTCTACGCCAAGAGGTGGTAATGAACAGATACTATGTCTGCATTTAAAAGGATTACATGCTTATCTATTAGCAAGTGGAATTGAGGGTTATAATTAATCTAACAATATTGTATAATTGATCTGAGAGATTGAACTTGATAGACCTGTGTCTTTTTTTCAACCTGGGTAACTATGATACAAGCACACGACTGATAGTACCACTTATCTGTGGGTCAAAAGCATCAGACAGCAATAGTTTACGTTCATTCTCTGTTTTCCCACAGTAACAGCCCTTGTCTAAGATTCTGCCAAACCCTATAAACAATAGATTTTGGCCGGATACTCTGAAAATATCTAATGTCTAAACTATTTTAATGTTTTTACTTTCTGGGGCAACTATTGGAAATTATGTTCTTCTCTTTTTGTACAATTTGGGTACAATATAAAAGAAAATATTGTGTGAGTCCCCCTCATGCCGCCAAGGCAGGAAAGACCTCTAAAGAAGATATTTGGTATTTGATAATTCTGTTTCTTACAGATGTTTATTTTGATTGCAATCTGGAACTTTTTATCATATTTTTCAAACCATTCCTGAACATTTTTTACAGTGTGCAAAGTGCATTATCCTAATGAATGAGGCTACTGCCATTAATACTTTGGTCATCAACAATGTTTAGGTAGGTGGTAGTGTTGAGCGAATTGAAGCATCCAAAGTGGAAATTTATTTTTTCCTAAAATGGCAGCGACGTGTTACAAAGGTAAAGTAAGAATAAAAGAGCATCCATAATGCAGTGAAGCCAGCTAATCAGCAGCTAACCGGTCCCTGTGATGTCACAGCCCTATAAAAATCCTAATCCCGCCCGGTCTCAACCATTTTACAGTGAACTGAGCATAGGGAGAGATGTGCCAAGTGCTAGGGACAATGTTTCGCAAAGCTTTAATTGTAGAATCTTGGATAGGGAGACTGCAGGAACAGTGCAGGCTGTGTAATCATAAGCTGAAGGGATCCATAGGAGACAGCTCAGTTTGCACCAATCCCTGCACAGAGCTATCCAATTGAACAATGTCTACCTTGTGTAATAGATAAGAAATTCTGTTACTCCTTGATTCTCAAATTGGGGTGAATAAGATGTCTTATTTAACTGTTATTGGGGTGAATGAGATGTCTTATTTAACTGTTATTGGGGTATCCCCCTTGTTTAATAGATATATAATTCTATTATGCCTTGATTCTCAAATTGGGGTGAATAAGCAGTGTAATTTAACTGTTATTGGGGTGTCCACCTTGTTTTATAGATAACTAATTCCATCAGGCCTTGATTATCAAATTAGGGTGAATACGTCTATTTTTACTGTTGTTGGGGTGCCCACCTTGATTAATAGATATGTAGCTCTATTACACCTTGATTCTCAAATTGGGGTGAATAAGCTGTCTATTTTTACTGTTATTGGGGTGCCCACCATGTGTCTTGTATAAACAATCCCATTAGGCCTTGATTCTCATATTAGGGTGAATAAGCTTTCTAATACTAGTGTTATTGAGGTGTCCACATTGACATTGAATACCTTTTTTATTTATATACTGTTACTGTACAGTATGTCCAACAGACAGGTGCCAAGGCCCTCTGAGGCAGCAGAAGAAGGGAGGTGGTAGCAGCATCCGCAGCAACAGGCCACAGCTTCTACTGTCATCCAGAGGTCATGTTTTGACCAGCAATCCAGCTGTCCTTAAATGATTGACTAGGTCTGCAACATCATCTTAACTGACAGGAGTCGGTGGGTTCCTTTGACACTACACTTAGTTGGCATGTCCTAGGAGCAAACTCTGTGCCCTCACCTGCCCTGAACCTTTTTAGCGAGGACGACCTTAGTGAGGACAGTCAGCAGCTACAGATTTGAAGGAGAGATCCGCTGCAAGTAGCAAGTAGCAATGATGAGACTGGTGGGGTAATATAAGTGAGGAGCAGACAGTGGTGGATAATGATGTAATCGACCACACGTAGAAGCCAGGTGAAGAGGGGGCTACATCAGGGGGTGAAGGTGGCAGCTTGCGCATGAGAAAGCAGCAGGGTGGCAGCACATGGCTGAGCCAAGAGGGTACAAGCGTGGCCATGAGTCAGCAGGGTGATAGTAGTGTGAGATCTGGAGCCAAACGTGCAGTTTGGAAATTTTTTATAAAGTCGTTGGAGGACGTCGGGGTGGCCATATGTAGTATCTGTGGGCAGAAGGTGAAGCATGGCCAGGGTGCCAATGTTGAAGACACAACACATGAAGCATTACCATAAAGTGGCCTGGGAAAACTGTGGTGCTAATATAGTGGTACAGCCTGACATAGCCACTGCATCTCCCAGTGGCCTGCACCCCTTCTCAAGTAGTCAAGGCTCCACCACCTCAGCAGAAGGGACCTGTGTTTCCTTCCCATCATCTACTGGTCCTGATGCTTCTCTTACTCCTCATCACGCATTTCGCATCGATCACCAAGACGATTGCAAAAAGACAACAGTATGCATGCCCTCATCCAACTGTGCAGAAGTGGAACATGCTCCTGGCCAAGTTGCTGGTACTACAGTCCCTCCCTTTCCATGTGGTTGACTCTGCACATTTCATAGAACTGATGGCTTGTGCCAAGCCAAGACGGAGAGTCCCAAGCCGTCATTACTTCTCTAAAAAACACATATATATTGAGCAGAAGCTGGGCCAGTCCTTGAGCCTGTTGGTGTCTGGTACATTTCAAGGCGGTGCTGACGTGTGGAGCTGTAACTATGGTCAAGGACAATATATGTCCTTTACAGCTCACTGGGTAAATGTGGTTCCTGCCCAGGCAAACCAGCAACTTTGTCTGGTGATGGCAATGCCACCTCCACATTCTCATGCTATGATTGTGGTGCTAATGTCCTCCCTTGCCTCCTCATCCTTCACATTGTCCTCATCCCCCACTTTAGGCACAGTTCTGAGTGGTCCTCCAGCATACCACCTATGTAGAGCATGGCAGTGTCATGCTGTTCTGCACCTGGTCATCCTGAGCATACTGAGTCACATCGGGAAGAAACTGCTTTGCGTCATCAACCAAGAAATCAAATACTGGCTGTCTCCCCGCCAACTGAAGATCATAACCATGGTCACCGATAACAGGAAGAACATTCTATCGGTGCTGAGTCAAGGAGGGCTGACCTATGCACCTTGCATGGTGCACATCATGTGTAACCCAGTCCCTGAAGTCTTCCACCCAACTGCAAGACATCTTGAAAATGACCAGGAAACTCTGCATGCACTTCAGTCACTTTTACCATGCAAAGCATACCCTCCTTGAGTTGCAAAGGCAGAATAGTGTTCCCCAACATCGCCTCATATGCAACATTTTCACATGTTGGAACTCCACCCTTCACATGTTGGACCGACTATATGAGCAGAGGAATGCCATGAACGATTTCTTGATGATGCAGACGGACAGGGGTACTCCCGTTTGTAACTTTGACATTAGCCAGTGGCAGCTGGTGCGTGTCACCTGCCATTTGTTCAGGTTATTTGAGGAGGCCACTTTATTTGTCAGTTGCCAGGACTACAGGATGAATTATGTAATTACACTCCTTCATGTCGTGGAGCAGATGCTGATAAATCTGGCTGGCCAGGGCACAGGAGACATGGCCCCTACATCTCATGACCACCTGAGTCCTGTGGGGGCTGAACTGGCAGAGGAGGAGGACATTGACGTCCAGAAAATGTATACAGAAATGGGTGGTTTATCTGCATAAGTGACAGAAGTAGCTGAAGGGTGATAAGGAAGGCCAGACAGATGACCCCTACAGACCCGGCAGTATGTTGTGGAGATGAAGGCAGGGAGTTCCTCCGAGTCCTTTGTACAAATGGACAGATGCATGCTGAGTTGCTTGTGTAGTGACAGACGCATTATCACCATTTGGCAGAGGGATGACTACTGGCTTGCCACGATGTTAGACTCTCACAACTGGGCCAAAATGGGCGCTTTTTTTATACCTAGTGAGAGGGATGACGCTGGCCCCGTCACATGACCCACCAGTGGGCCTATTTAACAGGCAGTCTTCTAGCCACAGGTTGCCTGTGATTGCTCTTCCGCCCAGTGCTTGTTTTGATCCATTGCTGTTACTGATTCGACTTTGGCTTTATTCCTCGACTTCGTCCTCTGTCTCATCCTCCTGTACCTCGTGCCCTCTTGGTTTTGACTTCGGCTTGTTTGGTAGACTTCACTTCTGCTCGCTCCTTTGGCTTTGACGTTACTTCCAGGTTTGACCCTTGTTTGACCACTTCTCTATATTGTGTGTGTCTGTACTGTAGTTCCTTTATTGTGTTCTCACCTTGTTCCCTTCCCTGTATGCCCCAGCACTTATCCAGGTTAGGGAACGTCGACTAGTTGTACGCCGTTGCCTAGGACGGGCCGTGCAAGTAGGCAGGGTCAGAGGTGGGGTTCAAGTCAAGGCTGCACCTTCCCCCTGACGTGACACATCCCATGTAGTCAGTTGGTCTCTGCCCATGTGTTTCATTGCCCATCCTCACGAAGGTCTGACTGGGGGGACCCTCTGCGCTCACGCTCCACTGCCATGACTGTTGGAGAGGGGTGGGGGCAGGAGCAGTACCAGCTCCGTCAATAGTAACTTAACTCTATTCTCTGATGAGCACATTTCTTCACCCACCTACCGAAGAAACCAGCTAGCAACAGCAGGACATGAAGCAGAACCTGAACCAGCAGGTGGTGGCATACTTGGAGTGCACCCTATTACCCCAGATTCAAGGTACCCTGGACTACTGAGCAGCCAAACTTGAATCGTGGCCGCAAATGGACAATTTTGCCCTGAGCAAGCTTTCCTGCTTGGCCAGTAGTGTGACAGGGGGCATATTTACACCAAACTCACCTTTTAACACAATATGTTGAGATATTACCTTTTATAAAAACAAATCAGGCGTGGATTGGCCAGGATTTTCACACACCGATGCCTGATACATAAGATTAGATCATTCTTGCAGTAATGTTCTTACTGCAGTGTGCTGCCACAGCAGAATATTGTGAGAAATGGCCCGTTAATTCTGGCCACCTGCTTCAGCCATTATTTTGATGCTGCCCCCCGCTTGATGCCATTTTCTATTACTGCCACCATCTTGTGCTGTTACTGCCACTGTTGTTGCTCCCCCACTTCCCCACTCTGTGACTGGGCAATTATGTTGGCTCCTCATGCTGTTGCCACCCTCACCAGTCTGTTCTGGGGACACTAGTGTCCCTGTTTGGCCTTGTTAATATCACAGTTGAAAAACACAACGGATCGTGTATTTGGAGAATCTAGTAGCTTCTGGGGGGGCAGGGGGGCAACGACTCCGGGCCCAGTGCCTCTGGGGGGCCCAGCAGGGATAGCCTTAGTACAATCAGGCGAATACAAGTGAGCGCTTCAATTATGTAAGCACTCACTTGTATGTAGGGACCCCCATCAGACCTCAGATCAGCCCACCCAGCCACATAAGGTTAAAATAAAAACCTTTCTTACCTGTCCTGCGCTGCCCTCCGGTCCAGCGCTCCACTCTCTTCCCTGGCCGGCGCACACTATGACCTGACCCTGGACCCACTTGTCTTTTTGCCTTACCAATACTTATAAAATACTGATGCAAAAAACTGATCAAATACTGATCGTGTGATAGGGGCCATTAAAGTCCTGCATGCAGGATTTCTTTTCCATCTGAGTAAAACCGATATATATATATATATATATATATATATATATATATATATATATATACACTCACCGGCCACTTTATTAGGTACACCATGCTAGTAACGGGTTGGACCCCCTTTTGCCTTCAGAACTGCCTCAATTCTTCGTGGCATAGATTCAACAAGGTGCTGGAAGCATTCCTCAGAGATTTTGGTCCATATTGACATGATGGCATCACACAGTTGCTGCAGATTTGTCGGCTGCACATCCATGATGCGAATCTCCCGTTCCACCACATCCCAAAGATGCTCTATTGGATTGAGATCTGTTGACTGTGGAGGCCATTTGAGTACAGTGAACTCATTGTCATGTTCAAGAAACCAGTCTGAGATGATTCCAGCTTTATGACATGGCGCATTATCCTGCTGAAAGTAGCCATCAGATGTTGGGTACATTGTGGTCATAAAGGGATGGACATGGTCAGCAACAATACTCAGGTAGGCTGTGGCGTTGCAACGATGCTCAATTGGTACCAAGGGGCCCAAAGAGTGCCAAGAAAATATTCCCCACACCATGACACCACCACCACCAGCTTGAACCGTTGATGCAAGGCAGGATGGATCCATGCTTTCATGTTGTTGACGCCAAATTCTGACCCTACCATCCGAATGTCGCAGCAGAAATCGAGACTCATCAGACCAGGCAACGTTTTTCCAATCTTCTACTGTCCAATTTCGATGAGCTTGTGCAAATTGTAGCCTCAGTTTCCTGTTCTTAGCTGAAAGGAGTGGCACCCGGTGTGGTCTTCTGCTGCTCAAAGTTCGACGTACTGTGCGTTCAGAGATGCTCTTCTGCCTACCTTGGTTGTAACGGGTGGCAATTTGAGTCACTGTTGCCTTTCTATCAGCTCGAACCAGTCTGCCCATTCTCCTCTGACCTCTGGCATCAACAAGGCATTTCCGCCCACAGAACTGCCGCTCACTGGATGTTTTTTCTTTTTCGGACCATTCTCTGTAAACCCTAGAGATGATTGTGCGTGAAAATCCCAGTAGATCAGCAGTTTCTGAAATACTCAGACCAGCCCTTCTGGCACCAACAACCATGCCACGTTCAAAGGCACTCAAATCACCTTTCTTCCCCATACTGATGCTCGGTTTGAACTGCAGGAGATTGTCTTGACCATGTTTACATGCCTAAATGCACTGAGTTGCCGCCATGTGATTGGCTGATTAGAAATTAAGTGTTAACGAGCAGTTGGACAGGTGTACCTAATAAAGTGGCCGGTGAGTGTATATACAAAACATCATACGCAAATGGCCAAAATTCATGTAAATTAAGCATTAGGCCTCTATCACATGGTCAGTATTTTGCATCAGGATTTGACCATGATTGAGAAGCCATGCAAATTTTCACATCACATGTCATCTCTGTTTTGGACCTATTCCTGTATTTGATTTACCAATACTGATCAAATACTGGCCATGTGAAGGTGGATACTCAAAAGACAGGATCTGTTTTTTTTGGTTACTCTTCTGATGGGTCAGAAGAAGGGAAACATAAACATTGACGTCAACACAAACTTACTTCCGACACCCTTCCCCACTCGTCGTGGGCCCACTACTTGTATCAGCATGTAACAGAACAGGTTCTCTAGCAATGTATGTGGAAACAGCATGTTGTCGAAAATGAGACCGCTCTTTCACTCTATAGTAGAATGAGCGGGTAACACAATACCTTATCTAACAATCAATGTGGACACTCTACAAATAGTGAAATGAGACTGCTCTTTTACAATTTTTTAGAATCAGTGGCTAACAGGTTAACTAAAAATGTACGTGGAAACAGCAGACGGTGTAAGGAGCTCGCTTTTTTTCGCTCTGTAGTAGAATCTTGGCCTACTGCACTGTTAAGTACATTATACCTGATATAAACATTGACTAGAAGGTTTGTAGCAGCACTTACGGAAAATTGTTCAATGTGGTGGTGGGGGTGGTGGTGCCAGCGGTGATAGGAACCAGTCCGTAGTTCCCCTGTTGTTCAAAGGTATTGAAGGAAAACGCAGCACTCCTAGTTCTTCAAAAAATCTTCATTTTATTCACCAAAAATGGTGAATAAAATGCAGATTCTTTGAAGAATTATGAGTGTAGTGGTTTCCTTCAATACCTTGGAGTTCACAATTCAGTTAGTTGGTCATTTATTTCCAGAAGTTACTGTATGATGAGTAAAAATCAGGAGCCAGTCTTGCTTGGAGATAATGTATCATGAAAAGATCTGCACCTGTTCATTGTTTTGGACCTATAACTGACCAAATAACTGAGCCTATTAGTGATGCACGCTGATGCGCTCATCCATATACTGTATGTGACCTACCTGTTATACTGGCGCACAGTAACTGTTTCACTACCAGAAAGGGCTAGCAATGCATGTTACTGCAATGTACAGTGACCTACTGTACACTGAGATACACTCTTCCTACAGACCGGGATATAGCTGATTTTAATACACTTTGTGGCAAATTAATTTGGAACAAATCAAATTTTTTGTAAAAAAATTGGCAACGCGTCCGAAACGAATTTTTGAAAAGTTCACTCATCTCAAGTAGGTGTTATGTGTCAAAGTAACATCTACATGAATGCCAGGACCCAAGCTCTTCCAGCATAACATTGTTTAGAGCATAACACTGACTTCACCAACTTGCCTTCTCCTCATTTTGCCATCTGTTCCCAAGGTAAATGACATACAGGCACTAGGTCGTTCACATGATATAAAAAACATTATTTGTTAGACCCAGCCATCTTTTTCATTGTGAAATTGTGCAAGAACATTGTAGGCCCATCAGCATGGTCACCCATTAGCTACACAGCCTCATACATTGCAAGTTGCGATGCACTGTTTGTTTTGACATCTTTCTATTATAGCCAACAGTAACTTTTTCTGTGGATTGGATTAGACAAACTAGCCTTCACTCCCTACCAGGGTTGCCTGGTTGACAAGTATTCCACTAAATTGGGGTGCTTTTGTTTTTTAGCATCCCGGCAGGTTTTCATATTAGCTGAACCACCAAAACCTAGTTCACCATACTTATTCTCTTTAGGTGGTTAAACAGGCTATCACTACTTCATATCATAAAAACACATCCTACTTAACCTGCATAATGTAATAAAATGTTCCATCTATTTTTTTTTAGAGTTTATTAAGTGCATGTTTGAAATATAAACTTCAAAGCATTTTGGCTGGATTTGAACTTTGGACCTGGCAGCTCTGCTCCTCATGCACACCAATGAGCCTTGAGCTGGTTCACCATTTGTCCTTCCTTGGACCACTTATGGTAAATACTAACCATTGCATACCTAGAACACCCCATAAGATGGCTGGTTCGGCTGCCATCTAGAAATCACAATTTGGACTGTGTAAAGTTGCTCAGATCCTTAGGCTTGCCCATTTTTTCCGCATCCAACACATCAACTATCATTTGGGGTTTCATATTAGCTAATATGATTAAAATTAGCTGACTCTTACAAAGCTGCAATACTCTTTTATAATCACAAGACATTTTATTTCATTTTCAAATTGCCTCCGTTAACAAAGATATATTGTAGCATGCATAGACTTCTTACAAAACTTTGTTTAATTAAAAGCAGACACAAAGCAATTTATATTTGTCAGAAAAACTTGTTTTGTACAGTTTAGTAAGCCTTAAGTAGTGTATATACCTGTCAAACATGCTATTTAAGATAATCAAAAGCGCCTGAGGAATAGGTGTGCACATGAAGTTAAAGAATGAAAGTCATCTTTTCTTGGCACCTATTTATGTAATCTATATGAATCTTGATTTGGATGTTCATATTAGGGAGCCAATGAAACATACATTTAATGAAATGTACACAACACAATGAGAATAAGTTTGTTTAAAAAAAAAGAAAAAAGGGATTATAAATTTGTATGCATTATTTGCATAAGTATATATGCATCTTCAGTCAACACACAGACACAGTGCAATACATATGGTTGTGGTTGAGCATGTTGCTGCAGCTCAGTTCCATTTATTGTAAACTATTGATAAAAGCAATCTAGTGGACTTGTTAGCAGAGATAGCTTATAAGCAGGGGCGTAACTACCATAGCGGCAGATCATGCGACTGCTATGGGGCCCAGGGCAAGAGGGGGCCCAGTCTTAGTTGGGATTATCTCCTCTTCTACTGGAGGTGGAAACTTGGTCAGGACTCTAGCCTCTAAAGGAACAACTTTTAGCAGGCAGTGGAAATGAGGCAGTGGAAAATGGCCCAAGTGTCACTGAAAAATCCTGTGTGGTGGGCCTGGCTTCATCCTTGCTATTAGGCCCTTACTTCTCTATGTACGCCACTGCTTATAAGCCTGCTATATTCATTAGCCTGGTGCTAACTCTGCCTTCTTCTTCCTCCCTCTCCTTCATAGTTCAGAATTACAGTATCCTTTTTTAAATTCTTATACAGTGGCTAACTTTGCTCATGAGTCTACTGTGCTCTTTTTAAACCTTTCCTGACAGTTACTGTACATGAGTGGTTAATGTGAATCCTTTCAGCACTCCCACAAAAATGTTTATTCTCTGACCTGTTAGAATGGTGCCTGTAGTCAATGTAATCTTTTTACCAGTGTCTGTATTTGCAAGTTATACCCTCCCTTCTGATTCTCAGCTGTGTCATGTGACCAACCCTCTGATCTCCAACTGACACGGGACAGTAAGTCAGTTACTTCGCTATTCATTCCAATGAGGCTATATTGAGGCTCTCATAAAAATAGATAGAGAAACTGGTTTCCTGTCTATACATAAGATGCTTTGTTATTTGGAAAGTTTGAGGAAGCTGTCTTACATTTAGAGGCAGTGGATCAGCCGAAGTCATGTAGCTTCTACATAACTGTGGCGGATCCACTGCCAGTGCAGGTCTAAAATGCTGGTCTTAATAAATATGTTGCATAGTACTTACATATACAGAAATATGTTTACCATACACCCCTTTTTTGCTCTGCAAAAAAATGCCTCTAATGCTACAAAAATGTAGCGAAGAAAAAACCTGCTTATGAGCCCACCTGTCACGCTCACACATATGCATGGATTATTAAAACAGACTTCTGATACACTAAGGGTAAGGCCACATGGAGTGGTTATGACACTTCATGATTCTGCTGCATTGCGTTTGAGTACCGCATGGCCATAAGAGCCACAGCAAGCTTCAATTAACTAATTTGGACCACACTGTTTAGTTGGTCTGCATTGTTAATGGCCACACTAATAACGAACCTGTCATTTCTGTTTTAGCACCATGGTTTTTATAGCTGCAAGCAGAAAAAAACATGCAGTGTAACATGGTTTACCATTGAAATAACAGTGCTTTGAAAAAATATTCATACCCCTTGACATTTTCCACAGAGTAACTAAACTTTTCTAAAAATTTTTAACCTGTCCCTAATACCTTAATAACACTTTTTGCAATATAGTTTATTAATGTTTTTTCTATTTTTATTACATTTTTTCCTACCTAAAGTGCATGTTTCGCTGTGCGCTTAAAATCTACTTCTCTGTACACCACTGACCGCTCAGAGGTGTACGGAGTACGGAGTTGAAAGTTTATCAATGGGGCTGCAGCGTGGTGAGTACAGGCAGGAGCAGATATTGCTGCTCCTGCCCATGCCTTCCAGAGGTTTACTAAGTCCTGGTATAGCACCTGGGTACTCTGTAACCATGTGCTATGCCGGGATTAGCTGAATAAAGCGGGGTCCTGCCTGTGTCTGCTTCACTAAACTAAGAGAGCTCTTAACTTAGCGAAGCAGGCAGAAGCAGGAGCCCGCTCCACTAATCCTGGCATAGTACATGTCCCCATGTGCTATGCCAGGATTTAGTAAACCTCCGGGGGCATGGACAGTAGCAGCAATGTGTGCTCATGCCCTTACTCCCTGCGCTGCAGCCCCATTGATAAACTGTCAACTCCGTACTCTCTACACCGCTGAGCGGTCAGTGGTGTACAGAGAAGTAGATTTTAAGCGCACAGCGAAAGATGCACTTTATGTAGGAAAAAATGTAATAAAAATAAAAAAAATACATTAATAAACTATATTACAAAAAGTGTTATTAGGGACAGGTTAACAAAAATTTATACAAAAGTTTAGTTACTCTTTACATGTATTTTGTTGGGATTTTATGTAATAGACCAACACAAAGCAGCAAGTATGTGTGAAGTGAAAATATAATGATAAATGGTTTTCACATTTTTTAATAAATAAAAATCTGGAAAGTGTGGCGTGCATTTGTAGTCAGCGTCCTTGAGTCATTACTTTGTAGGACCAACTTTTGCTGCAATTACTGCAAGTCTTTTGGGTTATGTCTCTATCAGCTTTGCATATCTAGAGGCTGAATTATTTGCCCACTCTTCTATGCAAAATAGCTGAAGCTCAGTCAGATTGGATGGAGAGCATAGGTGAACAGCAATTTTCGAATCTTGCTGCAGATTCTCAATGGGATTTAGATCTGGACTTTGAATGGGCCATTCTAACACATGTTCACAACTCCATTTGTTCATATCTTCCTCGTTTCTGTTATTCTTTGATTACCAGAATAGCAAAAGCTAAAATTCTGGTGATGGCATGTTGCACAGTTGGAATGATTCTGTGTAGAGTAAATGTGTGACGCAGCCATGGTGATAGTGTAGTTTGTTAAAGGAGTTGTCCGAGACACTTACACCTATAATCTATCCTCTGGATAGGTCATCAGTATCTGATTCGTAGGGGTCCGATTTGCAGTAGTACCACAGGCTTCTCTCAGCTTACCAAGCACAGTGCTGTAAATTCTGCCATGTGACAGATGAATGTCACTTCGCATGGACTAGGCTAACACCTGGGATCAGCAGGGGTCCCAGGGGGTCTCAGGGGGTCCCAGGTGTTGGACCCCAAACAATCAGATATTGATGACCTATCCAGGTCAAATTTTGATGGCCATATTTTAAAGAAAATTTTATCTGACAGGCATCCTTTTTATCTAATCTGTTTTTATTTTCTGATTGCAGATTTTTTTTTAATTCTATTTCCTGATTATGGGGGTGGCCATCTTGCCTGAGCTGTTCTCAACAGCATTTACGCAACATTAAAAATTGCTTTGCAGTAGCCCCATGGTCCATTGACACAATAATCAGGAGGAGACCTCATTGACTTCTATGGGAGAGTTTCTAGGCATACTCTGTGTCCTGTGCAGAGGTCATTGTACAAGGATAGATAGATAGATAGATAGATAGATAGATAGATAGATAGATAAGCTCTGACAATCAAATATTGTGAATGGTGGATCCTGTCTTATCTGTACACAGAGGTGATATCTCCTTATCATTACAGGCAGGTTTCTTATTAGGCTAAGGATGTATTAGGCTAGTTTCACACTAGCGGAAGCATGGATCCGGCGGGTGAAGGGTCCCTCCGGATCCGTGCTGCCGGAACCACACTCCGGCCTCATTCACCACGGTTCCGGCCCCACACGTGCACCTGTGGCTGCACGTATCCGGAGGGACCCTTCACCCGCCGGATCCCTGCTGCCACTAGTGTGAAAGCAGCCTGACACAGCCTGATGTGGCAGACGATTGTCAGGAAGGAAGCTTTCCCTCCCGGCAATTGTCTGCTCACTAGTGGAGGAGGCTGCTGCCATTACATGCAGTGATCTCCTCCACAGCATAGGGAGGAGTGATTGCTATTCCTTAGCTCGTCCCCATGCTGTGTGGTTTGCCGACGGGAGATCATTATTAGCGATTATCTGCTGAAAAATCGGGCAGTGTAATACAGGCTTTAGGTTGGGTTAACATCTGCGCTGTTAACACTGTCAGTCTGTTCCGGTGGAGGGACAGACTACAGGAGTTCACCATATCCGGCATAGCTGGACACCAATGTGTACTTCCGGATCCCCATTCACTGTAATGGCATCCAGTGGTAATCTGGCCGCTTTCCAGAATATATGCCAACTTTTGGTCGGACTGAAAATATTGTGTCTAGCATTTTTTGTGTACGTCGGATACAGTGACCAGATTACAGTGCCAGAGTTCACAACACAAACATGAACCTGGCCTTAGTGGCCAGTGCAAAAAACTTCAGGATTTTATGGTTTTTATTTAAATATAGATCTTGACATGGAAAATTAAAAATAACATCATCCAAAATTCTTTAAAAATATGTAAAACATAAAAACATGATTTAAACAATTTTCTGATGACACATTCCCTTTAAGCCAGTTGAATCAATTTGTGAACTCTAATTTCCAAATTTTTAGAATGACCATTTATTTTCTTTACGTGTTCTTCAAAAATATATGAAAATTTAAACCTGGTGAAAAAAAAATAAAAAAACATTGAAACAAAATCCTAGAATCTGTTCTTTACCATCTTTGTTTCTCTTTAGTTATTGGCAACATTGTAAGTCGCCATTATGGTAGACATCTTTGAAAGCAATAATTATTAGCTTGTTTATCTCGTCAGGAACTGTGATGAAACTGATGACCTGTGGACTTTTATTGAAAGCTGATGGGAAGTAAAGTGGATGAGATATGTATAATACATCTCAGAATTAACTCCGTTGATAATTAAAAAGAAATATATAATTCAGAAGGGAGAAATGCATTAAGACTATGCTAATGGCCATCTTTAACAGCATGTAGTTCTCCCTGGAACTTACAAAGGTAGGAGTGTATGAATTGTATATAAACTAAATATTTTCCTAGCAATACAAGCTCATTTTGTATTTCAGAACTATACTGCATAAAAGAGGCCAACCATCATCAATCACATTAACCTCTTTTTTCAGAGGACGTGATAAAATTTAAGTTAAAGAGACTTTGACAGATACTATGTTATCCAAAGAATAATCTTGGTAGATGCTGGTAAAATACTATTAATATAAATAGGGAGTCTAGAATGTGAATTGTAGCATAAAAATAAAAAATAAATAGGTATTTTAAAGTGTCCCTGTAGTGACACATCAAAGTTTTTAACCAGTGGGGTACGAATCCTGAGACCCCTACTGATCACTAGAATGAACAGAGAGTGCACACATAGATTGCTAACTCTCCTCACTACAGGAAATAGGTTTAGCAGAAAACCTATGAACCTGTCTCAATTCTATCCTCTGCAGCAAAGAGAGTGCCTTATGTGAGTGCTTCTCTCTTGTGCTATGACACATCAAAAGTTTTTCAAAGTACATGAACACTTTTGGGGGAATTTATCATGAGGAGAAAATTTGAAGTCAGCTTTGCATTGGAGTACTTTATGCCACATTTATCAAATGTCTCATAAATGTTTGATAAATTTGGCTTGTCCTTAAACCTAACACTCCTGTCTAGAAAAGCTACTCCAGTTTTCCTTCTCCACCCTCCTCCTGGAGTGAGATGACAACTTTTTTGCAACTTTTTGTCGCAATGATAAATATGGAGTGAAACTCATTAACAGCTAATTAGCTAACCACACCCATTTTTCCACCCATATTACAAAACTGGAGTGAGTGGTGTAAAAATGCAAAAAGTCGCAAAATTTTGCACAAGTGCATGTAAAAAGTTGCACATTTTTGCGCAAATGCTTACATTTTTCGTGAGTGCAAAAAAGTTGCAAAAGCCCTATTTTGAGACTTTTTGACTCCAGAATTCTGGAGTGAAAGTATGAAAAATTGGGGCCTTTAAGTTTGGCAAAATTATAATGAAGTATAGTAAACTTAGGCCACACAAGTGTAGCAGAGAGCCTGTAGGACAGCACACAGAGTCCCATACAGCTTGGTGCTGAAACATTCTGGTGAATGCTGTATGTATGAAAATATTCTCCCCTAGAACCAATTCTTGCAGACATGCAGCCTCCAGTAGTTCATGGTTGATCTGCTGTATCAAGTGTATCCCTTCCCTTCCGCAATGCTGACCACTGGTTGTCCCGGGGTGGGACCCCAACCATCATACATTGTTTGTTTGTATATTCATAATATTCAACCATATCATGTTTCAATATTTACTCAGTTTTTGAGCAATGATTGTTCCAGTTGCCTTACCAATATTGGCATGTACTTTCTATTGATGAACTGCAACAATTTTCATTTTGCACATGTTCTCCAAATTGGACAAAAGAGTGGCATCAAGGCATCTGCATTAGTCATGCTCAACAGCTGGATGGCAACCAGAAAACAGAGGTTTGCATACAGATGGCACCTGCCAATATCTCTGCAGCACGAGAACCTAAATAAGTCAAAAGATTTTGAAGGTGTCCATCTGCAGTAGAAACTGAAGGGAATATATATATATATATATATTTTTTTTTTTATAGACTTTTGGCCTAATAAAAAGTGCTTTAATTTTTTTCCCCGATAATGCTTTGTGTACTTACTCTCGCAAAGGTCATACAATTCCAAAGAGGCATCAAGTTAGAAGTTTTTTATGGCTGACCATAACCTAATTACTGATGGGTCAATGTCCATTTCATCAACCAGACAGGACAAAAATATTCGTTTGCGGACAGCATATAGAATATGGGAGATTTATTGTCTATGAAAAAAATTGGCTATGAGGGTTGAGCAATAGATTTTCCCATTTCAAGTAGTGACTTTAGTTTGAACCTGAAGGATTCAGAGTAAGAGAAAGGAATGTGATATGCTGCCCACAATCCTACTTATTTATGTCACCAAAGTGAGAGAAAGTTAAAGGAAGAATGCAGCCAAGTTGTTGTAAATTATACCTGTCACTTGGAGTTACATGACTTTCCTATGCAAACAAGTGTTAACCTATTTTTCCTGGCTTAATCCCTTCCAAATTAAAACCTGCATTTGAGAACTGTAAAAACAAGAATTGTATGTGCTTGGCACAGGGAAATATATACAGGATAAGTTAGATATAGTTTTTGTATCTCATGTTGTGCAGATCATGGGCAAGTTCATCAGTGTTATATATATATATATCTATATATATCCAAAGAACAGCAGCACAGCATAAAAGTAAGGCGGGTGCAATCCCTCCTGGTACCAGGTTGTTCACCAGATAATCCAAAAATTCAGATGATGAGGCAGCACTCCAAAATGTGAAAAAAGTGAAATTTTATTCACCCAGAACGCAACGTTTCGGCTGATTCAATGCAGCCTTTATCAAGCATACAAAACATGTGCCAAACTGCAAACATACGTAGTACAAAAGGTGGGAAGGGTCAGAGTCAGTGACCAATCAAAAGTGACAAGTATCAATTAACACATGAATATAAAATCCACTAATCAGTGAATTCAGTGCAGGATCACATTTAAAACAAGTGAAACACAAATGCAGCAGCTCTATACAAGCTCAGTGCCAATCGTATATAATGCAGTATAAGCACTCGATGCAGTGATAAATATACCCCATAGTGTACATATAAAAATGAGTGTCCTAAAAACAACATGAAATATAAAACTTAAAGGAACATCGGGAAAACGAAGGTAAGCCCAGTATGCCATATTAAAATAGATTGGCGTAGGTAGAGTCCCAATGCGCATGCCCAAACAATCAGAATCTGTAGCCGGCGTACGCTCAGCTCAAGGGCGGCAACGAAATCACGGCAGCCCGTCACGTGACCCGACACATGATCGGTCACGTGATCGGTGTTGCCATGTAATGCAAGCCAAACCCGGAAATAAGCGCGATAAACCTGGAATTACCAAAAATGTAATATTTTGCTAAGTTGAAAAACAACTAAGTGAATAAGACACTAAAGCAGGATAATAGCTGCATAAAAAGTAGTGACAAAATATATATATATAATATATAACAGTCACAAGGTTACAAAACTCATTAGAAAAAGAAAAAGGTCAGACCGTTGCTAATGGTAACCAAAAGTTAGTCAGTGCCAAAAATCACAAAAAATGAAATGATGCTACATCTGTGGAACAATAAGAGTAATAAAAATAAAATTAACCGAGAAATTAGGTGGAAAAATATGCAAAATTATATAAAGGAAGTAAAAATAAAAAATAGTGAAAATAAAAATAAAGAGTAAATGATGAAAACACATTTTTATAAAAAAAGGGAAAAATTTAAAGTGACAGCAAAAACATTTTTTATTAGATGACCAGTCACATGGTAAAACTATTAGCTTAGTAGAATTAAAAATCACTATTGTTAATGGTCAGAATGTGTGCCAAAAATGACCACATTGGGGCATGAAAATAACGCCAAAACCAAGTGAACAGGTAAACCATCGAGGAAAACAAAAATCAAGTAGCCACCATCAACATCACAAAAGAAATTACATGTAGTCAAGGTGTACCGACCAACGTGACTGCAAAGGCTTGAAATAGCATAAAAACACAAAAATAAGCAGCCAACCCTGTCCACAAGTGCCTGTAATATAACAACAGATACAGAAACACAAGGATTTTTTATTATTAATCAGGGGATAAACCATCGATCCAGATGTTCCAGAAGAGGGGAGGGATATGGTCCATGACCATAAAGCGTAAGTCTCTCTCTTTGTGACCCGCATCACAAAAATGAAAGGTTAATCAATTACCCACATCATCTTCCACCACTAGGGATACAGCATTGGATTCTACTAATAGTCGCATTCCTTTTATTTCTACTTTCTCAGAGGATAGTGGTACTATTGCTAAGACAATTCGTAAACATTGGTCTATCTTTTCTAGCAGTTTTCAACATATTCCCGAGTTGTTGAACACACCTCTTATGTCATATATCGTAGATCTTCGAACCTTGGAGACAAATTGGTTCATTCATCTGAGACTGTTAGCACACAAAGGAGTATTGGCAGCAGAAGGGTGGGTAGCTTTCCCTGCCTTTCATGTGTCAACTGTGCTTACATGATCAAGGGTAATCAGTTATACACCCGCGTAGTGGTAAATGCTTTCAGATCCGTCATTTTCTTACCTGAAATTCCAATTTTGTTATATATCTTCTGACCTGTCCGTGTAACCTGTGGTTTATAGGAGAAACCATTCTTGACGTAAAAACACGCATCATTTATAACAGGTATTCTATTAGACAGAAAAGAAAGGATTTACCAGTACCCAAACATTTTTGTGATGCGGGTCACAAAGAGAGAGACTTACGCTTTATGGTCATTGACCATATCCCTCCCCTCTCTCGGGGTGGTGATAGGGAACGCATATTAAAGCGCAGGGAAAAACAGTCGATTCACCGATTGCAAACTTTGAGACCTGATGGCCTTAACGTTGACTTCAACCTGGATGGTTGTTAGTTGTAGGGGGGGCGCCTTCTCTCCATTTCGGTTGTGTCTTGTGTTCGTAGCCTTTGGTATGGGTTTGACTACATGTGTCTAATATATAATTTTCTTTGTTTATTTTTCAGATATTTCTTCAAGCAAATATTTCTTCTGGGACATCTGGATCGATGGTTTATGCCCTGATTAATAATAAAAAATCCTTGTGTATCTGTTATTATATTACAGGCACTTGTGGACAGGGTTGGCTGCTTATTTTTGTGTTTTTATGCTATTTCAAGCCTTTGCAGTTACGTTGGTTGGTACACCTTGACTACATGTAATTTCTTTTGTGATGTTGATGGTGGCTACTTGATTTTTGTTTTCCTCGATGGTTTACTTGTTCACTTGCGCCAGGTTTTGGCGTTATTTTCATTTTTCGTTTCAGAACAGACCCCCAATGTTAATAAGACCCCCAATCAGACCTCAGATCAGACCCCCAATGTTAATCAATCCTAATCTCAGAGCCCCAATCAGACCCCAATGTTAATCAGATCTCAGAACAGACCCCCAATGTTAATAAGACCCCCAATCAGACCTCAGATCAGACCCCCAATGTTGATAAGACTCCCAATCAGACCTCAGATTAGACTTCCAGATTAGACCCCCAGTGTTAATAAGGCTCCTATTCAGACCTCAGTTCAGACTCCCAATCTTTGAGACCCCCAATGAGACATCAGATCAGACCTCCAAGGTAATAAGTCCCCCATGTGAATCAGACCTCAGATCAGAGAAAAAAAAAAACTTATGTCTCCTGCTCCGGAATCCACTGCTCCTGATACCTAGCACTCTTCTTGGTCTTGCTGCAGCGCTGTGCTGTGACCCATTGCTGCACAGTGTGAGGTCACAGAGCATGCCGACGTCCTCATGCTGTGCTAAACTACTAGTGAGCACTTACGTAATGGAGCCACTCTTTAGTATTCACCCCATAACACACACTGACATTTCCCTCCACTTTGGGGATGGGGGGTGGGTTCTGAAGTGCATCCAATATGACGAAAAAAGGGTTTCATATTTTTCAAACTTTGATAAAAACTTGATAATTGTATTTTTTCCCAACTTTGATGTAGAAAATGATTCTTCTCAGTAGGACATGCTCCAACTGTTAAATCGGAAAAGGATTATTATACACTATAGGACACAGCAAAAGTTTTGGGTGACCTACACATTATACCTAACGGAGCTCTTATGACATCTAAATCCAAAGGCACTAATATGGAGTTGGTCTTCGTTTTTTATTTTTAGCTAAAACAGCTTCCACTCTTGCAAGGCTTTCTACAAGATTTTGGAGTGTGCCTATGGGAATTTTTACCTAGTCAACCAGAAGAGCTTTTGTGAAATCAGACGCTGATCTGTTGATGAGGTCAGGACTAGTCAAGTTCTTCCACACCAAACTCACCCAGCCATGCCTTTATGGACCTTGTTGTGTGCATTGGGGCCCAGTTGGAATTAGCATAAATTCTCCAAAATGTCTTGGTATGCTGAAGAGGAACTAAGGGGATTAAGGGGCCCCTAAAATACAATCCCATAGAATTATTCCTCTTCCACAAAGCTTTACAGTTTTCACAATGCAGTCAGGGAGTTAATGTTCTCCTGGCATTCGCCAAACCCAGACTTGTCCATCAAATTTCCAGACACAGAAGTGTGATTCATCATTCCACAGAACACATTTACACTACTCCAAAGTCCAGTGGCAGCATGCTTTACACGACTCCATCTTAATTGTACTTGGCTGTTTTTTTGGTCACCTTGTCTCCCTTACATTTATATAGACAATTCTATAATTCCTATCTTGATATAAATATCACATCATTTGACGACCACTCATTATTTCTTTACCATTTTCCAGTCTACATTATATGTCTGCTTGCACATTTTTAATAATTGATGTAAGAAGGCAAAGCTATTACTTTTTATATGTATGGGGGAGATTAATCAAAACTGGTATAAAGTAGAACTGGCTTAGTTGCCTATAGCAGCCATTCAGTTTCCACCTTTTATTTTCCAAAGGAGCCCTGAAAAATTAAAGGTGGAATCTGATTAGTTGCTATGGGCAACTATGCCAGTTCTACGTTACCCTAGGTTTGATAAATCTCTCCATTTGTCTTTACCAACAACTCTAAAGTTATCCATTGTTAAGTTTTCTTGTTTTCCAGCTATGATTGTGGCAAGGTTTGATCCCCTTCTGTAACTGGATAAAACCACTACACCTATCCTCCTTGGACAGATTGACCATGGGCATTTTAAACTACGCCTACTTTTATCCAAGCCATGCTTGTTTGTTAGACACGTTTCAAAACTAGAAATGCGCAAGTATTGTAAACATACTAAATCTACAGGAAGACATATATGCATTTAGGTTACTATAACTGCACCATATAATCTATGGGTTAATTCTGCTTACTAATGCTGAAGAACCTGTGGTGAGGGGGATCTCTGCACAGCTTCTAAGGAACGTTAACAACCTAGTCTGGACCTCCTCTCTGCAGGGCCCTTATATCAGACATATGTTCTGTCTCTATGGTACATACAGTATATATGTGTATGACACATAAAAAGTGCTCGGTCACAAAACAATAGACTGGCAAGCTTCTTTAAAGAGCTGTTTGGCTTGACTATTTTTTAACTTAGAATTTAAAAAAAACACCTGTGCACTGTAGACCCTACAAAGTTAAAAAGTGACAATTTACTTGCTTTATTGAGCTGATTAATGGATTTTGCCTGTACTAATACAATTATATCTGTTTGACCTTAGACATATGAACAATGGCATTTGAAAATGAGGTTCTGCAGTCATATGTGAATTACTAATAATAAAGCAGTCATTTCAAGCAGGGAAGGGTTCATGGCCATGAACATGGACACATCTGCATGGTGCATACATACAGTGCCTTGCGAAAGTATTCGCCCCCCTGGAACTTTTCAACCTTTTGCCACATTTCAGGCTTCAAACAAAAAGATATAATATTTTAAATTTTTAGTGAAGAATCAACAACAAGTGGGTCACAATTGTGAAGTGTAATGAAATTTATTGGATCATTTAAACTTTTTTTGTAATAATAAAACTGAAAAGTGGGGCGTGCAAAATTATTCGGCCCATTTACTTTCAGTTCAGAAAACTCACTCCAGAAGTTCATTGAGGATCTCTGAATGATCCAATGTTGTCCTAAATGACTGATGAAGATCAATAGAATCCACCTGTGTGTAATCAAGTCTCCGTATAAATGCACCTGCTCTGTGATAGTCTCAGGGTTCTGCATCATGAAGACCAAGGAACACACCAGGCAGGTCCGTGATACTGTTATGGAGAAGTTTAAAGCCGGATTTGGATACCATAAGATTTCCCAAGCTTTAAACATCCCAAGGAGCACTGTGCAAGCAGAGAAGGAGTATCAGACCACTGCAAATCTACCAAGACCCGGCCGTCCCTCTAAACTTTCATCTCAAACAAGGAGAAGACTGATCAGAGATGCAGCCAAGAGGCCCATGATCACTCTGGATGAACTGCAGAGATCTACAGCTGAGGTGGGAGAGTCTGTCCATAGGACAACAATCAGTCGAACACTTAACAAATCTTGCCTTTATGGAAGAGTGGCAAGAAGAAAACCATTTCTCAAAGATATCCATAAAAAGTCTCGTTTACAGTTTGCCACAAGCCACCTGGGAGACACACCAAACATGTGGAAGAAGGTGCTCTGGTCAGATGAAACCAAAATCAAACTTTTTGGAAACAATACAAAACGATATGTTTGGCGTAAAAGCAACACAGCTCATCACCCTGAACACACCATCCCCACTGTCAAACAAGGTGGTGGCAGCATCATGGTTTGGGCCTGCTTTTCATCAGCAGGGACAGGGAAGATGGCTAAAATTGATGGGAAGATGGATGGAGCCAAATACAGGACCATTCTGGATGAAAACCTGTTGGAGTCTGCAAAAGACCTGAGACTAGGACGGAGATTTATCTTCCAACAAGACAATGATCCCAAACATAAAGCAAAATCTACAATGGAATGGTTCAAAAATAAACGTATCCAGGTCTTAGAATGGCCAAGTCAAAGTCCAGACCTTAATCTAATTGAGAATATGTGGATAGAGCTGAAAACTGCTGTTCACAAACGCTCTCCATCCAACCTCAAAGAGCTCGAGCTGTTTTGCAAGGAAGAATGGGCAAGAATTTCAGGCTCTAGATGTGCAAAACTGATAGAGACATACCCCAAGCGACTTGCAGTTGTAATCACACCACAGCAAAAGGTGGCGCAACAAAGTATTAATGCAAGGGCGCCAAATAATTTTTTTCAGTTTTATTATTACAAAAAAAGTTTAAATGATCCAATAAATTTCGTTCCACTTCACAATTGTGACCCGATTGTTGTTGATTCTTCACCAAAAATTTAAAATGTTTTATCTTTTAGTTTGAAGCCTGAAATGTGGCAAAAGGTTGAAAAGTTCCAGGGGGCCAAATACTTTCGCAAGGCACTGTATGTACACAGACTGTGACACACACATATAAATAGTGTACACAGTGTGACAAATATACAATTGCACACACATGTATATATTTTTGTATACACACATTCTCATAAACGCACACATACACATATATGGTATATACACACTGTGTGACCCATACAGACCTGTTTGTATATCTATATACAGGTATGTCTTTATCTTTCTGTCTATCTAATCTAAATGAACAGTTCACAGCATTGCAGGCTCCAAATCTTGCTCCAAACCATTTGTAAATAAAAGCCAGATTCAAAGCTTGAAGGTTTTTTAGCTACATGAAACCTCCAAAATCGGAACAAGTCGTGTGGGATGATTGTGAGATGTCTCCTGTTTGTTTTTGAAAACTGAGAGGGAAAGAATCCTTGAAATGAAAGATGCCAAGACATCTCTATGCGCCTAAGCTGAGATCAGTTGTGTATCCTGGGAGTTGGGAGAACATAGATGAACTGGAATGACATCAAGGATGGATCGTATGATTAGAAGAATGGTGTGTAGTGATCCATTCTGTAATGCAAGCAAGATTAGACATCACATCCCAGCTTAGGGTGGTATACAGTGTCTACACAAACCATTAGACGGCTTTGCATGGCATTGGGCTACAAGCCAGATGTCCATCTACAGATGTTCCATTCCATCCTTCGCAAGTGAACATCATACCGGTCCTACTCCTGAGATTATGGTGTGAGGGTTCATAATGTACGGTAACCAGATGCTTCTAGTCTTTACTTCAGGAACGCTTGATGTTACATTGATTTGGTTGTGGAATCAGTGGTACGAGCATTTCTCAAAATTGTCCCAGGAGCCATGTTTCAACAGGACAATGCCAGGGCGCATGTTGCCCATGCTACTGTGAGCAACCTGCATTGCCTAAATGTGCTACCATGGCCTGCAGTATCTCCAGACTTGTCTCCCATTGAGTGCATCTGGGATGTCATTAGTCAGCAACTGCAATGGATGCGGCAAGCAGCGGATCTTGATGATTTACATGCTTAAGTACATTCAGTATGTCGGATTATTCCTCAGACAACCATTAATAATCCTAATTGGTAGTATGCCAAGGCATTTGTGTGTGTATTTCTACATTTGACACTCATAATTGATACTGAATAAATCAAGACTTTTTGAATATTTTATTTACAAAGATTGGCTAGTGTGAACCATGCCTTAATACAAACAACTTAAAAAGATCTCAGAAGATGTGTTATAGAAGTGCATGGAGCTTTAAAAGGCTACAATAAAATTGCCAATTATCTGGGTGTACTGCAATCCATGGCTAGACAAGTTATCTACCCCAAGAGCAGAAGAGAAAATCATAATAGAGGTTAAAAAAGTAACAGCAAGAGACCTACAGACTATTCGTATGGTACCTGCGCTTTTGATGTTTTTTATATCCCTAGAGCTTCTGGTGCTTGCACCAGAGTCCATGGCCCCAGTGGGTCAGCTCCCCAATATACCGGGACTATCCCAAGGATGAATACTGGGGGAGCACTGGAATAACACCCTTAGGTTTTAGCCCAAAACTGAACCAGTTTGTTGGCACAGTTAGTCCATGCTCACTGATCCATGACATCTATCTCAAGTTTGCCACAATGCTTCTGAGAAAATGTTCATAGGACAAATATGACAAAATGTACGAATGTACAACACTGTATCTGGAGGATAGTCATTTGAGAAAACAGTAAAGTAACTATTAATGACAGACAATTCTTTTATTACCATGTAAGCCTTGACATCTGCTTTCATGTTTCTGTAGATGGCTCCTGAATTATTTTCACCTAATTAAAGCACATATATGCTGCTCTGTAAGTTGCTAAAATTAACCATTATGTTTGCTGAAGGTTCAGTTCATTGGACCCCTACAAGGAATAACTGACTTCCTGGCAATACTTTTGATGGGAACTTTAGTTGCTGGATAATTTTTCCAAACCATAGAGGTTTATGGAACATGAATGTGCTGCAGTCCTGGCAGGGAGAGCAGGCACGTGTTTTTTAGACCAAAGTTGCTATGGATTATAATCATTGCATCATTTAATGTAATAAAAAGGGATCTTTGAATGGGACTGGGTTAAGGTTTCCCATGTTGTTATATTTATTCACATTTTGGCAAACATTTTCAACTAAGAGAAAAGGTTTAGAGTTTGTCAGGTTATATTAAAGGGAATGTTACATTAGAAAGTGGCCTTGTTTGAATCAGGTTTTCATTATAAACATATTTTTTTCTAAAAACAACTTTGATGGAATTTTAAAAGACACTAATATAAAACCAAATTTTGAAATATTCCAAGTTTTCACACTGGCAACTCAAGCCCACACAAAAAACTAACATGTCCAGTGTTTGGATGTTTTTTTTTGTCAACTTAGCTTTGTAGATTGTGACAGAATCAGCAAGTTAGTAAGGTTAGGTTCACATCTCTGGAGCTAAGTTTTTTTTTTTTTTTTGGTATATGTCCAGAATAAATGTAGAGCCAGATCCAGTATATGCTAGACACCAACACCACTTGCTGCATCCTATTGACTATAATGGAATCTGCAGGTTTGTTTTATGGATTCCAAAAAATACCACTGCATGCCTAATTTTTTCTAGTATCAAGTAAGGAATACCACAGCACTTAGTGTCTGTTTTAACATGAATTCAAAAGATTTAAGAATGAATACGATTACACAGGCCAAGTGATTAAATATATTTAGTATTATATATTTTTCACTAGAATCTGCTCAGTTTTACAACTTCCAAAAGGTTCCTATTTGGAGTGGCAGGTCCAAACTACCCTCTCTATGTAACACCCTAGCAACAATAAGCATATCCTATGCTCAAATCCTACTTCTGACACTAAGGCTAGTTTCACACAAACGTTGTGTTTTGTGGTCCGCAAATTGGCCAAAAAACGAGATGTCGTCCGTATGGCATCCTTTTTTTTTGCGGATCCATTGTAACAATGCCTATCCATGTCCGCAAAACGGACAAGAATAGGACATGTTCTATTTTTTTTGCAGGCTATGGAACGGACACACGGATGCGGACAGCACTCAGTGTGCTGTCAGTATTTTTTGCGGACCCACAGAAATGAATGGGTCTGCATACTATCCGCAAAAAATGCGGTTCGGAGCCCGCAAAAAATACTGTCGTGTGAAAGAGGCCTAAGTGTTTTAACATGAATTCTAAAGATTTGAGAATAAATAAGCTTATGCAGGATAAGTGAGTAAATATATTTACTATATATATAATATTATATAATAATAATAATTATATTATTATTATAATAATAATATATAATAATATATATAATATTATTACCCTCCAGAAATGCATCCAGGCCCCTCTTGAACTCTTTTAGTGAACTTACCATCACCACCTCCTCAGGCAGAGAGATCCACTGATCTTACCGTAAACAATCCTCTTCTATGTTTGTGTACAAACCTTCTTTCCTCCAGGCGCAGAGGATGTCCCCTCGTCACAGTAACAGTCCTGGGGATAAATAGATTGAGGGAGAGATCTCTGTACTGACCCCTGATATATTTATACATAGTTATTATATCTCCCCTCAGTCGTCTTTTTTCTAAAGTGAATAACCCTAATTTTGATAATCTTTCTGGGTACTATAGTCCACCCATTCCAGTTATTACTTTAGTTGCCCTCTCTCCAGCTCTGCTATGTCTGCCTTGTTCACAGGAGCCCAGAACTGTACACAGTACTCCATGTGTGGTCTGACTAGTGATTTGTAAAGTGGCAGGACTGTTCTCATCACGAGCATCTGAGCCTCTTTTGATGCAACCCATTATGTTATTGGTCTTGGCAGCAGCTGTCTGATACTGGTTTCTACAGCTTAGTTTGCTGTTCACTAAAATTCCTAGGTCCTTTTCCATGTCAGAGTTACCCAATGTTTTACCATTCAGTATATACTGGTGACTTGCATTATTGCTTCCCATATGCATAACCCTACATTTGTCAGTGTTAAACCTCATCTGCCACTTCTCTGCCCAAGCCTCCAGTCTATCCAGATCCATCTGTAGCAGTGTACTGTCCTCTTCTGTGTTAATTACTTTACACAGCTTAGTGTCATCTGCAAAAATTGATATTTTACTGTGCAAGCCTTCTACAAGTGACAGTGACCCAATCTGAGTATGTACCGTTAATAACCACCCTCTGTTTTCTATCACTGAGCCGGTAACATACCGACATACAGACATTTTCTCCCAGTCCAAGCATTCTCATTTTATATACTAACCTTTTATGTGGAACCGTGTCAAATGCTTTGGAGAAGTCCAAATATATGACATCCATTGAGTCGCCGCGGTCAAGTCTAGAACTTACTGCCTCATAGAAACTGATTAAATTGGTT
This sequence comes from Rhinella marina, assembly GCA_900303285.1. Taxonomy (NCBI): domain Eukaryota; kingdom Metazoa; phylum Chordata; class Amphibia; order Anura; family Bufonidae; genus Rhinella; species Rhinella marina. The sequence goes on along the minus strand of ONZH01000610.1, from coordinate 255,869 downwards.
TGTCATGACCGATCCCTCATGAAGCCATGCTGATATGGAGTTATTTGCTTATTTTCATTGAGGTACTCCAAGATAGCATCTCTTAGAAAACCTTCAAACAGTTTACTCACGACAGATGTTAAACTTACCGGCCTATAGTTTCCGGGCTCTGTTTTTGGACCCTTTTTGAATATTGGCACCACATTTGCTATGTGCCAATCCTGTGCAACACTCCCTGTCAGTATAGAGTCCTTAAATATCAGAAATAAGTGTCTTAGGATAAGGGAGTGTATGCCATCCGGTCCTGGCGATTTGTCTATTTTAATCTTTTTAAGACGTCGCTGTACTTCTTCCTGGGTCAGACAGGGCACTTTTAAAGGGGAATTTACTTTTATATTCTGCATTTCATCTGACAGTTTATTTTCCTCAGTGAATACAGTGGAGAAAAAAATATTTAGTAGCTTTGCTTTCTCCTCATCGCTCTCTGCAACTACCTCCTCATTACTCTGTAAGGGGCCGACGCCTTCAGGTTTATACTTTTTACCATTTATATAATTAAAGAACATTTTAGGGTTAGTTTTACTCTTTTTGGTGATTAATCTCTCGGTCTCTAGTTTGGCTTTGTCTTTCTTTTTGTCATTTATTGCTTTCTTTACAGTTCTCTTTATCCACATTGGTTTTTTCTTGTTCCTTAACCTTTTATTCTCATTAGGTATGTACCTCTCACAATTAGATATTAGGATGCTTTTAAAAATATCCCATTTTGTGGCTGTATTTTTATTTTTGAGCACTTTGTCCCAGTTAGGCTTTGTTCACACGTCAGTTATTTGATCAGTTATTTCCATCAGTTATTGTGAGCCAAAACCATGTGTGGGTCAAAAACACAGAATAGGTGCAGATCTTTTCAATATACCTTATCACTGTGTAACTTCCACTCCTGGTTTTGGCTCACAAAAACTGATTGAAATTACTGATCAAATAACTGATGTGTGAACAAGGCCTTAGTTAGTCTCTTAGTTGGCTAAATTTAGCTTTTTTGAAGTTTGGTATTTTTGTTCCTCCCTGAAGAAACGCTCTTTTGAATGACAATTGGAAGGTTATTATTTTATGGTCACTATTTCCCAGGTGTCCCCCAACCTGCACATCTGTTGTTCTGTCAGGTCTATTGGTTAATACTAAGTCCAGTATGGCCGTCCCTCTAGTGGGGTCTTGAACCAGTTGGGAAAGGTAATTGTCTTTGGTTATTGCCAAGAACCTGTTTCCTTTATGAGATGTACAGGTTTCAGTTTCCCAGTCTATATCTGGGTAGTTGAAGTCCCCCATAATAACGACCTCATTATGATTTGCCACCTCATCTATTTTGTTTAGAAGTAGATTTTCTGTGGACTCTGGTATATTGGGTGGTTTATAATAAACTCCTATTAATATTTTATTATTGTTTTTGGCTCCATTTATTTCTATCCACAGTGACTCCACATCTTCATGTCCCTCACTTATATCTTCCCGCAGTGTGGGCTTTAGACAGGACTTTACATAAAGGCAGACCCCTCCCCCTCTATGGTTTTGGCGATCCTTTCTAAACAGACTGTAACCCTGTACATTAACTGCCCAGTCATAGCTATCATCCAGCCATGTCTCAGTTACTCCCACTACGTCAGTTATTTGATCAGTTATTTCCATCAGTTATTGTGAGCCAAAACCACGTGTGGGTCAAAAACACAGAATAGGTGCAGATCTTTTCAATATACCTTATCACTGTGTAACTTCCACTCCTGGTTTTGGCTCACAAAAACTGATTGAAATTACTGATCAAATAACTGATGTGTGAACAAGGCCTTAGTTAGTCTCTTAGTTGGCTAAATTTAGCTTTTTTGAAGTTTGGTATTTTTGTTCCTCCCTGAAGAAACGCTCTTTTGAATGACAATTGGAAGGTTATTATTTTATGGTCACTATTTCCCAGGTGTCCCCCAACCTGCACATCTGTTGTTCTGTCAGATCTATTGGTTAATACTAAGTCCAGTATGGCCGTCCCTCTAGTGGGGTCTTGAACCAGTTGGGAAAGGTAATTGTCTTTGGTTATTGCTAAGAACCTGTTTCCTTTATGAGATGTACAGGTTTCAGTTTCCCAGTCTATATCTGGGTAGTTGAAGTCCCCCATAATAACGACCTCATTATGATTTGCCACCTCATCTATTTTGTTTAGAAGTAGATTTTCTGTGGACTCTGGTATATTGGGTGGTTTATAATAAACTCCTATTAGTATTTTATTATTGTTTTTGGCTCCATTTATTTCTATCCACAGTGACTCCACATGTTCATGTCCCTCACTTATATCTTCCCGGAGTGTGGGCTTTAGACAGGACTTTACATAAAGGCAGACCCCTCCCCCTCTATGGTTTTGGCGATCCTTTCTAAACAGACTGTAACCCTGTACATTAACTGCCCAGTCATAGCTATCATCCAGCCATGTCTCAGTTACTCCCACTATGTCATAATCCTCCTCACACATCACTAATTCCAGTTCACCAGTTTTATTAGTTAGGCTTCTGGCATTAGTGTACATACAGTTAAGAGGTTTATGTATATTTTTTACCCTACACCTTTCCTTCTGAACTGTTCTAGTTCCTTCTTCCATTCTTCCCCCAGTTCCATTACCTTGCCCCAGGTCTCTATCTTCTCCTTCTATAATGTAGTTACCCTCCCCCATTCCCTAGTGTAAACACTCCTCCAGCCTTCTAGCATCTTCTCCCCCAAAACAGCTGCCCCTTGCCCATTGAGGTACAGCCCATCCCTACGGTAGAGCCTGTGTGATAGTGTGATAGTATATAAGATAACACAGACAAATCACATACAGAATAATAAAAAGTAAATAAACATCACTAGCCTAAAAATGCAATAGTAGGCAAAACATTGTTTTGAACTTTTGACTTTCAGACTCCATATCTCTCTCACTGTCATTCAAGCTTACAGACTTGTGTGTTCTTTTTACCTCATTGTGCCAATATTGTATGTGAGTGGGCAATAGAAGTCATACTTACAAGTCGCTTGTACAAAACCTTTTGTGTCTTTTATTTCTTTACTTCATTCCAATATAAAATGTTACATCATGAGGGATGCTGAGACAGATGTCATTCACACCCCCATCCACCGAGGTGTGAACAATGTCTGTCTCAGCATCCCTCATGATGTACCATTTTATATTGGAATGAAGTAATGAAATAAAAGAAACAAAAGGTTTTGTACCAGCGACTTGTGAGTATGACTTCTATTTCTCACTCACATACAATATTGGCACAATGAGGTAAAAAGAACACACAAGTCTGCATGTTTGAAAGACTGTCAGTGCTGGGTTAAGCAGAGCTCGCAGTGTGGACTTGTAATTGCTACAAGTGACTGAAGTGCTTCATATTATATAGACTCCATATCTCACCATCACTAGAGCTTCAAAATGAGACTACCATCATTTTATAGACAATCATCTTGGCTGTCTCATACATAAATTGGAATTGCAACTATTTAGCATATGATTAGTTAAGCAGATTCTTGTCATGTAACTTCATTGTTACTAAAATTCAAAATTGTAATTTTTATCATTTTGTTTGTATTTTGTAAATCCACCTTTGGCTTTCAACACTGTTTGAATCGTTCTGAGCATGCTCTCGATCAGATTCAAGCATGTCTCGACCGAAATCTGTTCCCAGGTCTCTTCTACATGTTTCCAATGTTGGTGCATACTGGTTGACTCACTTAGGTATGAATACAGCTTTTTCGTCAACTCTGTGCACAAGTGTTCGATTGGGTTGATGTCTGAGGACTGTGGAGGCCAATCCAGCACCTCTGCCTCATTGTCATTGAACCATTTCTTTGCCAATCTCGACGTAGGCTTCGGGTCGCTGTCCTGCCGGAACACTATGTCATCCTTTTTATACCCATAGTATTCGAGTGTATGAAGTAACTCGTCTTGTAGGATACTCACATATAGCACAGCATTAAGACGACCATCGATCCTGTGTAGGGGGGCAGCCCTAATAAGACTGAGTTATATTGTGCTAGAACCTGCAATTTCTAGCACTGTGACTTTAAGAGACAATGCTCCCCTATGACATGTGCACTTGGACTAGTCCAACCCCCCTGCAGATGGCTGTGTGTTGGTACAAGGCAGGAAGTGGGTTGTGCTGCAGTTGTAAGGAACTGTGTGTTCTTGCTGGAGGAGTTTTGCTGAAGCCAGAGGGAGCTACTGTACAGCTTCTGGATTGTAATTCGACTGCTGGTGTTCCATGAGAAAGCAAAGTTAGGAGGCCGTCTACTCTGAGGTGCAGAGACAGAACACCAGTCTGGGACTAACTGGAGTTTGGCTAACAGGACTGTGACTGAGCACATGGCTGCATAGCATAGCAGAGCCGAGCAGGTTGCATTTTTTCAACTATTTCCGGAAAGAGAGAGAGAGGGCAGCGCTGGAAGCTGGACTACACTTGTCTGCATGGAACTGGACAGAGCCTGGTCCAGTCATCCCTGGACGAAGTACAGCTGAGATCACTGGGCCCCCATGGCGCTACGGAACTGTGAGTAGCACCGGTGCTGGACTGTGTCAGGGCATAGAGCAGGCGTCTTAGATAGAACGTTGTAGAAACGTGGCCCGGCTAGCGGGAGCCAGATAGGAGAATAGAGTAGCTTTCATCCCTTGTGCCTTTTCTTACTGTAAATTGAACCATATCTTTCAGTTAATAATATTGTGTTGGTGTTGCCAATGTTAAAGTGCAATCTAGTGACACGTGTCAGCTAACTGTTCTGCGTCATTGTTCTTTTCTGTATTTCAATAAAGCCAATAACTGTTTCAGCCCCTTGTCTGCTGTACCGTACTTGAGTCCTGCATAGCGGATCCTTCCCCGTACAGGACCACTTCAAGTGGCGCTGCGAGCAGGGTACGGTTACAGAGATGGAGGCGGCCGGCGGTGTTAATGTAAGTACCTCAGGCAATGGTGGAACCCCTGCAAGGGCCCTCCCTATGGGCACGTTATTTAGCGTGCTGCCCAAATTTGATGGCCAGAACATGTCACTGACCGACTGGGTGACCAGGTTGCAGAGTGCCACCAAGCTATACAATGTGAGCCCGGAGTTACAAGTGGAAATTGCTTTGGCCGCCCTGGAGGGTGAGGCCCGCAGAACTGTCTTCCTGCAACCAGAAGCCACACGTACTACCTTGAAAGAGATAGTGGGATTCCTGGAAGAGATATACGGTGAAACTGCTAGTGCAGGGCATCTTCGGGCAAAGTTTTTCTACCGACTTCAACGGGAAGAGGAAGAGGTTTCTCAATATGCCACAGCGCTGCAGGAAGTACTAGCTGAGGTTCAAAAGAAAGAGGCAGACGGAGTAAGCGGCATGGGATCTGTGGACCGCATCCTACGAGAACAATTTATCCTGGGGCTCTACAGCACTCCCCTGAGACAGATCCTGCGTGAGCGAGTTAGAGTGGACCCTACCCTAAGCTTCCGGCAAATATTGGTGGAGGCGGTGGCCCGAAGCAAGGAAGAAAGCTACGCTTCCGGAGTGATGCGAACTCAGACTGCCACCAGCCTCGGGGGTACAAAGAGTGAAGAGGCCCTGCTCAGAGTGGTGCAGGACCTGCAGAACTCCATGAGTATGATGCAAGGGAAGTTGACTGAAATGGAAAAGCGGATGGTGTCCTCCCCTGCCCCTGAGGCCGCCTACCCAGCTATGCAGTATCCCTACTCAAGCCCACCATACCCCTACGGTCCCCCACCTACAGTGCCTGTGTGTGCACCAGTTCACCAAGCTCCTCAATATTCTCCACTGATGCCAGCCAGTCAGGTACTAAGGGCACCTCCCGTCCGCAGGCGAAGAGGAGGCCGTCAGGACACGCAGTGTTGGCAGTGTGGAAGAAGAGGACACCTTGCTAGAGAGTGTCGGAGTGAATTGCTAGGACATCCAGAGCAGCCGTTAAACTTCCGGCCCCCGCAGTAGTTGGGCGTACTGCGGGGGAGGTGGAGACGCACGTTCCACAGCACAGCTCCGAACATCTTGTTGCAGAGTGCCCCATCCTGCGAGCTGAATTTGAAGGCATCCCAGTTGACTGCTTAGTGGATACCGGGTCGCAAGTAACAACCATGCCCGAGTCATACTTCAACCGTTACTTTCAAGCACTGGCCAAACCAGAGCGGGAGACATTGATCCGGGTAACAGCGGCTAATCAACAACAGATCCCCGTGTCGGGGGTTGTATGGATGAATGTGCGGTTATGTGGACAAGATGTGGGGAGAAAAGGCATCCTGCTGGTCCCTGGGACGTTCAAAGAAGACGTACCGGTGATAATGGGCATGAACATCCTGAGAGAGTTGGATCAGATCATGTTCACTAAACGGGGACCTGGCTACTGGAAGTAGGCCACTTCGCATAAACCCACCCAGAAAGCCTTTCAACGGTTGATTCGTGTCTGTGGGACACAGAAGAGTGTCCCGGTATATCAGTCTGTGGGAGCCATCCGAGTGCCAGGGAAGACTACTCTCAACCTCCCTCCTGGTCGAGAGACCATCTTGCCACTGCCTGTGGGAACATTCCGCAACCTTGAAGGTATGGAGGTGATCATCGAACCGGTGGGCCTAGGGGAGCTAGGTCAGGATACACTGGTGGCACGGACACTGGCAGTGGTTCAGAATGGACGAGTGCCCGTAAGAGCTGTGAATGTGGGACATAGAGAAGTCCTCTTGTCCCCAGGAGAAGAACTAGCTCGTGTGTACCTCCATCGGGGTGAAGTGCTGAAACAGAGGGAGGTGACCCTAACCCCAGTGGGTGATGTTGGCTGGACTCTAGCAGTCACTGCCAGAACAGATGAGGTTCCGACCCCAGAATGGAATGGGCGAGCCATCGTGGACCAAATGGAGGTAGATGTGGAGTCTCTCGGTCCAGACTGTATGCGAGCAATTGAAGCTGTGCTATGGGAGAATCAGGCTGCATTTGCCCGCCACGCTGACGACTTCGGCTGTACAGATGCAATCACCCACGAGATACCAACTGGGGACACGTCTCCGATTCGGGAGAGATATCGACAAATCCCTCCTAAACTGTACCAGGAGGTAAAGACATTGTTGGAACAGATGATAAATTCGGGAGTGGTACGGAGTAGTCAGAGCCCGTGGGCAGCCCCAGTGGTGCTCGTCAAGAAGAAGGATGGCACCCTTCGATTCTGCGTGGATTACCGGCGGCTGAATGCGTGTACCGCACGAGACTCATACCCTCTGCCTCGCATAGAAGAGTCCCTAACAGCCTTAGGAAGGGCTAAATATTTTTCCACCCTGGATCTGGCTAGTGGGTACTGGCAGGTACCTGTCGCAGAGAAAGATAGAGCAAAGACAGCGTTCATACTCCCCATGGGACTATTTGAGTTTAACCGGATGCCGTTTGGGCTAACTAATGCCCCAGGTACGTTCCAACGACTGATGGAGAAATGCCTGGGCGACCTGAATTTTGAAGCCACCCTTATATACTTGGACGACATCATCGTATACTCTGCTACCTTCCAAGAGCACTTGAACAGACTAGGACAGGTGCTTGGGCGATTGCGGTCCCATGGCCTGAAGCTAAAACCAAAGAAGTGTCATCTGTTCAAGAAGGAAATCGAGTATCTGGGCCATACAGTGTCCCATGACGGAGTTCTGCCATCCCAAGACAAAGTGGCTGCTGTAAAGCAATGGCCAGCGCCAAGAACGCTGCGGGAGTTGAATGCCTTCCTTGGACTAGCTGGGTACTACCGGCGATTCGTCAAGGACTATGCGAAGAAAGCGGGCCCTTTGACTGAGTTATTGAGAGGAACAGCTGGGAGATCCAAAGATCGAAGTATTCCCTGGGGACAGAGACAGGAGGAGGCCTTCCAGACCCTGAAAGAGGCCTTGACATCAGCTCCAATCCTGGCCTATGCAGACTTTGACAAACCGTTCTTCCTGTACACTGATGGCAGTCTCTACGGACTTGGGGCAGTCCTGTCGCAGGAGCAAGATGGACACGAAAGAGTCATCGCCTATGCCAGTAGGTCCCTGCGGGACACTGAGCGAAACCCCCACAACTATAGTTCCTTCCGGCTGGAACTCCTCGCCCTGGTGTGGGCCATGACTGAGAAATTTGCGGGATATCTGACAGGGTCCAAGATACTGGTACGGTCTGATAACAACCCGCTGGCCCATCTGGACAATGCCAAGCTGGGAGCCTTGGAGCAACGTTGGGTGGCTCGACTTGCAAAGTATGATTTCTCAATCCGCTACCGTTCGGCTAGAGAGAATACCAATGCGGATGGTCTGTCGAGGGTAACCCTTGAAATTCCAGTAGGGGACCTCGATAATAGTCTCGAGGAAGAGGAAACTCCAGACTTCCGCAAGTTCGCACCCCCAGCGGTAGCGGCACAGACAAGCGGGGAGGTTCGTGCTCTACCCAAGTCATTGGGGAGAACTAATGAAGAATGGGGGCGAGCACAAGACGAAAATGTGGGACTGCGACAGATGAAAGACTGGGTAATCCAGCAAAGGAAACCTAATAGGGAAGAAAGAGCAGATCTGGATGCCGAGATGAAATCCATTTTACATCAGTGGGACAGACTGGAAGTTCAAGGAGCTGTTCTGTACCGCAAATGGCAGCAGTCTACTGACCTAGAGGCGAGATGGCAGGTAGTCATTCCTGGTAGTGTGGCACGAGAAGTCGCCAAGGAGGCCCATGAGTTTGGAGCCCATTTCGGACCAGCCAAGACCTACCAGTGGCTGCAGCGTTATGTATATTGTCCACGACTGGAAACCACGGTTGACGAAGTTTGCAGACAGTGTCGGGTGTGCGACCTCACCAAAAGCACAGAGCAGAGGGCACCCGTTCAGACCATACAGACCAAGGAACCGCTGGAAGTATTGATGATTGATTACCTCCTCGTGGGACAATCTGCCAGAGGTCCACAGTACTGCCTGGTCATGACTGACCACTTCTCCAAGTTTGCGGTGGTCACTCCAACTCGGGACCAGACAGCTGAGTCTGCTGCACGAGCCATCTGTCAAGACTTCATCCGGGTCTATGGGTGTCCAAAGAGGATCCACTCAGATCAAGGAGCATGTTTCCAGGGCAGAGTGATGGAGGAGTTGTACCGGCTGTACGGCATTGAAAAGTCTCGGACCACCCCGTACCATCCCCAAGGGAATGGGGCTTGTGAGCGCTTTAACCGGACTCTGCTTCAGATGTTGAGAACGCTAGAGGAAGAAAAAAGAACACATTGGCCTGACTACTTGCCCGAATTGGTCTGGACCTATAACAATCGGCTCCACAATACCACAGGGTATACCCCCTACATGCTGCTGTTCGGTAGAGCGGGACGAGAAATCGTTGAATTGAATCTAGAACAGCCGGAGGACCTAACTGAGCGATCTACTACCTCATGGGTGAAGGAACACCGCCAGCGGCTCCAGACCATCCACCGGCTGACGCGCCAGCGGATTCAAGAGAGGATCTATACCAGTCGGCCTCCAATCCAGGAGGTTCCGCTACAGCCTGGAGATCGGGTGCTGGTGCGAGAAAAACGTCCCCGAGGCAAATTGAGTGAGCGTTGGGAAGTACAACCATACAAAGTGATCAAGAGAGTATACCCCAATGGTCCTGTCTACGAAGTGCAAGTAGAAAACGAGGAGTATGCCTCAAGGATCCTACACCGGAATATGTTACGACCCTGCCGGTCTGAGGATCCCACACCTACTTCAAGAACAGTGGCCCCTGTCCCCCCCTCAGGGCCTACTCACCTCGACAGTAACTGTAGTGATGACTGGTGGACTGTTCCTGAGACTGCAGAAGGTCTTCAGCCAGCAAGTGCTGAAGTCCCCGCCACAGAACCATTGCCAGCTCGCAGAGGGGTGGAACCGCAAGCCATGTCCGAATCTTCTGCTGTAGAGGACAGACCCGCAGAGGCTGTCCCTATTGAGGATAGTCTGGCCTTAACAGACAGCCAAGACCTCCGGAGATCCAGTAGGTCCACTGCAGGGGTTCCACCAAACAGGTACGCCGCTGATCAGTTTATTTGGTCCACCTGTATGTATTGTGGACAACGTTGCACTGTTGTTTAGAGGTTGTATTAACTTTTTTTTTTCTCTCCTATGGACTATACCATAAGGCCGAGGACGGCCATCTTTAAGCGGGGAGGCTTGTAGGGGGGCAGCCCTAATAAGACTGAGTTATATTGTGCTAGAACCTGCAATTTCTAGCACTGTGACTTTAAGAGACAATGCTCCCCTATGACATGTGCACTTGGACTAGTCCAACCCCCCTGCAGATGGCTGTGTGTTGGTACAAGGCAGGAAGTGGGTTGTGCTGCAGTTGTAAGGAACTGTGTGTTCTTGCTGGAGGAGTTTTGCTGAAGCCAGAGGGAGCTACTGTATAGCTTCTGGATTGTAATTCGACTGCTGGTGTTCCATGAGAAAGCAAAGTTAGGAGGCCGTCTACTCTGAGGTGCAGAGACAGAACACCAGTCCGGGACTAACTGGAGTTTGGCTAACAGGACTGTGACTGAGCACATGGCTGCATAGCATAGCAGAGCCGAGCAGGTTGCATTTTTTCAACTATTTCCGGAAAGAGAGAGAGAGGGCAGCGCTGGAAGCTGGACTACACTTGTCTGCATGGAACTGGACAGAGCCTGGTCCAGTCATCCCTGGACGAAGTACAGCTGAGATCACTGGGCCCCCGTGGCGCTACGGAACTGTGAGTAGCACCGGTGCTGGACTGTGTCAGGGCATAGAGCAGGCGTCTTAGATAGAACGTTGTAGAAACGTGGCCCGGCTAGCGGGAGCCAGATAGGAGAATAGAGTAGCTTTCATCCCTTGTGCCTTTTCTTACTGTAAATTGAACCATATCTTTCAGTTAATAATATTGTGTTGGTGTCGCCAATGTTAAAGTGCAATCTAGTGACACGTGTCAGCTAACTGTTCTGCGTCATTGTTCTTTTCTGTATTTCAATAAAGCCAATAACTGTTTCAGCCCCTTGTCTGCTGTACCGTACTTGAGTCCTGCATAGCGGATCCTTCCCCGTACAGGACCACTTCACCTGGTCAAGTATCCAATGCCTTTGGCTGTGAAACAACCCCATATCATCAGGCTTCCTCCAACAAACTTGACAGTTTCTTCAATTTCTCAATCCGTTAGCCCCCTCTTTCCCTTGTTTCTTCCAGACCCATTTGTACCCATCAGAGCCTAGTCTATTGACTTCCCAAAAGTTCAAAACATTGTTACCCTTTTGCTCATCAGTATATGTTTCCAAAATTTCCACATCATTGCGGCAGACAGGCGGCTGTGATTCTCAATTTCGCATATACCTCGAGATCTTGCGAGACCACGTACACCACTGCCGCACCACTATAGCGCGAGCGGGCTAGCAAGATGACAAATAATGACCAGAGTCTATCCGTCATGTCCATCATCCATAGGGCCACTGGCAAGCATCAGAGCGTCAAAAGAAACTACATAAGAAGCGCAGGAAGTCCAAGCAGTGTCCACCATGTTGGATATTGGAAAGATTAGTGCATAAGCTGTCTTACATTTAGAATTGGTGCTGGATGCACAGAAGTTATGGAGAGGCTTGCACCTCTTCATAACTTCGGCGGAACCACCGCCAGCTATGGGCCTCTATTAAGGCTGGCATCAAAAATGCCAGTTTTAATAAATGTGCCCCTAAATGTTTGAGTTTTTAAAGGAAAATGCTGGCACTGCTATTTTGTTTTGAACAGCCTAATATTCCTTTTTCCTTACTCCCTTCCCGAGCAGTACTTTAATAGTACGGCGCTGTGGGAAGTGACTTCCATACAGGTACAGTGCTCTGATCGGGCAGGCGAGCCTCTGCAACCAAGTCCCTTCGGTATGCACCGGTATCGGTGAAAACACAGATGCCGGCACATTAACACTTGCTATGCCGCAGTTAGCGGTGACTGTGGAATGTATGGGGTGTGTGGAGGTAGGGAGCTCCCTTTCCATCCCCATCGGGTCCCTGTGCTATGGTGACGGTGACTCGATGGCTGGAAAGGCTTCTATGGAAGCCTGCGAGACCTAGCTCCCTGGGTCTTACAGGCAAGCAGATTGTAAGTGTATTACACTGTGTAATACACTGACAGCCAATGCATTACAATACAGATGGGCATGTCCTATCTTTTACGGAGCGGAGGCACAGATCGGAAGCCCACACAAACACTCAAAAGCACTTCTGTGTACTTTCAGGTCCGTGCTTCCACACCGCAAAAGATAGGACATGTCCTATCTTTTGTCATATTTTACTGATCATGGACCCATTCAAGTCAATGAGTCTGTACCTTAATACGGAATTTACAAGGCCAGTGTCCTTGTATTGCGGACCATACGGTCGTGTGAATGAGCCCTTAAAGAGTATATTTACATTTAAATGGGTTTTTCACTTTTCCTATATAGATGACCTATGCTCATTATAAATCAGCTTTATGAAGAGAATGTAGCGCTAGTCATGAAAGTGGATTTATTCAGTGTTTGACAGCATTCCTTAGATAACTGTAAATAGAGAGATCTGTCAATTACTGATAGACCCACCTCCTTGACTTTAGAACCCAGAAAGAGCAGGAATGTTAATGTATTACTCTATGACTGAATCTTCTCCCACAAAACTATATATAAATATGTGCAGCTCATCCTGTTCTATAACATGCTTCATAACTTTGCCCTGCATTTTCATGGTGACAGGTTCCCTTTAGGACAGATAGTCATAGGTCACAAAATTTTTAATAATTAATATCGTCAGTGAGCTGCTGTTTGATTGATTGAATAATTAATAGTTACCATATGTCCACTTTAGGGTGGCATCATCGTTTAATCATACTTTTATTTTATGCTCAGGTTAAAAAAAGGCTTATAAGTTTAGCAGCAAATTTACAAATTTTCAAAACAATTTCCAAATCCTATTTTTTTAGGGACAAATTCAGTTCTGAAGTGGCTTTCAGGGGCCTGTATATTAGAACCCCCATAAATCACCCCATATTAAAAACTGCATCCCTCAAAGATTTCAGAATGACATTTAGGAAGTTTGTTAACCGTTTAGGTATTTCACGGAAATTAATGCAAAATGGAGGTGAACTTGAATGAACTTAAAATTTCATTTTTTTCCCAGAGTTTCAATTTTAAACTCAACATTTATTAACCTGATTCTGAGGTATTTAGAAATATCCCATATGGCACTAGAGTGGTACTTGACTAAAAAACTGCCTCTGAATTCAAGGAGCACCTTGTGTATTTTCAGGTTTCCATTTTTATTAAGTTTTTCATTTTCCACTTCAGATTGCAGAAGTCTTGTGGTTTTAGCTCCATTTTTTTTGTTTTTGCAAGGGTTAACAGGAGAAAAGCACCCCTAAAATTGTTGTTATGCAAGTTCTCCTAAGTATATCAACACCCCATAACATATTGTAACCAACATAAACAGCATTTGAAAACGCAGATTTTTACTGGAATCAGTTTGGGCACCATGTTGAACTTGCAACACCCCTGAAGTACCAGTGCATAGGAAACCACAAGAAATAGCCCCATTTTTTTAACTACACCGCACAAGGAATTCAGCTAGGAATGTTTTGACTCCACAACTGTTTCATACAATTTCTTGAAGGGGTTGTCTATGAAAAAGCTTCAACAGTTTTCAAACTAGCACCTGGATCTGAATACTTTTGAAATTGCATGTAATTAAAAATTTAGCCTAGCCACTGAACTATTCAATAAAATGTATCTGTAAAGCGTCACTTGCTGTTTTTTTTTTCTTATTTCTATATCCTGCTCACTGAGATGACCGCACATGCTCAGTTTCATCTTTCAACTGCCTCCATGCAGCAGAAAAGAAACTCCCCTGAGCTGTCAGCTTGATATAAATAAAGCAGAGCAATGAATGGTGAGATCTCTGGATCCATGTGAGGTACACAGCTGGTTCTAAATTTGTTAGAAAGAGATTGTCATGTAGTATATGATTTCTGATTTCATTTTTTACATTAGTCATGAGATAACTCCTTTAACATTGGACTGTGAAAATGAAAAATTTAATTTTTTCAATAGTATGGTGCTTTAGCCCCACATTTTTCATTTTTTCAAGGGTTAAAAGGAGACAAAAAGCACTAAATTATTTGTTAAATTATTTGCAATTTCTCCCAAGTATAAAAATACGCCAAGTGCTCAGAAAAAAAGGAGCGGCATCTAGATTTTGTAACATGGAATTTAGTGAAATGTGTTTTTTTGTATACTGAGCTGTGTGAGGCTCTTTTTTGTGGGACAAGCTGTATTTTTTTTTTATTGGTACCATTTTCCGTTACCTTTGACTTTTTGATAATTTTTTATTAATTTTTTTGAAAGTGAAGTAGGAAAAACTTTAAATTTTGTGACTAATTTTTTTTTATGTGGTTCACCATGTGATATACAGTACAGACCAAAAGTTTGGACACACCTTCTCATTCAAAGAGTTTTCTGTATTTTCATGACTATGAAAATTGTAGATTCAAACTGAAGGCATCAAAACTATGAATTAACACATGTGGAATTATATACTTAACAAAAAAGTGTGAAACAGCTGAAAATATGTCTTATATTCTAGGTTCTTCAAAGTAGCCACCTTTTGCTTTGATTACTGCTTTGCACACTCTTGGCATTCTCTTAATGAGCTTCAAGAGATAGTCACCTGAAATGGTTTTCACTTCACAGGTGTGCCCTGTCAGGTTTAATAAGTGGGATTTCTTGCCTTATAAATGGGGTTGGGACCATGAGTTGTGTTGGGCAGAAGTCAGGTGGATACACAGCTGATAGTCCTACTGAATAGACTGTTAGAATTTGTATTATGGCAAGAAAAAAGCAGCTAAGTAAAGAAAAACGAGTGGTCATCATTACTTTAAGAAATGAAGGTCAGTCAGTCCGAAAAATTGGGAAAACTTTGAAAGTGTCTGTAGAAGGAAGTGTGGGTGCCGCCTACAATATATGCATATACCCATATGTATATGCATATATGGGTGGCCCCAAATTTAGGGCCTGTGGCCCCATGGCTACATGGGCCTAAAGCCCTGGTGGATGTGAATATCCACCAGGTGCTCTAACTGTATGTATATATATAGATATGTGTGAATGTGCCCCCATTAACATGCACCTATGTCTATATATATTTATATAATTGCCCCTTTATATAATGTCCCCCTGTTTAGGCCCCATATACATGTATGCCCCCTTTATAATAATGCCCCCTTTATATAATGATGCCCCTTTTATATATATATTGCCCCCTTTCCTCATATATACCCCCAATGTCCTCCAGTAGTATATAGATGCATGTACATGATCCCCAGTTATGTACATGTATCTATATACATGTCACAGCCAGGGTGCCCCCCCCATAGCCCCCAGCAGATGGACAATGGCCCATCTGCTGGGGATAGCTGGAGACATGGGACTGGACTAATTAGTCCAGTCCCAGGTACTTCAAAGGGACAGAAGATCGATATGATCTTCTGTCCCTTCTGTTAATTACCCTCAGCGCTGCTGGGGGCAATTAACAGGACAGGGAAACAATAGGTTTCCCTGTCTCTGTCCGGCGCGTACCTCCAATTACAATTACAAGCGCCGGAGATACAAAGCGCTCCCCAGGTGGAGGATCAAAGAGATCCTCCACCCGGGAAACAGCGCGGGCCGGCGCGGTGACGTCATAGCACCGCGCCGGCACTCGTGCACATGCTGCCGGCGCGCTCGCTCGCCGGCAGCGCGGGAGCACGGGAGCGAGCGCGACCGGGTTTAAATAACCCGATCGCGCTGCGCTCTTCAGTTGGAGCCGTGCATCCCTTCAAGCAAGAATCTCCCCCAGAAGGCAACGAGCAAGAGAAGCGGGAATCAACCCCTAGAAACGAGCAACAACCCCCTTGGAGTAACCCCTGGAAGGCTGAGTAACCCTGACCCCCTGAACCACCAATGATTAACCCCTTCTTTCTCCCCTGCAGTATTCAACCCTTAACCACCAATGTTTTGCCATTAACCCCTGGTGCCCTGCATTACCCCTGTTGCCCTATACCACCAAACATTAACCCCTGGTGCCCTGCATTACCCCTGTTGCCCTATACCACCAAACATTAACCCCAGCTGCCCTGCATTCAACCATCCTGCCCATACCCCCCTGGAGCCTGCCATTTACCCCTCCCTGCCATTAACCCTTGATTTAACCCCTGGTGCTGTGCCCGGTTGTCTGCCCTGTATCCTGCCACTACCCCTGCAATATATACCCCTGATCCTGCCACTACCCCTGCAATCCAGACCCCTGCCTTGCTTCCCTCATATTTAACCCCTGCCCTGCTGTATCCTTGCTCTACCATCCCCTTGAATTTACCCCTTCCCTGCCAAAACCCCTTGTTATCCCCTGTTGCATTGTACTGTAATTTAACCCCTTTTGTTCCCAGGGACAGTAATTAGATTAGGTTGGGGAGGGCTGTTATAAGTGTGAGTGTGTATTGTTTAGTAAGTGACGTGGTTGGAGTTAAACGGGATTGTGTAGTGTAGTTAGGGATTATTGTACTGTATTGCTAATAAATAATAAATATTATTATTTATAATACAGTGTACAGTGTTTGTACAGTATTTTTGTAACGTGTACTTTGAGTCCCCTTTAGGTCGTGTGAAAGGCAGTAGGTATTACATAGGTATAAATAGGCAGAACTAGCGAAAGCGGGGTTTACGCCTATTTATGAATATTAATTATTGGTACATCCCAAAATACCAATAATTAATATTCCCTTTTACAGTGTCCCCAAGTGCAGTCGCCTAAACCATCAAGCACTACAAAGAAACTGGCTCACATGAGGACCGCCCCAGGAAAGGAAGACCAAGAGTCACCTCTGCTGCGGAGGATAAGTTCATCCGAGTCACCAGCCTCAGAAATCGCATTCGGTTAACAGCAGCTCAGATTAGAGACCAGGTCAATGCCACAGAGTTCTAGCAGCAGACACATCTCTACAACAACTGTTAAGAGGAGACTGTGTGCAGCAGGCCTTCATGGTAAAATAGCTGCTAGGAAACCACTGCTAAGGACAGGCAACAAGCAGAAGAGACTTTTGAGCTAAAAAACACAAGGAATGGACATTAGACTAGTGGAAATCTGTGCTTTGGTCTGATGAGTCCAAATTTGAGATCTTTGGTTCCAACCACCGTGTCTTTGTGCGACGCAGAAAAGGTGAACGGATGGACTCTACATGCCTGGTTCCCACTGTGAAGCATGGAGGAGGAGGTGTGATGGTGTGGGGGTGCTTTGCTGGTGACACTGTTGAGGATTTATTCAAAATTTAAGGCATACTGCACCAGCATGGCTACCACAGCATCTTGCAGTGGCATGCTATTCCATCCGGTTTGCATTTAGTTGGACCATCATTTATTTATCTACAGGACAATGACCCCAAGCACACCTCCAGGCTGTGTAAGGGCTATTTGACCAAGAAGGAGAGTGATGGGGTGCTACGCCAGATGACCTGGCCTCCACAGTCACCAGACCTGAACCCAATCGAGATGGTTTGGGGTGAGCTGGACCGCAGAGTGAAGGCAAAAGGGCCAACAAGTGCTAAGCATCTCTGGGAACTCCTTCAAGACTGTTGGAAGACCATTTCAGGTGACTACCTCTTGAAGCTCATCTAGAGAATGCCAAGCGTGTGCAAAGCAGTAATCAAAGCAAAAGGTGGCTACTTTGAAGAACCTAGAATATAAGACATGTTTTCAGTTGTTTCACACTTTTTTGTTAAGTATATAATTCCACATGTGTTAATTCATAGTTTTGATGCCTTTAGTGTGAATCTACAATTTTCATAGTCATGAAAATACAGAAAACTCTTTGAATGAGAAGGTGTGTCCAAACTTTTGGTCTGTACTGTATATGTATGATAACTGTATTCTGTAGGTTGTGTTTTTTTTCCATTTTTTACTACATTGCATGCATCATAAAATCACCTCTTTATGAAAAATCTGTTGTCGTTTGCCTCACCATATACTAAGGCTTGTTTCCTATCTGTGGCACAGCTCTCCAGCAGGCTGTTCGGGAAGAAAACAGACTGCTGGAGTTCTCTGGATCTGGCATTGCCAGCCCGCCAGACCCCTCTGACTATAATTGGATCCAGAGGAGATCCGGACGCTCCCCAGGCAAACTGCTGCATGCAATGTTTTTTTGTCTGGCCAATAACTGTCTTCTGCTAGAACAGCCTGTCTGATTGCTGTGCCTCACATGTGGAAGTAGTCTAACATTCATAACATTTTTATTTTTCTGTGAACATGATCCTTTCATAGATCAGGTCATTACGGATGCGTTTATTTATTTATTTTTTAATATTTTCTTTTAGAAATGAGTGAATATGAAAAAGACAAATTCTGTTTTACTTCTTTTTAAATGACTTGAACATACAACAGTCCGATGACAGGTATAATATAATACACTGTAACATTTATCTATTGCAGTGTATTGTACCTGTCAGGTTTCTGCAGTCATAGCAACCATCAGGACCCTGCAGTCATGTTACAAAGGGACAGCAAGGGGTTAAACAGCCAGGATCGGCTCTATGACCTATCTCGGCTGTTGAAGCAGGATGTCAGTTGTATGTCACAGCTGACACATGTTGCTAATGGTGGTGGGGCAGTTCATGATCAAATGTCATTGATATGCCATACATGGTGCAACGTGATAATTTCCATGTTATACATTTATGTCGTGGTGCAGAAGGGGTTAAATCAGGATCAGATGCCCATTATTTTCTCTCTTATTTCTGTGCAGAGAGTTAAGTTGCATATAGATCAGCTGCTCGTTAAGTAGAGGTGAAGCACTGCATTTACATGCAGCAATCACCTCCATAGTATGAGGCTGCTGCTAATGCTTTTCTCCACACAAAATCATTGTTTCTGGGCAGCAGAGTACTGTTTAAAGAGCATGATTTGCTGCCGGGGTCTGATGATTGAGGTGAGTGTTTTGCTGGTTCATCTGGTGATCTGCGACATCTTAAATAGGACCTGTCACCTATCTTGAGATGTCTGTTTGCAAGTACTTGCATTCCCCATGTAATAACAATTCTGGAGCATCTGGGCATATGACTCTGTGCTGTGCTATTCCTGTATTTTTCCAGCTAGAAGTTAACAAATAAATTGCTAGCAGTCTGCAGTAAAGGTACTGCTGAGTGTTACCTGGTGGTGTGTCTGACTGTCCAATCAGTGCTGCCAGTAAAAGATTGACCCCCGCAACTGGTAACACCCATCTGTACCTTTACTGCAAGCTGCTGACAATTCATTCATAAATTTCTAGTAGAAATAATAAAGGAATGGCACAACATAGAGCCATAAGAATCGTTGCTCCAGAATTGTTATTGCATGGGGATGCAAGTAGTTACTATGACAGACATGTCAGGAGAGGGGACTGACAGGACCTCTTTAAGATGGGCAGATTTTCAGGAATGAGTGTTTGTAGGAACAGAACAGAAAATATGCTATTTTTCACATTATATGTGGGGTGACTGCAGCAATACATTATTAGGAGGAGTTTATATGTGTCAGTAGCAGTTTGTTAGCTGCATCATGATTTTGATTATAAAAGTTTTGTTAATACAATTTGTTTTGTTGCAACTGACATTTCATTTTTTGTTTTAATAATTATTTTAATTAAAGGGGTTGTCTCACCAGCAAATGGCATTTATCATGTAGACAAAGTTAATGTAAGGCACTTACTAATGTATTGTGATTGTCCATTTTGCCTCCATTGCTGGATTCATTATTTCAATGCAATGAAGTATACTGTATAGTTATCTGACAGAGGCTGCTAAGTGATTTGTATCTGCTTGAGTTGTGTTATGCTGTGTATATAGTTGGCTGTCTGAATGACAGTCTTCATAGCTACAAGAGTAAGTACAGACATCAACATAGGTACAGGAAGAACCTGACCTGGACGTGTATGCTATGACGCAATTGCGCTGTGCCAACATGCTGTTAGAAGCAGTAGTTGGAAGAGATAAAAAGGAGAGCTTTGATGCCAACTGAGAGACTGCCTAGTGGAGTTGTGGTTGGCCTAGGACACAGTTAGGTCTTAACCCTGTCTATCTGAGGTAGCAGTGAGCTAGAAGCTGGTCAAGGCTTGGTCTTCTTGAGTAGTAATGGTGGATTAGAGGCTGAAGCAATTTTCCCTCTGAGGAGCTTGCGGTAGTCTGGAAAGCATGATACAGGCCTGAGAAACTGCACAGATGGTCATCTGGTGTGTGACAGCAAGTCTGTGAAGAGGAGCGATTCAACTGCTGTACTGAGCAAGGCGTATAAAACTGTCATAAGGGCAGATGATGAATTGATCCAACTCACTTCTGTACAGGTTGGTACTAAAGTGATATTTGCTGAATTTTTGTCCCCATTGGTGGGGTTAGATCTGGGAGAGTCTGCTGGGGCTATGGAAGGAACATCAGCCTGGAGGGAGCCAGGAAGTGCTGATCTCATGCCTAGGGGAAACTTCAGCTGGGTCCAGTTGGGGGCTATGTTGGAGACCATCTTCGTCGGGACTAATGAGGAACTGTAGAGAAGACCTGGATACCCAGAGACCTGAGGTGTGGCCTAGTCAGTTCAGTCTTGAGGTGCAGCAGAATGAACAGAATTGTTAGTATGATGGCTGGTGTAATAGGGCTCTTGAGAGCAGGACCTGGTTTGCAGGAGACCATTCACTAGTTAGATGGTGTGGAGTCCATTCTATGTGGAGGACTTTGTCTGTGGAGGTCAAGCTTGTTTTACCACTGTATTTGAATTGTAAAGATGAATTGTTTGAACTAAATTTGGTCTGTGATTAGGAAATATTTGAGAAAGCCAGACAATGTTGATGTTACAACATTGTGGATGCATCATTTTTAGAGAATAATACCAGTTTTTTTCATGTTGAAAAATCTCCATTATTATCCAGGGGCCCAGACAATTCCTAGACTACCTCTGCTAGATCTGTCTCTATGGAAAAGGCATCACTGTAGTTTTTGCATACTTTTAAAAAGTCAAGAATGCTCTAAAAGCCATATGGTTGTTAATTGCATATTCTGATAATTGTGTGTATGGTGTGAGCTGGAGCTATAGATTTCATGGACCATTTGTAACCCTGTGACCAGCATGTAACTCCATGGCTGCTAAAATGCCTGTTGCAGCTTAATCACTTCCTGGACTTGAATATTAGAGGAAGGGAAGGAATCATAATTTTCTGTGTGAGAAGACAAGAACATTTACCTGTCCATCTTGAGTGAAGCAAATATGTACTTCAAATGAAGCATGCAAAAGTAGTCGAAATATTAAAAACACATATTCTACATATTTAGGAAAAGGAGAACATAAGAGAAATTACAACTGGTGAAATACGCATTTTTTACAAAGAAATGTTTTGCTGATTTAGCATTCTGGGGGAATGTTTAGCATTAGACTATCCTTGTCAGAAATCAGTTGCAGAAATATGAAAATATACAATTCACAAAGGGAAAAATATCAAAATGAAAATTGGCAGAAAAGACAACACACAATCCCCAACGTTTCAAATCTCAGCTGGGGCAAAGGAGCCAGTACAGTAGGCCTATTTATAAGCCCTGAACCTTAGGAAATTATGAGTGACCCCTGAGTGTCAAATCTGCCAAAACATTATTTTTCACCTGTTTACACAAGTGGGATGCATTAGAGGGCTAAAAGGAAGTAAATGAGAACATAATGTAGGATCCTGGTATGAGCTGCGGCACGTCACTGCATAATGACAGACAGACTTATTCTAAATGTCTATGGTGTCTTGTTTCATAAATTTTACTATGCTGCCATTTTTGAAAAATGCACGGAGATAGTATGTGTAGTCATGGCAAAGATGTTGAATTTCCATTTGTCTAGATTATGGTTTTTATACCAAATTAATCTGCCTTATGTTTAATAGAAGTAACAAAGTGCTTTCTGTTACATGAATTGGCAGCTCTTTTCAGTTCCATTTTAAAAAATAAGCATGCAGCCATTAGTATAAATTACTAACACAGCAAAATATCGAAGTGTGGTGTAATCCTGTAAAAGGATCACTGAATCCCTGTTGTATAAATAACTGGATAGAGTGATGTGGTTTATATTCATCTTCACCAGTCAAAAATAAACTAGAATTCAAATTATTATATTCTAATCCGCATTTTATTGCATATCCACATATTTAACCCCTTGGCACCATCTGCCATACATTGACGGCACTGGTGCTAAATAGTTAAAGGTTGTCCGGTTTCATGATACTGATGTCTTATCCTCAGAATAGGTCATCAATATCAGATCTGTGTGGGTCTGACTCCCAGCACCTCCACCAATCAACTTTTTAAAGGGGCCGCAGCACTTGTTTGAGAGTTGCATCCTCTTCAATGTGTATCATCTACCTGGTAGTGATGGTGCAGTGTAACTACAACTTTCTCTCCCATTCAAATGGCTAAGTTGAATTCCCACCAATCTGATATTGATGACCTGTCCTCTGCCATCTTTGTACTCCTATTAGGATTCTTTTTGTGGTTAGTGGCCATACGCCAGAAATTGTCTAATAGCATGCCTGTCAGCGTAACACTAACAAACATAATACACTGCAATACAGAAGTATTATAGCAATCAGTGGGGTTCCACTAGTCACACCCTCACCAATCTAATTGCTTTTAGCTGCAATACCCATTTAAAGGAGCTGGGATTAAAAAAAGGGTATATTTAGTTTTTCCAGCAATAGTACCACTCTGGTCCATGGGCTATTTGCAATACACATAGGGGCACATTTATTAAAACTGGCATTTTAGACGCCAGTCTTAATTAAGGCCCAATAACTGGCGGTGGTTCTGCCAAAGTTATGAAGAGGTGCAGGCCTCTTCAAAACTTCGGCGCATCCAGCACCAGTTCTTAATGTAAGACAGCTTCTGAGCTGTCTTACATTTAGACCATTTTCTACGCCACAGGCATACGCAACACACCTACAATTTTAGAACCGGTGTGAGTGGGGCAAAGTCACAGATAGCGGCGCAACTAACCATTGTGCCTGAAATATGATCTATGATTGTTATTACTAATGGCCCATTACAAAAATCCAAGATCAATCTATTGCTGAACTAAAGGGGAGTTCACATCACCGTAATTTTCTGTTCTTCTGATCCGTCAGAAAAATAAAGAAAAAAATTGATCTAGTTAAAAAAAACAAAACAGATACTGTACATCAGTTATGCACATTTGGCATCCATTTGAGCCATTTCTGTCAGTGATCCATTTTTTTAAACAGAAAAAAAGTCCTGCATGCATAACGGATCTCTCAAACGGATGCCAAATGTGCATAACTGATGTACAGGATCATCTTTTTATTTTACTGGATCTGTTTTTTTTAATTTTTCTGTTCTTCTGACAGATCAGAGGAACGAAAAATTAACTATGATGTGAACTCCACCGAATCGGATGATTCAAAACCAAGGACTTCATTCCTTCGGAGGGCTACAGTCTAGGTGATTGTAGCACACAAATTTTGTATCAAAACATTTCTGTAAAGCAGAACATGAGCGAACACCTATGTGTGAAGAATGTGGCTAAGCATTATAGGCCACATTTATGTCAGGTTTTTAAAACTGAGATTTGTCATAAAGCTTTCATAAAACGCGCTACATGCAAGCTGGTCATTTATTTTCCGTAAGACGCATCTGTTTTACTGTATTTATATTCCACATTTTTACGAGCAAAGCTGCTGGCAATCACATAAACATATATTAAAGAGACATAAAATGAACATGACATTTTGAATGGTTGATTTTTTTTCCACTTAAATTTCTTTTCACCATTCTGCTTATGATCTGATTTATGTAATGTCTACCATATATTCTATAGGTAAAAATGTCCTTAAAGAGCCTCTGTTAGCTTTATTTACCCTATTAAACCTAGCATACAGCTTGATAGGGTTGATCATGCTATAGAATACAATACCTTAGTCCTCAGTAGCTTGCATGGTTGTGGAAAATGAGCACTTTTATCTTTATGCAAATCAGCAGTTGGAGCATCAGGGGGCGGGCTGTAGTGTTTGAGCACCACTACAGCTACTCCCCTAGTACTCATTATACTCTCCTTTGATTGACAGGGCTAAAAGCTCTGTGTAACGGTGCCTGCTGCTGTGGCACACTGATAATCATTGGTGGTCTAGTGCTATATACACTTTATGGAGTTGCATTAGTTTAATTGTTTTCCAGTTTTGGGGTCTGTTCAGTACAATTACACTAGTATAGGTCTGTCATAGTAAGAGGTTCCCTTAAAAGGGTATTCCCATCTCAGCCATTAACGCCTTACAAATATAGCTGAACTATGTTTCCGTAAATCCCATAGAAATTATTGGGATTTATAAAAATAGCTAGCATAGCAAAGTATGCTGTTTCCTTAACTCAGGTAGTATAGAAACAGCATAAGTTGCTGTGCTAGGCTGTTTCATATTGAAGTTATGGACAGTGTAGCAATGCCTGCCTAGCTGTTTCCACAATCCTGGCCACTACTAGCTGCAGCATACATGGGCATGAATGGCTGATGGGAATATAACCTTAATATAAAAAAGTTATATTAGTGTGGGCAAATCAGCCATGTTTGATTTACTAAAAAAAAGTGTGTTAGACCACAATAAGGATTCCACTTAGGAATAGGCTAATGCTAAAGGAGCATATGACTGCTGCTTTAAAGAGGGCCTGTCACCACTCCTGACATGTCTGTTTTAATAGCTTCATGCATTCCCCATGTAATAACAATTATGGAGCATCTATTCTTATGGTCATATGTCATGCCATTCCTTTATTATTTCTTCTAAAAGTAATGAATTAATTTCTAGCAGTCTGCAGTAAGGGTACAGAGGGGTGGTAACCAGTCTGTGTTGTGTACCTGTACAGTCTGAAAATGGCAGCACTGATTGGATAGAGTGAGTCTGTGCAGATACATACCCCCAACTAGTTACCACCCCTCTATACCCTTACTGCAGACTGCTAGCAATTCATTCATCACCTTTAGTAGAAATAATAAAGGAATCGCACAACATAGAGATATAAGAATAGATGCTCCAGAATTGTTATTACACGGGGAATGCATAAAGCTATTAAAACAGGCATAAAACAGGCATCAGGAGGTGAAAGGTCCTTTTTAAATTTCCAGTCTCCCAAGCCTGAAATACATTCGTACCTAGCTTAATTTTATTATGTTATAAGGGCCTCCTTAATATGGGCGGACTCGGAACTTAAACTGGCCCTGAAAAAAATACTAAAAGTGGCCCCATTTTGTAGTTGGCTCTAAATTGATGAAAGGCAGGGCCAATACAAGTAGTCAGGTCCAGCAATACCATATTGTGGCACATTATACCACCCACCACAAAATACTGCCTCCAGCAGCAGAAAATACATCCCTAAAAACTTCAACTAGCTGGCTGTGAGGAGGGCTCAGGGGGCCCCCTGGGCATTGGCCCACCGGCAAATTTCCCTGTAGGGTCTACGGCCAATTCACCCCTGATCCTTAACCATAAAGACACCCACCAGATCACATGACACCATGCCTCCCAACCATGGTGGGACAATCCGGAATTTCGGGTGTTATTCGTAGTCTTAGGAGGACTGTGACATGTTGTGATTTTATCTATATCTGTGTGCTGAGGATGCAGATACAGTTGAATAGAATGGTGAAGCAGGGAGCTTACTGCCCCACCTTCCTTGGACTATGAGAACACAGGCCAGGGAACGGTGTGCGTAATTCAACGGAGAAATGGGGCTGGGTGAGTATTACTTTTTTATTTCTTTAAAACTGCACAGGCAGCACTATTGTGAGGGGTACTACGAGAACAACACTATTGTAAGGGGTACACAAAAGGAGCAGCACTGTGAGGGAGAACTTAGGGTGCATAACTAATGTGAAGGCATCAATGGTGCGTAACTACTGTAAGGGGGTACTAAGGGAGTGTTGTATTGTGAAGGGATGAATAACTACCGGGCACACTAAGGGACCATAGCTACTATGTTGGGGCACCACGGGAGCAGTGTACTTGCAGTGGACACTATGGGAGCATAACTACTGTGCGGAGGCCCTAAGGGTGAATAGCTACTGTGTGGGGGCACTAATAGGGTATAACTACTGTGTAGGGGTGCTAAGAGAAGACCCAGTATTTAAATTTCTGCACTAGCAGAGATTTAAATACCTGGGGATTGTGATTACACCCGTGATTTCAGACTATCTAAAAAATAATGTTCATCCACTACTACAAAGGTTTGTTGAAAAAACGATTACATGGTGCAAACTTCCTATGTCCATTATTGGCTGAAGGAATCTCCTTAAAATGATACTTATGCCCCAATTATTATATGTCTTACACAATTCGCCTATTTGGTTGCCACAGCGAATATTCTATAAAATACAGGGCATATTTAAATTGCTAATTTGGAAAAAGAAACAACCAAGACTACGACTGGAGACGTTGCAGAGAGGCAAAGGAGATGGCGGTCTAGCTATTCCAAATCCCTGGTTGTATTTCTTAGCAGTACAACTACAGCACTTAAAGGGTTTGGGTCAGCATACTGGGATGAGCCCTTCAGCGAAAATAGTGGCACATATTACACGGCACAGAGTACCCATTGCAATAGCCGAACTGGGGGGGCTGCAGCAAAAGTTTAGGTCATATCCTACATTATCTCTCATTGCCAAAACTTGGTCTAAACACAAAGATTTGAATGGGATTCAGGGAATATATGAAAACACACTCCTATGGCACAACCCGGACCTGTCTGAAATTTTTCGTTTAGAAGGACTTACTCCCTGGGAAAAGAGGGGTGTTCAGTTCCTTTATCATGTCCACTCCAAAGGTGTATTTAAATCATTTGCTCAATTGAAATCGGAGTTTAATATGCCACATAGTATGTTCTATCAGTTTCTTCAACTCCGGCATGCTTTCCATACTCAGTTACCGGGTTCAGTACAAATAACTGACTTTCCTTATATGTGTCAACAACTACTGAAACCGGGTGAATCTAAAGGTCTGATTTCTGTATTGTACAGACATTTATTGAATAAGTCAATGTCTCAAGAATGCTTACCTGTTAAGAATAAATGGGAAAAAGAGGTTAGTAATATTTCTAAAGAGCAGTGGGAGGGAATACTAGCCCTAACCCCTATTATTATACTCAGCGAGGCACAGAGGACATTACAACTATATTTGATACACAGAGTGTATAGAACCCCGAAATTCCTACATAAAATAGGCCTTAGGACAGATTCTTGTTGTCCCAGATGTGGGAGGGAAGGGCCTCCCTGATGGACATGTTCTGGGAGTGTCCTGAAATTACCAGATTCTGGACAGATATTGTTTCCCTGGTCACGCAAGTAACAAAGATTAGGTTAGAATTGGACCCTAGGATATGTATATTCGGACTAATGGACACACTTGATGCCAATAACAAACTTTTAACATGTATTCAGAGGCTTTTATTTCAGGCACGGGTACTAATCGCGAAATACTGGATAGATCGTTGTGCACCCACTAAAAAGAATATGTTAATAGGCTTAATACTATTCTGAGACATGAAAATGGTATCTATATGAAACGAAAGTGTGCTGCTAAATTCCTGTCTATTTGGAGTGGCTGGTTTGAGGTTCCTGGCTTGGCTTCTAGTACCCTGGCGAGGGAGTGTCCGAGGGTGCAGTTGCGTAATCTTGGGTAATAGAGGCGGTATAATGGGAGTGTGTTTTTGTAATCCCTAGGCGTATTTTAATTACACTATACGAGGCCCAATTTAACTGGTACCTAGTAAGACACGCTTCTCTGCTTATCTATGTGTTTATATATTTATATATATGTATATTTCTATATGATTTACATATAGTCCTGTATGTGTTGGCTTGGGGGTCGTCTCTTCGCAGGCGCTAGTGGGTTGGGGTGGACTGGGGGGTTGTGGGAGGGGGGGTTGGCAGTTGGGAGGGGGTTACAAAATAAAATCAAAGATGCAACATGCTGGCCGAATCCTTGGTTGTTGTCGTGCCTTATTGTACATTATAATGACACCTAAACTCAGGTTTTTGCGAACAAATGTAAAGTTTATTGGTGATATGATTGCTGTACAATTTGCTTGTCTTCATGCCTATTGCTATTGGATGACAACTGCTTGTGTAATATGTATTCTGTAGTTTTTCAATAAAAATTTACCTGATTTAAAAAAAAAAAAATTCCGCACTGGGTCCACCAATGTGTTAAAATGACCCTGTATGTGTCATGTGCAGGTGTGTGTGGGGGGGAACCAAACCAAGCGTAGGAGGGAAAGGAGATTAGGCCTAGAAACTAAGGAAGGAAGATGGACACCTCCTACAGGAAACCCTGGCTCAATTCCGGTCTATCTACCAGTATGAACAGGCCTCAAATGTAGGCAAGTTCATACACAGGAACCTAAACACCAAACTGACCCTATAGGACCCTGGAACTAATGACAGGAATGAGTCTACCTGTTCCTCCAAAAGGAAGGACGAACAGGAGTCTCCCTTAGGCCTAATAACAAAACACACAGAAGGGAAAAGGAAACTTATCTTTCAATGAAGAAATGGAGGCTCCAGGATCTCAGCTGAAAACCAAACAGCTGCACACCACAACAACAACTGAAGCTATAAACCGCAAGGAATAGTGGGTGAAGAAGCAATAAATGGGGGAGGGACAATTACCACACCAGGAACACCTGAGGGAAAAGGGTGTGGTAAAAACCAACAACAAAAAGGGAAAACATGTCAGATTATACCATGTGTTGCGAATCTGACAGACCTCCTGTTATCTGTCATAGGAATGTCCGTGACAGTATGTTATCATATTTAATGCATGATAGAAAAAAAAACTATATTTTAGTAACAAGTGCAGTCTTCATTTCTAATGTATCATTTCGTTAGAAACAACATTTTTGCATCCATATTTTTCCCCATCACTGTGCATTTGAACTTCTTGCTCACTTCTTTCCAACTGACCCAGGTGCTGCTAGCAACCTTTTGGCACCCATTTCCGAGACAGAACATTTCTGTCTATATTCTCTCTCTCTCATTCTCTCTCTCTATTTTCTATATTTGCATATGTGTAACACTAGAGGTGTCTTCTGCTTTAGCCCCCATCTGTGAGTCAGAGTAGAAAGCCACTAAAAAGAAAAGCCCAAGCTATTGTGAATTGTACTATGTATTAGATGGTTGCTAATCCATTAATATTATATTTCCTTTTGAGCTGCAGGGACAATGAGTGTCCATCTGCAGGTCCTCCTGTTATGAAAGAGAATTCAAACCCATGGTGATCAGTTGATCTATAAGTGAGCAAGTATGCATGTCTTGTTATTCTGGATGAATGAGCGAGAACATCCCTGCCTATGCCTTTTAGGTGACTGAGTGGACATTTGTCTTGGCTGGTTAGGTGAGCGGATGTGCATACTCATAACCTGTTTTTTTTTCTTTTGTTAAGTGAGTACGCCATTACTTGCATTCTTATTGAATAAGCAGGTATATATCTGTCCTAGATAATATGATGAGTGAACGAGCATACCCCTATCCTTACTGTCTGGATAACTGAACAAGTGTATGCTTGTCCGAAATGTCTATACGAGTTAAAAATCATATCCCTGTCTTGGTTGTCTGTGAGCACAACATAAACTACATGGCAATGATGACAAAAATATGTTATGCATGAACAAGAGTGTGTGTCTGTGTGTGTATACCCACCCTATACCATGAGAGATATTTTTTTCAACATGATCTTTCCCCTGAAGTCTTTACCACCAGTTTCCTAGATAAAGTTACATTGCTAAATACATAACCTTAAAAGGACACTTTCATCAGTAAGAGGTGCTTTAAGAAAAGCCTCAATATTCAGAAAAACTATTTTCTTTTAGAAGTTTTGGCAGTACTATGCCACTGGAAAAGAAATAGAAAATATTGTCCTTCTGTAACAGTCAACACAAATGATGAACCAGATTACTGCTGTGAGGAAGAGATGTTATTTGCAAGAAAAGCTTCATTATCTTAGTAGATATAGACTATATCGTTAAGGGCCCTATTAGACTTTTTGAGGAATAATTAGATGTTATGAGGAATACGTGTTCAAAGGAACATTTGTTCCCAATAATTGGCCTGCATAATCATGCAGCCAATCAGGTGATGAATGATCAAATGCTTATTTGTAGACTGATGGGCGTCTTTCATGAAGATGAAAGTTGCTAGATTATCATCAGCACATTTCCTTGTGTAATCGGGGATTTGCTGCCGATAATCGATAGAACTGAATACAGGAGGAACGAATGTGGTAGCAATGTGTAATACATCCCTAAAAAAGCTCTATCGTTGTAGGTCTAGATAAAGATAGTTCAGAAAGCACTGATTAGTATGTGTGATGCTGTAATTGAGTTACACCCTCCCTCTGGCCGCAGTGAATGGCCTGACTAAGAGAGTTAAGCAAGGCTGTTTACAGTGCTAAGAGACCAAACAAAGAGAGAGTTCTTCCAGTATATGAAGTGGAATACACTTAAGTGAGTGACTTAAAAAAATAAAATTCAGAAAACCATTAGAATAAAAATTACACTGAATATTTACATAATTGTTGGTAATAAGCAGTAACAAAATGATGGAAGTATCCTTTTAAATGTGCTTTTGGTGCTAATCTTTTACTTTACTACATTATTACCTTGTGTTGTACTATATTTACAATATTATATTAATTTTATTGAATTTTGCTTTGGCCTGTGTATGGATTATTTTTTTTCTTCTGTTTCTTAAAACAGATGAGAGAGGTAAATAATTTACCTAGGCCCTCCTTACTCCTTACTGCTATTAGAAAAGAGGAGTAATCTGTGTGATAACGAGGAAAATAAACTGAATTGCAGAAAAAGGAGAATAGAGACAATAAATAATGGAATGCAGGCAATATTTGGAGGGATAGGAAAAGAGTATGGAGATCATAATAATCTATAATAACTTTCCTGAACTCACAGAAAGGCTGCAGAAGGTTAAGAGTCTCTACAGGAGAGGAGACCACCCTGGATAATGCTAGCAGTTTCAGACCACTTCTGGACTACAGATGGGTAGGCCTAAACCTGATACTGTGGAGTGAATAGTGACCAGAGATTGTATCCAGCCAGTTTAACTGAGGACTGTGTATAGTGGCCTTGTAAATGTATACCAGTAGATGCATTGTGGTCTGAGTAGAAATACTGCCCTGTAGCTGGGTGTAATCATCTGCATACCTGTTGCTATTACAGTGTGCATTCAGGAAGAGTTTGTCCAGTTTCAAGATCCTACTGCCAAGTATAAGTACCCCTTGTGTAAAGTATAGAGAATGTCCTGCTACCATTGGCAACCAAGTGCAGAGTAAAGACACAGTCTTCTTACTGTTGGTATCTGCCTGTGGAAATACTTTGAAATCTACGTATGATAACCAACAAGCACTGTGCAACTATCAAGTTTGTATCCCCCCCTATAGACTATAACCATAAGGTCATTGCCAATTCAGTATCAGTCACCGTGCCATCCTTAAGTAGGGCACTGTTCAATGGTCGTAGGAGCACTGGCACAACTATAGGGGTCGCAGCGGTCGCAGTTGCGACCGGGCCCCTAAGCCAGGGCCCCCCATGCCAGTGGTGCTCTACTGTTCCCGTTATAAGATGCAGTGCATCTTATAAAGGGAATGCTAGTGAGCGCTTCCATAATGGAAGCGCTTGCTAGTATGCAGGAGGAGGGGGAGTGAAGCACTGGTAGCACTGTACAGTACTTACCCCTCCTTCTGCTGTCGCTTCCTGAGGCCAGTGCTGCTGTCTCCTGGCTGCCTGCAGTGTCAGGACGTACAGAGTGCACTATGACCTGACGCTGCAGCGCGGGCCCCGGGAAGAGGTGAGAGCCTACAGCCTGACAGGGAGAGGAGCGACACAGCAGTAGAGGTAAGTTTATTTATTTGTTTTGTAGTCTGATCTGGGGTCTGATATGGGGGCCTAAAGGGGGGTCTGATATGGTGGCCAGAAGGGGGAGTCTGATATTGGGGGCCTAAAGGCTAGGTCTGATATTGGGGGCCTAAAGGCTGGGTCTGATATTGGGGGCCTAAAGGGGGGTCTGATATTGGGGGCCAGAAGCGGTGGGGGGGGTCTGATATGGGGGCCAAAAGGGGGGGTCTGATATGGGGGCCAGAAGGGGGGGGTCTGATATGGGGGCCAGAAGGGGGGTCTGATATGGGGGCCAGGAGGGGAGTTTGATATGGGGGTCAGAAGGGGGTATGATTAGGGGCTTTAAAAGTCTGAAGGGGGGTCTGTCTGGGGGTCTAGAGAGGTCTAATGGGGGTCTGGAGGTCTAATGGGGGTCTGATTAGGGGTCTGATTAGGGGTCTGGGGTTCTAATGAAGGTCTTATTAGGGGTTTGGAGGTCTAATAGGGGTCTTATATGGTGGTCTGGAGATGGGGTGGTCTCATCTGGGGTTTGATATGGGGATTTGATCTGAGAGATAAGGGGGTATTGTTTTTCTGTGTGGTACCAGTATTTTCAGGGGGACTGTTTCTGCAGTATAGTATTGGGGGTGAGGGGGGGAAGAATGGGGTGTTGCGGAGAAGGTGAGAAGATGATGTAAAAGTAGGAAAGTAAGATTGTATGTTTGTTAAACTCTGCAGAGACGAGGTGCAGCTGAAAGAAGTCATCATGGTGGTCTGGTCTGATAGGAGAAGAGGAGAAAAGAGAATGTCTACATCAGAGAAGAGAAGTCACTGGATGTAAGAGGTACATATGTGGGGATGTATCACCCTGTATGTTCTGTAGCGCTGTATCTAATGTTTTCAAAGTGTATGTTTAAAGGGGTTGTCCTTTTTTTTTTCTGTACGAGCGCTGCCTTCTCTGCTCTGTTTACTGCTCATCACTGTAAATGCTACGACGAGCAAGTGAACAGAGCAGAGAAACCAGCTCTCATATGAGCAATGCCCTCTCTTCAAACAGCTGATCGTCGGGGGTGCCGGTGGACTTCGGCCGATCAGATATTGATGACCTATCCTGAGGATAGGTCATCAGTAGTAAAAAGAGGACAACCCTTTTAACAGTAGGACTGGAGGGAAGGGGTTAGGTTGAGAATATGGCATTGAGGGGGCAGAAAAGCTAGGTGCACCTGCGCTGAGTGAGGGGGGAGGGGGGCACAAGCTGAACTGGTTGCACCAGGGCCCATGAGCCTTTAGGTACGCCCCTGCGTAGGAACATATAGCAGACATTACATACCTGAAAAAAGACTTTACAAGTAGTGGTAGCTGTGTCTTAAGCTTCAGAGACAGCATAGCCGGGTCTTACGGATGCGGGGGATGTGACACGTCTAAGTCTTGAGATAATGTAAATCCAAGTATTTGTAAACCCAATTTATTCTATAACAAATGGGGTACTAAAGAGAAACTACAGTGTATAGTACCCCTTATAGTACTCCATACTTACATGGCTGTGTTTACAGAAAATTGCAAGGCATTATGAATCATGTTGGAACAATATGTGCTATTGATGACAGAAAAGTAGGCCAGTTGCTAATTAAGATTCAATTAAGAAAGATGATATCTGAAATTGGATGCTGATATTTGTTCTGATAAATTTATCTTGGGTGAGGCTGAGAGATCTACACCTCAGTTGTGCAATACTAGTAATGGGAAATCATATGCTCAATAATTAAACTAGCTAATCATATTACCATATAGATATTTCAATGGTGTTATTCACTTTCACAAACAAGACATATCTGGTAGGATTGATCCTGCGAAGTGAAACAACTCCTCTCTTGTTTAAATCCAGGGCCCTGTTTTTGGTCTATTCAAGTCTTCAGTGCAGCGAGGAGCAGGTTTGGCCCCTCAGAGCACCAATGCATCTCTGCATTCACCCATTCTCCACTCCCCCTTCCCTTGAGTGACAGGGCAAGGCATCCTCACTGTCTTCTTGTCTGACCATGCAATCCTGCAGTAAACTAGGCCAAGGCCCACTCCTTGGTGAAGACCTCATTAGAATATGGAATGCAAGATGATAACTCTCTGAGTACAGATATGTAGTTGATGTCCCCTGCAGGCCTATGTAACACTGCAGATAATGATAATTCTCTAAGTACAGATTATGTAGTAATTGTTACACTGTACCTGCAGTCCTATGTAACAGTACAGATACCACAATGATAACTCTCTGAACACAGGTAATGTAGTAGATATTACCTGCAGTCCTGTGTAACACTACAGATATCACAGTGCTAACTATTTGAGCACAGATCATGTTGTAGATATTACCTGCAGTCCTATGTATCCGTTATCCACAAATTGTGGTCCTGCAAAATACGGCCCGTGTGCGATACACATTTTTTCCAGCTACATTGACTTCAATGGGTCTGCGGTCTGCATTTTCTGGACCAGAATCTCTATCATGCTCTATCTTTTGCGGTACAGAAATGTAGAAGCGGAGAGTAGCACAGCCTCGTTTTAGGCCTGTGATGTCACATTCATTAGTCACATGGTCTAGGTGCAGCTCAGTCCCATTCAAGTGAATGAGGCTGAGTGGCAAAACCAAGCACAGCTGCTATCCAATGGATGACGCTGTGTTGGTAAGCTGTGAGAAGGCTGCATCGCTCACCTTGGCTCCACAGCTTCCTCAAACAGCAGACAGCCGGCTACTGACCGAGAGGTCATCAATATTAAACACCTTTAAAGATGTTCTTACACTGATTATTATCTCTTTAAAGCACTATACATATTATATACTGTACTACATCTATTTAGCCCCAATGACCCCCATTGTAAGGCTTAATATCTCCTGGATGGTATATTAAATGGTTATTACTATGCAAGTGTCGATTAAGTAACTTCATCAGGCTTAATCCAGTAATGTAAAATGAAAACCTATCAAGCGTCACATAAATATAATATTAGAGGCTTTAACTTTGACACTTGCAATAGCTTAGAGAGCAAAAGGAGCAAATCGTTTCTGTACTTTTGTCAGAAAGACTATTCTGTGATGATGTAAGGGCACGACTAATATGAAAAAAAATGCTTTTTATCTCTGTATAAAATGACACGGGAAAATATCTATCACTGTCTATTCTTGTCAGGTTTGCAGCAGTGCACTCGTAAAACAAATTGAGAGGCTTAAATCTTCAGGACAGAAATCAATACAAGGATAAGTAAGGAACACGCAAAAGAAGACAACCAGGGATTTATTTCCCAGAAAATGTTTTTTCAATAGATTCACAGATGATAAATTTTAAGTGGACAGAATAGAAGGATTTGTCTGATAGTTTCTTCTCCCCTACAGTTTCATTGTAGAACTATATAAAAGGCAGCCCTTTGTAGGTTATAAACTACATAGGTTAATACATCATGTAGCTTGACCTGCTATGGATAGATGCATGAAATTGCAGAATCAAGAAGACAGTGCCTATGTTATATAACATTTTACGCTGTATCAGGTGTAAAGTTTTTGAGTATTGCTTACTGAATCAGATGGAACAACAGTTCTCAGCTACATGAATGTCATGTAGTCATATGTTTCAGGTAGAGATGGGGGAATATCTTAAAATTAGTTTCAGGCCCGATACAATTCTAGCCTGTTTAAAAACACTGCACTGTTGAATTTGTTATGCTTTCTTTAAATAAAAAATTCCCAAATTATTTGTTATTGGAGCACATGCCTGCCGGTTTTCATACGCACACAGTAGTATTAAAAACAAGCAAATGGCATGTTCTGAACAAGCGGTAGAAAATGATCCCTTATTGGGGGCAGATGCCTGCCTGTGTTTATACACACAAGATAGTATTAGAAGAAGCAATGGCTTGTTCTGAACAAGTGGTCCAAGAATGATCACTTATTGGGGGCAGATGCCTGCCTGTGTTTATACACATGACATATTATTGGAAGAAACAATGGCTTGTTGGGGACAAGTGGTTCAAGAATGATCACTTATTGGGGGCAGATGCCTGCCTGTGTTTATACACATAAGATAATATCGGAAGAAACTATGGCTTGTTCTGAACAAGTGGTCCAAAAATTATCCCTTCATGGGAGCAGATGCCTGCCCATGTTTAAACACACACTGCAATATCGAAAACAAGCAAATGGCTTATTCTGAACAAGTGGTAGAACATGATCCCTTATTGGGGGCAGATGCCTGCCTGTGTTTATACACACATGTTAGTATCAGAAGAAGCAATGGCTTGTTCTCAACAAGTGGTCCAAGAATGATCACTTATTGGGGCAGATGCCTGCTTGTGTTTATACACATAAGATAATGTCAGAAGAAACAATGGCTTGTTCTGAACAAGATAAGATGTGGCTGGTTAAACACAATTATAGGTACCAGAGGTCTATTGTAGCACATAAAGCAGCATAACCGGATCCTTTGGGAAAATACAAGTAGCCAGCATTCCCAATCAAAACAAGTCTGTACTTCTTTTCCTAGTCCTCTTTGTGGCAGCCAAACCGCATCCCCAAGCAATACAGTGTCCTTGTCATCATCATCGCCTTCTTCTTCTCCTGCTAAGAGTCCTCCTTGTCCTTGGCTCCATCATTAGAAATCTATAACAGGAAGTTGAACTATAAGAATCTTTTCTCCAGTCACTGCATTACCATTGTAGTAGTGCCTTGTACTGTCACATAGCAGAGAATGCTGGCCACGCCTTGTGATTCCTTGCTGTGTGGCAATCTGCACTCCACAATGGACAGCTGGAGAAGGTCTTATGGGCAGGGACAGTACATGTCTTTCATGGCTCATTGGTTCAATATTTTTTTTGTGGCAGTGGAGAGTCAGCACCCCACCCACACGGCCAGGTCCTTTTGATCCCCTCACACCATGAGGATGGCTCCCACAGTAGGCACTTATCTGCCTCCTCCACCTCACCTCCTCTTCCATGGACATGGTCCCGTCCCCAACAGCAGCAGGGCAAACCGTTGCTCACACTACCTATCACATGTGTCAATGTGTAAAGTCGAAGTGTTGCCACGCTGTGTTGGAGCTGATCGGCCTGGGAGAGAGAGCAGCCACACCGGCAAGCAGTTGCTCAAGTACATCAAGCAGCTTTAACCTCTCCGACTCCAGCTGGGCAAGGTGGTCAGCGACAATGGACACAACATTCTGGCCGCCCTGAACCTGGGGGAAATAACACATGCTCCCTGCATGACCTTTTTTTTTTAGAGAACTGGCATTGTGCGATGTGTTGCCAATGTCCAGAAGACTGACCCTCTTTTCTGCCATTCTCACTTGGTGATGAATGCTGTTCTAGACTTGCAGCATGAGAATGGTACACAGCTACACTGCTTAATCTGTGATGTTCCAACTTGCTGCAATTCAACATTGCGCATGCTTGAGCGTCTGTACGAGCAGCGAAAAGCCGTGTACGATTTGGTCATGCAGGGAGCGTGTGTTGCTTCGAGGTCAGGCAGTGGCAGCTCATGCCATTCAGGCTGCAGTTGTCCCTGATCCCCCTCATATGTATTTTTGAAGAGACGCTGACGCTCATGCAATAAGGACCACAATGAGAAACTCCCATAGGGAGGAGCTGCTGCCACTTGAGGAGGGAGAAGAGGAGTCAGAGTTGGAGGAGAAAGAGGATGATGATGATGACGGTAACACTGGTCATGAAACCTAATCATCTCAGTGGGGGGCGGAGGTGGAAAGAACTGGCTTCTGAGGCATGCTGGACAGAATGGTGGCCTGAAGACTCGCTTGCTTATGCAGTGACAGGAGTATTGTTGACATCAAGCAGTCTGATGATTACTGGATAGCCATGCTTTTAGACACTCCGTCGGCTGATTCCGATGAATAGACCTCACCTTGCTAACAGTGCCCCATCGCGCCACAGTTGTTGTTTGTTTACCTGCACATTCTGTACGACAACTGTGTCCTGTATCATGCTCATCCCTGATAACTGACCCAGTGATTGGACCATGTAAAATGACCTTTATAGTAAGAGCAAATAAAACTTGATATTAATTAGATGCTCATATTTCTCAGGGACAAGTTATGAAATGTGAGTCTTACATAAAGTGGGTACGGTTAATCAAAGAAGGCCTCTATGCTGTGTACAGGTCATTAACATACTGATTAGGTGGTACATTGTCATGTGGGAGATCTCAGATGTTGATGATAGGGTTCCATAAGATTGTATGTACTATGATGCTGGTTGCGTTGATGCCAGCAGTCTCACATTTGCAGGGACTGTCCCTAATTTGTGGGCGTTCCACGGTGGGTTTAGTGGCATTTCTGGTTAGTTATCAACTACAACTTTGGTAAGTCTGCTGGATGAAAAAAGTTGCAGTAAAAACTTGCCATTGCATCTGAATGTCATTTAATGGGGATACAGTGACAATGACAGTGATTATCCAAGCAGCTATAAACTGCTCATTTTTCACTAAACAAGAGTGCATAGACTTTGAGATGCACAAGTTCAGACAAGCCTACTGGTTAAATACAAACAGCATTGATGAAACTCACAGTCGCTTACAGCAAATGACTAGATCATATTTACTGATGTTGACAAGGATATGTATATGCAAATTATATGCAGCAGCACATCTGCATAGCGAGAACAAGACGCCCTCAGAGGCCCAACCATACATGACATTGGTAGAAATTGATCTAGACAGTTTGTGTTAAGGATGTTGTGAGACTCCATCAAGCTGGAATGGAGGTCAGGACACTAACAAAAATGTGTAGTAGTCTTATGTATAAATGTTTCTAAAGGTGGTAGCTCGTTACATTCAACATGCTGGAAACCTACATAGATCACTGCTTACAATTACAAAACCATCTGGACACTGCCTGATGATTTGTCCAAATGCAGGCATCCTGGTGTCTCAGTACATTAACTAGAATCTATCTTTTTGTGTATTCTTTCTATGTAGTAAATACAATTTGATTACATTTCTGCAAAGTAAAAAGTGGGCTTTATCCCATATGTGTTCAGATTTGAAAAACAGTTATAGCTGAAGAGCTCCTGAAGCTAAGGACAATTGGCACTAGTATAGTTATGTCAGAAAAATTTGAATTTTCTGAAACGACTGCAAAAAACAACACAAGAATGCAAAGTGCAAGTGGCTACAAAGTAATATTGGGTGAAAAGTGTCACTATTTCTGTATCTCCAATAGCCTCCAAATTGGTATTTCAGCAGAATAAAAAAGCTTGGCCATGGACTGCAAAGGCTTTAACCCCTTTGCTACCAGTGCTGTACATATACGGCGCTGGAGTGATGGCAAACATGGCGCCCGTTCATGCGTGCAGCGGGCGTCATCATCTCTGCTGTTTCAAACAGCAGAGACCCTCAGCTAATGACTGCGACCGGCAATAATGCAGATCGTGGTCATTAGAGCCTTTAGATGCCATGATCAAGTGAGATCACGGCATCTGAAGGGTGAAAAACCCGGAAGCTCGCACTTGGCTTCTTACCGGCATCCTATGCAGCCAATAAGGATTATGGCAATTGATTTCAATGCGCTGGGTCTCGCTGAAGAGTCCCCGGGTATTGAAGCTGCAATTCTTATTTTGGCCAGCAGGCCAACATAAGAAATGAGCAATTCTGAACAGATAACGGATCTAAAAAATCCATGGTTGTTCAGAATTTTAAAAAAAATTAGATTTTGTAGGCTCAAATACGAGCTTCAAAATCATTATGAAAAGTAAAAAAAAGCTTAAAAAATATATTAAAACAATGTAAAAATTATAAAAGTTTAAATTACTCTTTTCGTAGAATAAAAAAATAAAAACATAAATAAAAAATATAAACATCATAGGTATCATCACAACCAAAAGCGCCATTACTATTAAGATCTAGCAATATTTTTCCAATATGGCGAGTGGCATAATGGAAAAAAGGGTCATAATGGCCAATTTGCCATTTTTTCATCGCTTCTCTTA
Source organism: Rhinella marina (assembly GCA_900303285.1). NCBI lineage: Eukaryota > Metazoa > Chordata > Amphibia > Anura > Bufonidae > Rhinella > Rhinella marina. The sequence goes on along the minus strand of ONZH01000610.1, from coordinate 215,987 downwards.
CCCAAAAACATGTAATAAAATGTGATCAAAAAGTCACACTCCCAAATGGCTGAAATTTATTTTTACATTATTTAGACCTATATGTGGTATTGTTGTAATCGTACTGACCCAGAGGATGAAGGGCACTGGTCAGTTTTACGGAATGTTGTGGGAACAAAACCCATAAAATGGTAAAGGAATTGCGTTTTTTCCTAATTCCACCCCATTTGGAATTTTTTCCCACTTCCCACTATATTGTATGCCATATTAAATGCTTACCTCACTAATCCCTTTCAGCTGCTGTCCCGACAGGTTGCCGCTGCTCCCCAATTTCTGCTCCTGTCCCAACATAGCAGGAAAGGGTTGTGAGTCATGCTCAGTCAATCACCGGCTGAGACGGTTCATTACTGTAGCCATCATAGCTATTTCCTGTTGTGTTTGGACAGGAGCAGGAAGTGGAATGCAGCGAGCAGAGACAGGAAAAAAAGAAAAGACCAAGTTCACATATGGGTTGACTTTTTGGTTATTCTGTTTTGTCAGAGGAACAGAAAATGGATCTGTTAAATACACTAATTATTTGATACAAATGGGAACATCTTCTGTTTCTATCCATCATCCATTCATCACTTCAGTGTAGAGATGAACAAATTTCGAAATTTGCTTTGGATCCAATTCTAACAAATGAGTCAAAAAAGTGCCGCCATCAGCAATGGTAGATCTATGCATCGATCTTCTGAAGCAGCGGCATCCGGGGAAACCATGACAGCAACACATGAACAGCTCCAGCAGCTTCCATCACTGTAAGACTCCTAGAGCACTAACTGCCACTGTGCTTTCCCTACTGATAAAACCTGACTTTCTACCTAGTAATTCAATCTGCCTAACTAAATATATCACTGCACTCTCCCTACAACACCCTAAGATGGCTGGCTTGTGTCTGTAACTGAGGTCTGTCAAAGACATAGAAGGCAGAGCCTCTCACATCAGTGGCTGAGCTCACAATGACATATGTGCTTTACAGCTAGCACAACACCTGATAGACCAGTCAATAGTCTTTTTCCTTATTTGCTGTCAGGCTGCCTGCAAAAGCATTGTGGGCAAGCCCGCTGGCCAGGGCCCCTCCAGTGGTCATGTGATCCTTTATCTTCATCCTGTCTGCCCTGTTTCCTTTGCTAGTTTACTGAAATTTAAAAGTAAAATTATGGCCTTGAATTTGTGCTATTTGTCCAAAGCAAATCACCAAAACTTCAAAATTTGTGACAAATCTAATCAGTTTAAAATCAATTCGTTCATCTCTACATCTCCAGAATGCTAAAAAACAGTAGTTTCTGTAATTTTTGGCAAAATTAAAATTACAACAGGCAGGACTCTTTTTAACCCCTTCAAGAATGCCCACCATAAATTTACAGTGGATGTTGGGTATTTAAATATGGCACCCACTCGTGAGCTAATGTCTGTGACCTGCGATAACGCCGGTTGCAGATAGTTAACCCTTCAGATGCGGTGGTCCAATGTGGTATCACGACATCTGTGAGCCGAAAACAACAATGTAAATGAAAAATAAAAAAGTTATGGCTCCGGAAACACAGGGAGGAAAAAACGAAAATAAAAAACAGAAAATAGCCCGGTCCTGAGGGGGTTAACTTAAATCTGATGAAACAGACCCAAACTGAGCACAGCTATTGCTCCAAATAATGGCCAGCCCTAGGGGTGTGCGACCTGTGCGACTGCACAGGGCACATTACACTTTTCCCCGTGAGGGACCACCAGTGCTGACAAATTATGGCTAGAGGACTGGATGCATTTTAAAGAGGACCTTTCACCACTCCTGACATGCCTGTTTTAATAGCTCCATGCATTCCCCACGTACTAACAATTCTGGAACATCTATTCTTATGGCCCTATGTTGTGCCATTCCTTTATTATTTGCACTAGAAGTTATGAATGAATTGCTATTTGCCTTCAGTAAAGGAACAGAGGGGAAGTGACCAGTTGGGGGTGTGTCCCTGCACTGACTGACTCTAGCCAATCAGTGCTGCCATGTTCAGACTGTGCAGGGACACACCCCCAACTTGTTACCTCCCCTCTGTTCCCTTACTGAAGACAAATAGCAATTCATTCATAACTTCTAGTGCAAATAATAGAGGAATGGCACAACATACAGACATAAGAATAGATGTTCCAGAATTATTATTACATGGGGAATGCCTGAAGCTATTAAAACAGGCATGTCAGGAGTGGTGAAAGGTCCTCTTTAAATGCACCTAGCATACAGTCAGACCTCAGGTACCAATTAGGACATCCTGTGCATCGCTGTCATGTTGCCCCTTCCTTCTCCTCTCCTTATATTCCCCTCTGTCTTCTTACCACCTTCTGCTGCTGAGGGAACTTTTGGCAATTGACAATGGTGGCCATCCTCCTCCTCCAGCAGGATCTTCCATTCCAGGAGTCCTCAATCGACTATACATGCACAAAGATGGCTGGCGGCAGAAGAGATCAGTTCTGCTACTGCTGATATTAAAGTAACGTAAAAACAGGTAAATGTTTCCTGTCACTGTGCATGGGCTCATCATGGGCAGGGAGCCTCCATCTGCTTCCTGACAGAAGAGATAGCAGTGAGATAGAAGCCAGACAGCAGGTTTTAGGTGAGAACAGTGGAGGGGCTTACATGGGAACATGTGTGTCAAGTTATATGCGGTGTATGCCTGTGTTTAGTGATGTGTATATATGATGCATGCATGTAACATCGTAACAGCCTGTTCAGCCTGTTATCCTGCAAGTTGATCCAGAGGAAGGCAAAAAACCCCTGTGAAGTAGAAGCCAATTTTCCCCACTTTAGGGGGAAAAAAATTCCTTCCTGACTCCAATCAGGCAATCAGAATAACTCCCTGGATCAACAACCCCTCTCTAGTAACTATAACCTGTAATATTATTACCCTCCAGAAATACATCCAGGCCCCTCTTGAACTCTTTTAGTAAACTTACCATCACCACCTCCTCAGGCAGAGAGTTCCATAGTCTTACTGCTCTTACCGTAAAGAATCGTCTTCTATGTTTGTGTACAAACCTTCTTTCCTCCAGACGCAGAAGATGTCCCTTTGTCACAGTCCTCGGGATAAATAGATCATGGGAGAGATCTCTGTACTGAGCCCTGATATATTTATACATAGTTATTATAGTTATACATAGTTATTTTTCTAAAGTGAATAACCCTAATTTTGATAATCTTTCTGGGTACTGTAGTCCACCCATTCCAGTTATTACTTTATTTGCCCTCCTCTGAACCCTCTCCAGCTCTGCTATGTCTGCCTTGTTCACAGGAGCCCAGAACTGTACACAGTACTCCATGTGTGGTCTGACTAGTGATTTGTAAAGTGGCAGGACTATGTTCTCGTCACGGGCATCTATGCCTCTTTTGATGCAACCCATTATCTTATTGACCACCGCCATACCAGAACAATCAACAAAACACAACTCAATCAGAATAAAGGTGTATTGGTGATAATGGACTCAAATATACACCAATATCAGTCAAGTGCATTTCAAAAAAGATGCTCAGACTCATATCACGTAAACCATAATTATGCACAGAACACATTTGTTCATAGCAAATGCTCAAAAACATATATATTGATAAATCTCATCAAATAGGTGTCACAACTATAGGCTATAAACTGCTTTGCCCTTACGAGCAATGGCACAAACCCAGGTGGCATAACTATGATGGAGCCTCTAAAGGCACATAACTATGAGGGTGGGCATTACTGTGTGGGGAGCCATATAAGGGGGGCATAACAGTGAGGGGGTCACTAAAGGGGCATTACTATGAGGAGGACATAACTGTAGGAGGCATAACTCTGTGAGGGGCGCCCATCTAGGTGGCATCTCTGTTAGGGCCTATCTAAGGGGTCGTAACTCCGGACATCATTTATAAGGGGGGTGGGGTGGGGGGCATCACTGTGTGTGTGGGGCCATCTAAAAATTCGTAACTATTAGGGGCATCACTGTGTGGGGCTACCTAAGGGGGCATAGCTTTGAGTGAGGCTTCGCTGTGTGTGGGGGCCACCTAAAAGTGCATAACTATGAGGGAAACATTACTTTATGTGGGGGCCATCTAAGGGGGCATAAGTCTATGAGGGGGTATTACTGTGTGTGGGGCCACCTAATTGGGCATACCTCTAAGAGAGGGACATCACTCTGTGTGTGGGCACTTGAAGAGGCAGTACTGTGTGGAGTTCACTTAATGGGGCATCATACTGTGTTCGCTCCATTTAAGGGGCATCTTACTGTGTGGAGGGCACTTAGAGGGCATTGCTCTGTGTGGGAGGTCACTTCAGAGGACATCATACTGTGTAGGGCACCACTATTTGTGATGGACCAGATAAGAAGACATCATACTGTGTGGGAGCAATTTAAAGAAGCATCATACTGTGTGGAGCCACTTAAGGGGTCTTCATGCCATGTGGGAACCACTAAATGGGACATCATACTGTGCAGAAGCTACTTATGGGGGTATCACTCTGTGAGGGGGCATTTAAGGGGACATCAAGCTGTGTGGGGAGGTACTAAGGAGGCAGCTGCATCACATTGGGTCAGGGGTACTAAAGGAGCACTGCAAAGCACTGAAAGTGTTAATATAATTGTATTTAATGTATTATGTGCATGTACTACAAATCCCATAAGGTTGTATAAAGAATGGGAGGTCCCATGGGCTGGCTCCACACTTCCTCTCTAGGAGGAAGATTCTGGAGTTAATAGATGCCTGTTGAGGAGAGAACACCTCAGAGCAGCAAGGAGCAGCTCCTATAGGGAGATTCCATTGCCCTACAGCCCACAAATAACCTATGTGCCAGCCCTCAGAAGGGAAAAAATTTATAGACGGTTTAGCCGAAAGAAAAGGATTGCGGACCTTGGTAAAGAAGGTAATCTGGCTACAGCCTCCTCTGTGTGTGGTAGAAACACTGTAAGTTACACACTGCCCACCATAACCAAAGAACAGGAGAGCCCCCTGTTCATAGACTGTATTCCTAGACCCTGTGGATATTATATACTATCATATAAAAACCTGCATTTAATGTGAATAGTGCTTATGTGGATCATCTAGTGACCGGCTTCAGTAAAGTACTGTGGATTTGTTATACCAACAAAGGTATCATGACTATACCACACTACATTTGCACCACAAGGTGCTTGTGTCACAACAACCAGAACCCTGCCTAGCAATGTAAAACAGCAACATCAAGGGCACCTCAACCATCTTCAGGCAGGAGAATCCCAAAACCAGAGTGTGCCCCGAAGGGAAGAACCGATGTGCCCATCCCGTCACTGCATGCCTGTCCAGGGAGCTTCAGGAAACTAGGACTACTGCAACCATTCAGACACCCACACTCGTGCGCTCTGGCAGCCTGGTTGCTGCACTTTTAGGAACTAAGGGGCATTGTTATTGTTAGGTGGCGCTATGAGGATAATCCTACTGTGAGGGGAACCACAAAGGGGGCGCTATTACTATGTGGTCGCTGAAAAGGAGATTAGGTGGGCTTAGAAGTGTGACTTATTGTAAAAAAGAACTGTGGCAGCTCTACATTGGTGTTGTCCCTCCTTACTTTTTTTTTTTTTTTTTTGCAGATCGGACCTTCAACCTAGAGCAGACCCAAGTATGTGGATCTCTACAATAAGTACTTCAGCACCTATTTCCTATGGCATCTGCCTTAGTTCATCAGGGGACATAATTTCCCATCTGTTATATGCAGATTTGCTGAACAGATTTGCTTATATGCAGATTAGTGAACAGTAGGAATGCAGAGGATAACGTATTGCAAATACAGATGAATAGATGATTCAAAAGTATTAGATATTGCAAAAAGAACAATACACAAAAAGTTCATAGTAGTATATTTGATGCTGACACAAAACTGTACTAGGTTAGGGGAATGCAAATAATTGCATGCCCCGTGGGGAAGGATGAAATGCCCATGTGGCGCAAATGCTATGCTGGTCAGCTCATGCCAATGACCATTTTTGTCATTTTCTTGTTAAAAAAAAATATGCAGTGTTTTTAGTACAAGGCAAACAGCACAAAGTTTGATTCTGACCCAGTCCAGTTTTTGTCCTTAACCCCTTAATGACTAGACCTGAAAAGCCCTTAATGACCTGCACATTTTTAACATTTTTGCCTCTCTACATTTCAACAGCCAGAACTTTTCTGTTTTTTATTTTATTTACATGGCTGTCTGAGACCTTGTTTTAGGCAGGAGAAATGTTATCATTTTTATGCGTTGTTTGGGGGCAAATATAAATTACGGTGAATTTACTGTGGAAATATAGAAAAAGTGTTTTTTGGCATTGATTTTGGTTTATTTCTTATGCTTTTCATGTTTCACACTAAATTAGCCGATAAAATAATTCTTCAGGTTATTACAGCTGTGCGGATACCTAATATGTGTATTTTTTGACATTTTTATTTAATTTGTGCGCAATAAAATATAATTAACACTAAATATAGGCAATAGTTTGGGGTTTTCTTTTGCAATTTTTACGTTTTTTAATTTTTTTATTACGTTATTCACAACTTAATTATGGGATTACTCTTTTATGACTTTATTTCAAACGCATAATGTATTTCCATTCTACTTCATAGGTCCTCAGGACTGACTGCAGATTTCCGATCGGGTCACTGGGAAAGGGAGTCCCCCTTTTATCATGCCGTGGTAGGGACAATGGCAATCAAAGGGTTATCAGCTGGATTCAGAGCTTCCCCAACCCTGGCTGTGAAGCAGAAGCCTATTCCAAGAATCAAGGATTTTAAGAACAGACGATTCTTAGTGCAGGAGTGCTCTGGCAGTCATTAACCCACTCAGCTGCAGCCACACCAAAATACATTGCTGCAAACTGAGGCCCTGACCTACCCGCTGCTAAGGGGTTAAGAATGTATTTCTCAAATCAAGCAGTAATATGGCATTGAAATTAAAATATGTCATACATATGGGGGGTATGTAAGGGGGTGCACCGATGGTGATCGCACCCTTCCTACAAAGTGTATCCTTAAACTGTGAAATGCCAGTGAATTAAAGAGCATCTGTCACCAGGAAATTCACTGTAGGCACAATGCCTTTTTGGACTAGCTCAGCCAAATGTAATGATATCTTTCATATAACAATCTGTTGCTGGAGAAAAAGTGGTTGTCATCTGTATGCAAATGAGCAGTTAAGTACACCAAGGGTGGTCACAAGCTTGCTCCTCCTAGTTCCTCTGCCAGCCCCTCACTCTTTTTCTTGAGTGGCAGGGCCATGTGAGCTAACTATATAAGTTCCTGACCCTATCTATCAAGCCAAGCAACGGGCTGGCAGAGGAAGCAGGAGGAGCAAGGTGAACATAGTAGCTTGGGCACACCTTCAGCACACTTATTGTTCATTTAAATATGAATAAGAATTAGTTTTTTTTCTACAGATTGATAAGTGAAAGGTATCATTACATCCAACTGAGCTAGCTTTTCAGGTGACCAATGTTATGTTATTCCATGTATGTTGTGCATACTATATATGTTGTCGATGTATACTTTATTGTAATACTGTGCTTTTTATTCTGTTTTGTATTGTTGGCAATGGGCATGTAGGTTGGCTGGATCACAGACCACCTCTAGTTACAGACTGTACTTGGGCTGGTATAAACCAAGAGAGTTACCTATGGCAGTCACCCAACCATTGTAAATGTCTGCAGCGAGCTCCATTATGCATTGTGTAGCGAGACTGTTCCTGTGTCCCAGCAAATTATTGTGGACCACTTCTTGAACGTGCTTTTATGAAGGTGGGTCAACTCAAGGAATCCTCACTGGACACTTGGAACGAGATACCAAGCCAGCTTGAAGCCCAGAGGCCTGTATACATATCCCCTTTACCGGTACTGGTAACCACCTGTGGAGGAGTTGTATGGTGAACTCTGTGTAAAGATGGTTTCCAAGCCCCGGTTGCCCTCCCTTTAATCCAGCCCTGGACCTCTGTAAGAAACTGCAACCATTAATCCATTTGCTTCAATATGAGTAAACCTCTGTTGATGTTGAACTTTATGTGAGTCACTGCACCATCCTTGAAGAGTGTACCATTTTAAGGGTCATAGTCCACATCATAAGAACTTATCCTCTTTTGTGTATGATAAGGCAAATTTGACTCAATAAGGCATAGGGTTGTTAGTTAATGAAATGTCTTGGACATGTGTGCTTGGTAGTTTTGATATCTTCCAGACCTGTCTACTTGAAATACCAGTGATAAGTATAATATTCTTTTTGGAACGTTAGATTGTGATCCCCACTTGGGACGTCTTGTACATGGAAACATTCTGTGAAAATCTCTGCAGTGCATGTTGGCACAATATGAATAATAATAATGCAACTCTTATGAAATGATAAAATTTGACTATGCGCTTTAGTGCTAACAAAATAATAGATGATCATTAAAGGGGTTATCAAGCAAATCTACGTCAGCTACATATAGCGTATGGGGTTACTTAAGTTTGTACTATAATTTACGGCATACATTATACTAAATCTGTTAAATCAGTGCCGTTATTTGTGCAGATTTCTCTGAGGTTCTACATGATACTGGCAACACATGACATGATACTGGCAACACATGTATTACTTGCGGGTTGTGGTGCAGATTTGATACAGATTTTACGCAGATCTCACCCTTGCATTGAAAAGGGTGAAATCTGCACATAAAATGGCATTTCTAAATACGCACAGCAGGTCAATTTCTGCACAGTAATATAGCAAAGTTTGCATGAGATTTGTCTAATCCTTTGCTGGTACTCAGGGGTGGACACAGACAGCAGAGGGCCCCTGTGAAAGGAATGTACCTGGGCCCCCGACCTCCCCTGGACATAACTCCTTCTCGCTCCACTCAGCCCCTCTGACATTTCATACTCCGATGCTCTCCCATGCCCTGGGCTGTTTTGTTTACATTTTTACACTGCTAAGCAGAGACGTTACTGGCACTGATGGGTGGCTTTACAGGCTAGGGTGGCGCTAAAGCTTGTCCATTATTGCCGGTGCCGTCCCCGGGCTCACTGCTAGGCGGAAGTCCCCTCTCCCCATAGTACCCCCAGTGGTAATAAGGCTCCCTACAGTGCCCTCAGTACTAATAAGGCTGCCTATAGGGCACCCCTAAATAGAAATAAGGCCAATCTATAAGGCACTCCTATGGAGCCCTCAGTAGTAATGCCGCCACCACTGCCCACAGTATTTACAATGTTAACTGCAGTGCCCCCTGGAGTTATAATCTTCTCTGTAGTCCCCCCAGAAATTATAATGCTTGCCCTCTCCCTCCAGTCTTCTATATCCTGCAGTCCGATGTAAATAACACCTGTCCTCTCTCACCAGTTTTCTATATGATACAGTCCCATGTAAATAACATCACTCCTCTCCCTCCAGTCTTCTATACCATGCAGTCCCATGTAAATAAAACCAGTCCTCTCCCACCAGTCTTCTATATGATACAGTCCCATGTAAATAACTTAAATCCCCTCTTTCAGCTCCCTCCAACACATAGTCCCATGTAAATAACATCTCTCCTTATCCTCCAGTCCTCTATAATATCCAGTCCCATGTAAATAACACCAGTCATCTCCCCCCAATCTTCTGTAACATAAAGTCCCATGTAACTAACACCCCTTCCCTCCCTTCAGCCCCTCTAACGTACAGTCCCCATTAAATAACATATTTCCCTATCACTAAGCAGGGAGGAGGTATAATGGGGAGAACCACATCTCCCAGCATGTCTCTTGCACTTAAACGGCATCAGATGTCTCCACTGCTCAGCGCTTCCTTTCTCTGCACTGGTCACATGATGGTGACCTCATCACAGGTCCTACCACCACTTCCTGTATTGAGAAAATCACATGATCATGATGTCATCGCAGGTCCTTCAACTATAGAGTAAAGGCAGAACGGCAGCAGATTCACAGTAAGTCCTAATCAGGGCCCCATCCGCCACACCTCTGCTGGCACTGGGAAGGGCCCCCCTCCCTCTCTGGGCCCATGTGCAGCTGAACATGCTGCACAGGTGGTATGTCCGCCCCTGCTGGTACTGTATTATACTGCTGTTTTTCCGCACTTAAATCTGTCTGGAAAAACCAGGCATAATTCACAACACGTGCAGATACCCTTAATAGCTGTTTCTCACAGCAGATAAGACACTATTTTGGATTAAAATGGGCCAATGACTTTTATAGGAGAGTGTTATGGGCATGCTGTGTGACATACGCACAGGTCACTGAGGGGAAGAGAAGCTGAACACCTGAAGCTGAACTCTGACATGGAAAAGGACCTAGGAATTTTAGTGAACAGCAAACTAAGCTGTGGAAACCAGTGTCAGACAGCTGCTGCCAAGGCCAATAAGATAATGGGTTGCATCAAAAGAGGCATAGATGCCCGTGACGAGAACATAGTCCTGCCACTTTACAAATCACTAGTCAGACCACACATGGAGTACTGTGTACAGTTCTGGGCTCCTGTGAACAAGGCAGACATAGCAGAGCTGGAGAGGGTTCAGAGGAGGGCAACTAAAGTAATAACTGGAATGGGTGGACTACAGTACCCAGAAAGATTATCAAAATTAGGCTTATTCACTTTAGAAAAAAGACGACTGAGGGGAGATCTAATAACTATGTATAAATATATCAGAGGTCAGTACAGAGATCTCTCCCATGATCTATTTATCCCCAAGACTGTGACTGTGACGAGGGGACATCCTCTGCATCTGGAGGAAAGAAGGTTTGTACACAAACATAGAAGAGGATTCTTTACGGTAAGAGCAGTGAGACTATGGAACTCTCTGCCTGAGGAGGTGGTGATGGTAAGTTCACTAAAAGAGTTCAAGAGGGGCCTGGATGTATTTCTGGAGGGTAATAATATTACAGGTTATAGTTACTAGAGATGGGTCGTTGATCCAGGGAGTAATTCTGATTGCCTGATTGGAGTCGGGAAGGAATTTTTTTCCCTAAAGTGGGGAAAATTGGCTTCTACCTCACAGGGTTTTTTTGCCTTCCTCTGGATCAACTTGTAGGAAAACAGGCCGAACTGGATAGACAGATGTCTTTTTTCGGCCTTATAAACTATGTTACTATGTTACCTGTTGTCAATGATATCCTGTATTTACCTGCCTCCAGCTGCATCACCTTCATTTGTAAGCCTGTCTGTAATAACGAGATGAATACTGACCTTACCTATTGTGAGACTGTGTTCAGGGTGAAAACTGCAATATATCAGGAACTGCTTTTAATATAGAAAACAAAATGTTAAAATATGTGTAAAATTATACACCGGGACCCCTGCCGATCAGCTGTTTGAGAAGGAACTGGCACTCCTGTGAGCGCCGCTACCTTACAGTTGCCCTGTTTCCCCTAAGCAAAGTTATAAACTTCTTACTTTATTTTACTTGAAAGAGTTAACTTGCACTGTTTAATACTTTTTAACTGCATTTTATATGTATGCTGTGATATGTATCCTGTTCATTTGCACTGTATTTGCAAGGCTCTGTGCATACTGAAAGACTTTTTTGGACTTTGGATGAGAAGCTGGTAACTTTCCATAGCTGCCATGTAAGTCTATGACAGACAGGAGTATCAATTTTGTAATTGTTTCTGCTGAATTTCTCCACTCCACCCCTCTCACTAAAAGGTTTCAGTCTAGCTGGAAACTGTATATAAAGAGAGCATCCAGATGCCCTGCAGTTAGGGACCAGTGCTTGGAGTCGGATACTCATGCCAGTCTGCATGAGTGACCAGAAGAAGATGCTGAGATGGGGAGCCATAGACCATTGGTCACCAGTAGTGTTGAGCGAGTATGCTTGCCTGAATACTGTATTCGGTCGAGCATGGCGGCGCTCGGGACCACGCGGTGTTTGGCTGAACACCTCGTGTGCTCGAGCGCCATGCTCGAGTCCCCTCCCCGCACGTTTCTTGGCTGCTACGCAGCCAATCAGTGTGCGGGGGGTACTGGCATTCACTGTAATGCCGTAGCCATGTTGGCTACTGGCATTACAGTGATTGGCTGGCCGGGAACGTGTCATCGGGTGCTATATAGCACCCGGTGACATGTGACCCGGCTCAGTCCAAGTCAGGGAGAGCTGCTGCAAGGAGGGACAGATAGTGTAGGGATAGAAAATCGCTAGGCAGGGCTAGTTTTTCTGTTCAAAAGACCCAAAAGCCCTTTTAAGGGCTATTATATCTGGTTGCAATAGATTTTTTTTGTGGGGGGTTAAAATTGCGCAAGGTGGCCTGACCTTAATACCACCTGCGCAGCTTGTGCATTATAACCTTTCTGTATCCTATATACCTGACATCCGTTGTAATTTTTTCTGCTGCTAATCAAGGCGACAGTACCTGCGCTGCATCTGCTGTATAACATTTGTGCAAGGAGGCACAGATAGTGTAGGGATAGGATTTTGCTAGGCAGGGCTATTTATTCTGTTTAAAAGACCCTAAAGTCCTTTTAAGGACTGTTGTTCCTGGCTGCAATATTTATTTTTCTTTTGGGGCAAAAATAACGCAAGTTTGCCTGACCCTAACACCACCTGCACAGCGTGTGCATTATAATGTTTCTGTATTCTATATACCTACAACTACAACTCCTATCATTTTCTGATGGTTGCAGGCTGTCAGACATGATGGGAATTGTAGTTTTGAAACATCAGGAGAGCCACAGGTTGGTAAGCATAGGTATACAATACTGTGAGAAATGCTGTAATAAAATAAAAGCTTTGCTGTGATTGCTCAATATGGGCAAAAACCAAAGGTTGCTATGGGAAACAAACAGTTTGGCCTTTAGACAGCACATGCAGGGAGATGAGAGGCAGACTAAAATGCAGGGGAGATGTAAGATCCAACAGACTCTATGCAAAGGTGCACTCCCAAAGCAGGTGCAAAGATATTTGCTCCATGAATGGGCACCTGGGGCATCAAGTCAGCCAAATATGTATGTGTATTAAATTGGGGGTGGGCGGGGCGGTAAACCATCAGTAAAGACTTCTGCCATTGGCTTATCTCCTGGGAGAACAAAAGGATTTGTTGAAAATATGTCAGAGGAGAGTTGGGAGCTCTCCACACACATTAAACTTTCTGCCGAACCTGGTAGGTTCTGCCAACAATATAGTAATCTGTATGGGGGCCTCTAAAGAAAAAATATAAATAACTGATTTAGAAAATGGAGGATGATTTCTTTACCTCTCTAGGAAAGAAATAGCTTTAGAAAATAGTTATTTAAAATTATATACTCCTGGGCAATGCCAGGTATGTACGCTAGTTATTATTAATCCTGTATTTTAATTTAACATAATTCCCCTAATCAAACACATATGTTGGGGGAAAAAGTTGTCTGTTGTTTCTATTAATACCCTGGTCACCTTATCTGGTCCAGTCTTTCTGGGTTAAAGTAACATAGTAACATAGTTTATAAGGCCGAAAAAAGACATCTGTCCATCCAGTTCGGCCTGTTATCCTACAAGTTGATCCAGAGGAAGGCAAAAAAACCCTGTGAGGTAGAAGCCAATTTTCCCCACTTTAGGGGAAAAAATTCCTTCCCGACTCCAATCAAGCAATCAGAATAACTCCCTGGATCAACGACCCCTCTCTAGTAACTATAACCTGTAATAATATAACCCTCCAGAAATACATCCAGGCCCTTCTTGAACTCTTTTAGTGAACTTACCATCACCACCTCCTCAGGCAGAGAGTTCCATAGTCTCACTGCTCTTACCGTGAAGAATCCTTTTGGGTACAAACCTTCTTTTCTCCAGATGCAGAGGATGTCCCCTCGTCACAGTAACAGTCCTGGAAATAAATAAATTATGGGAGAGATCTCTGAGATTATGGGAGCAGAGGATTTATGGCACTAGAGGCATGTAAATTTACCATTTTATAATATCCAGTGTTAAAACAGTGTGCATGCATTTCAGCTTCCGTGTCTCATGTTCTAGATAAGAGCTGCCAAATTCTCAGCAAATCCCATTTTATTCATCTCCCTGGTGCTATGTGCTTTGCTGTAATGTGTCATTAAATATTTCAATTGTTGTTGCTTTCCAGACCCCTTGGCGGAAGTGGCCTCTGTCATCAATTACACTAATAAGGTCTGGGGTTACTCACTTCTGTTCCTGGCTGCTCATTTTCTGTCTGAGGCAATGAGCATGTTTATTGCAGATGTCAGAGTTAAAAAAAATAGAAAATAAACTTTCCCATGCTTGCTGGAAAGAAAGCTAAAAAAACCAAAATGAAACCAGCAGATGTGCAGATTTTCATTCCTGCCGCCTAAATAAACATCTAACTTAATTAGATAAGAAATAGGAACAGAAATGTGTTCTTCCTTCATTACAATTATTTCAAAAGACTTCTAAAAGAATACTGTAGGGGAAAGATCATTTTTTTCTTTAAAGGTGTATTCTCACTAGATAAGCCATAAATGTCTGATGGGTGCAGGCTCCCTCTCAATAAAGGAGGAAATTGGCATCTACTGCGTCCAAGCATTGAAAGGATTTAGAGCTGGATTTCAACTTAAAGGGGTTTCGCGAGATTTCGATATTGATGACCTGTCCTCAGCATAGGTAATCAATATCAAATTGGCGTCAGTCCAACTCCTGGCACTCCTGCTGATCAGCTGTTTAAAGAGGCTGCAGTGCTCTGGTGAGTTCAACAACCTCTTCCTTGGCCAGTAACATCTTGTTCAGTCATTTGGCCTAAGCGAAACTCCCATTTAAGTGAATGGAGCTGAGCTGCATTACTATGATATCCAATGGACACCACTGTGCATGGTAAGCTGTGAGGAGGCCATGATGCACACCAGAGTGCTACAGCTTCCTTAAAGAGCAGATCAGTGGGGGTCCTGGGTGTCGGACGCCCACTAATATGATATTGACCAATATCACAATCTCTGAAACCTTTTTTAGGGATGTAAAAAGTAAAAATCAGACATAATATAATATATAACAATCTCTAATCATAACAAAGCTAGAATCAACCTTGTACTTCAAATGGATCCAGAACTCTCCCAATTCATTACTCTATTTGCTTTGCTAGATTTCAAGCTGCCAGCTCAATGGTGTGCCCTGTGGTGGTGGGCTGTCCTTTCTGCTGCTGATCTCTCCCTGTAAGGCTACCCGGGCACTTTCCATATGTGTATGTAGAAAATCCCAAGAAATCTACAACAAAAGTGTTTTTTTGTTGAGGATTTTTGAGGATGTTAACAACCCTATTGAAGTCTATGGGGAAAACCACTCTACATAAGCTGTGGAATTGCACAAACAATTTACATGTTGCAGATATTAGAATCCGCATTGCAGGTCAACTTCTGTAAGTAATAAATACACAACGTGTACATGAGATTTGTCAAATCTCAATCACTTTGCTGGTACTGTTTTATGCTGAGTTTTCTCTGCACGAAAATCCGCTCTTAATCTGCAAAACAGAAAATAGCAGGTGAGCGCGCTTCACGAGAAGTGTGAGAATCTTGTCTTGGGACATCCCGGAGGATTTTATATATTCTTATGGATTTTGGGTAATACATAAAAATACTGGGGTAATGAGATTGTTCTTGGTCAAGAAGGTTACAGTCTGATTTTCAATAATACTTTTTTGATTCCCGACTATTCCTGTAGAGTGTTCTCGATCCGTAGAGTGATCAAGCAAGTTGGCATTTTATTTCATCTACATACATGGATTTATCCATGACAACAATAGTCCTGCCTTTATCAGCAGATTTGATAACAATATTTTTGGATTTTTGTAAACCCTTTAAAGCCATTTTCTCTTATTAACCTCAAATAGTACCATGGATATATAGGTTTCCACTGGGTGACTAGGTGGCATGAAATGTCTTTTATTGTGTAAAGCCAAACTAGAGATGGATAGGTGATTATAATTGTCTCGTGATAGGTCTGTGGCCTCAAGTGGATTAGATGTGTTATGAAAATGAACCTTCAGTCCTAGTGAGACCCCTCCATGTAGGTTTTTGGAGACCCCCATCTGCCCCTCGGTGGTCCTAAAAAATGAGGTTTCTGTAATATACAATGGATGAATTCTTCTCCGAGCCAGAAGAAGATGGTTTGTATTGCCTGCCTTTTCTAGAAGGATATTGTTGATCCTGCCACAATCTATAAACATGATCTAGATGGCAGTCTTCATCATCATTGAGGAATTTCTGATGTTTTGAAGATTCTGTGTTCTACTTATAGTCGTCAAGGCCTTTTTTGATCTTTTCTTTTGTTCTGGTCCACTCTTCAGATGGCAAGATGGAAGAAAGTTTTGTTTCAATCACCTGTGTGGATAAATCCGTGATCGAAGTCTGTAGTTGTTCAATCATTAACAGCATTAAATCAAAGGAACATTTATTGAGAATGAATTCAAACTTTTTGCAAAATTCTGTATCGTCATTAAGGAGACTCTTTGTCCTGCATCAGCCCTATTAAACCAGGCACATAGCCTGGTAGGGGTGATCCTGCAGTTTAAAATTACACCTTCCTCCTCACTGTTGGCACCACAGTTGTTAAGAAAATACTTTTATTCCTTAGCTGGCAGGCAATTTCAAGCACCAGGAGGTAGGCATTTTCAGTGTGAGCACCGCTATCCAATGCCTACCAGCATCTAAACACACCACCTCCCCTTGATTGACAGGGCTAAAGTATAAGTTCAACTTGGGCTAGTGCTGTCAATGAGGGGAGGGGGTGTGTTTAGACATCAGTAGGCATCGAGACAAATCAAATTTTTCAAAACTTTGCTCAGCTCTAGTGTTAACGTTCACCTACCATGGGCACAATACCTCTTAATGGAGTGCAGGTGTCAACACTACATTTTCTAAATTAAAGGGGGTGTACAGTACTTACACATCTTTGCTATGAACTCCTTCAAGCATGATTTACATTAGCAAAATGGGAATTTTGGGGCAGAACAGTCAGCAAAAAGTACATAATTGCAAATTCCAAACCCATGCCCTGCAAGCATCTATTCATTAGGTACAGTAAAGATTTAGACTGGTCTGTACCTCTCAAATCATGTGTTACCCGTTTACTACTTTCTTCAGTGAAGCCAGTCATTTGAGGTTTAGGCTTCAGCATATCACACAGCGATAAAGAAGTTAACAAAATACTGTTCCAGGTCCATGAATAGGTCCAACCACATAGCGCTATGGCTGACATTTGAAGAGGTACTTTGGCAGAACCGTGACTGGACTGGACTTCTGTGCTCTAAGGTTGGTACTGGTATAGAAACTGGCTGTTGGGTGTGGGTGGCATGTTGGGATATTATGACTGTCTTTATTATAGGCTATCTATTCTATGTGAGCAAATTAGCTTGATTTTTCAGGGTGCTAAGGTTATGGCAAACCTCATACAGCCAATATACTATAGCATCTCCTATGTTGTATACCTAAAAACAAAAGTTTATCTCTGACATCCAGTAAAACCTTGATGTCAACATGTAGGCACCCATATATTGTGCCAATGACCAATGATAAATGTAATTTATAAAACTTGGTAGGCTTGTGTTAAATACAGCTGATGATGCATGTCAGAAATTGGTATCAAAGTCTTTACTTGGAAATGCTGTAATAGTTAAACAAAATTAAGTAGGCCAGTAACCAAGTAAACTGGAAAAGGGAGGCAGAAGGAGAATCCAATGCTGTATGTAAATAATTGATTTGTACAACAGGGACGAAAAGTACTTTGGTAGTAGACAATAATTTGTTAATTAAGTAAGCCAAGGACTGTAAGCTAACATTTCTCAATGCCCATAAGATTTTTAAAGTGTAGCTGTCATTTCACTTTATTTTTAATATGGTGTAGGGATAGGGAAGTTAATTATTTTTGTAATATACTTTATTAGGGAAAGATGTTTCTTTGTATTCGAAAACACAGTGTAAAGAATCTTCTTATTAAACCTCTAAGTGAGTACTGCCAGAATACGTTGGCTTCAGCCATGATGTGTCCACAAGAGACACGTCACTGCTGAAGCCAGCAGCTGGCTGAAGAGAATCTGGTGACCATGCCTATGCCAGAGAAGACTAAAACAAACCCTGGACCAGTAGATGGAGATGTGGGGGACAGTGCAGAGGACTGGAATGGAGGGGATCAGGTAAATAGGATCCTTTCAGTAGGGGAGGCAGGGTGCTGACACCTGTTAGAAATTATGCGTTCTTGGACAAACACTTTAAGGAAGAATCAATGAATATGGGGATGAATCAAAGAATTATTATGTGCATCTCTCTGTATTAAACACTCTACTACAGTTTCCATTATATAACATTTTGGCAGAACATAGCTAAGGCTCTGTTCACAGAGAAATCCAGTCTTGTATTCTGGCATACAGTTGCAATACAGTAGCTGTCCAGAAAGGTGCCAAATTCTCCTGCTGAATCAACAGATATATTGTTGATAAAGTTCTATAAAGGACCGAAATGTCCAATTGTTCTGTATGGTATCTGGTTTGTACGTTACGTAAGCCTCAATATCTGGATAATGCTTGGAAATTAATTAAATTGTCAATAAAGGTCTTATAATTTTAAGAAAGTATACAAAAGTGAAGTGCCGTTGATTTGCTCTTTTTTCTCCTCTAATGTAGATGTTCCCTTTCCTCATGTTCTCCATTAGGCCCAGACCACCATGACAATTTCATTCAGCCATGTCTCGTTTTTGCAGAGTGCGCCACACAGATGTCTTAGATTCCTCATTTTTCCATAATATTCCCCACCTTCTCAACACAAACTCCCCATTATAATGCACCAACAGTGTCATCCTGCTGTCACTCCCAATACTGTGCCCACTGTGTTCCCAAATTCCTAGTAGTAATAATGCCAGTATTAATTATGTCCCCTATAATACTTCCAGTAATAATAATGCTCTCTTATTGTGCCCTTGTTAATAATAATGACCTCAGTAGTAAAGATTCCCCTATAGTGCTCCAGGAATAAAATTCCCCACAGTGTCTCCAGTAATGCCCCTTTAGTGCCCCAGTAATAAAAAATGCCCCCTATATTGCCCCAGTATTAAGATGCCTCCAGCGGGGGGGGGGGGGGGGCGGCACATGCAGCTTGCAGGAAGTCATGCTTCTGTGAGCTCCGCGCCACATGCTGCAAATGTCCCTAATTAGCGCTGTCCTTACAGCTCCACCAGCAGTTTCTACCCTCTACAAGGGTCCATGAAGATGACCCGCACCAAGGGAAAGACGAAACCCACAAGTACTCCGGCTCCATCACAGACTTTACCGGAGATCTTCCGACTCACCAGGCAATCCATCATGGCGGACTATAGCTGGAACTGAACATCACAGATCTCCTTCTCGCAAGTGTTTATCTTTAAGTTACATATATTTAACTTGCCATAGGGATTCAGCGTGATGGACTTTCATGTTGCCCTTCATGTTGCAGTCTTGTAAGAGGAGCCCGGGGTCCGTTGAGAGCCTCGATATCTCCCTCTTTGGCTCATATTATACTCCTCGCCAAGTTAGGCTCGTTATCTCATTTACAGTGCCTTGCGAAAGTATTTGGCCCCCTGGAACTTTTCAACCTTTTGCCACATTTCAGGCTTCAAACAAAAAGATATAACATTTTAAATTTTTGGTGAAGAATCAACAACAAGTGGGTCACAATTGTGAAGTGAAATGAAATTTATTGGATCATTTAAACTTTTTTTGTAATAATAAAACTGAAAAGTGGGGCGTGCAAAATTATTCGGCCCCCTTGCATTAATACTTTGCTGCGCCACCTTTTGCTGCGATTACAGCTGCAAGTCGCTTGGGGTATGTCTCTATCAGTTTTGCACATCTAGAGACTGAAATTCTTCCCCATTCTTCCTTGCAAAACAGCTCAAGCTCTTTGAGGTTGGATGGAGAGCGTTTGTGAACAGCAGTTTTCAGCTCTATCCACATATTCTCAATTGGATTCAGGTCTGGACTTTGACTTGGCCATTCTAGGACCTGGATACGTTTATTTTTGAACCATTCCATTGTAGATTTTGCTTTATGTTTGGGATCATTGTCTTGTTGGAAGATAAATCTCCGTCCTAGTCTCAGGTCTTTTGCAGACTCCAACAGGTTTTCATCCAGAATGGTCCTGTATTTGGCTCCATCCATCTTCCCATCAATTTTAACCATCTTCCCTGTCCCTGCTGATCAAAAGCAGGCCCAAACCATGATGCTGCCTCCACCATGTTTGACAGTGGGGATGGTGTCTTCAGGGGGATGAGCTGTGTTGCTTTTACGCCAAACATATCGTTTTGCATTGTTTCCAAAAAGTTGGATTTTGGTTTCATCTGACCAGAGCACCTTCTTCCACATGTTTGCTGTGTCTCCCAGGTGGCTTGTGGCAAATTGTAAACAAGACTTTTTATGGATATCTTTGAGAAATGGCTTTCTTCTTGCCACTATTCCATAAAGGCCAGATTTGTGAAGTGTTGGACTGATTGTTGTCCTATGGACAGACTCTCCCACCTCAGCTGTAGATCTCTGCAGTTCATCCAGAGTGATCATGGGCCTCTTGGCTGCATCTTTGATCGGTCTTCTCCTTGTTTGAGATGAAAGTTTAGAGAGACGGCCGGGTCTTGGTAGATTTGCAGTGGTCTGATACTCCTTCCATTTCAATATGATCGCTTGCACAGTGCTCTTTGGGATGTTTAAAGCTTGGGAAATCTTTTGGTATTTAAATCCGGCTTTAAACTTCTCCACAACAGTATCACAGACCTGCCTGGTGTGTTCCTTGGTCTTCATGATGCTCTCTGTGCTTTAAACAGAACCCTGAGACTATCACAGAGCAGGTGCATTTATATGGAGACTTGATTACACACAGGTGAATTCTATTTATCTTCATCAGTCATTTAGGACAACATTGGATCATTCGGAGATCCTCAATGAACTTCTGGAGTGAGTTTTCTGAACTGAAAGTAAATGGGCCGAATAATTTTGCACGCACAACTTTTCAGTTTTATTATTACAAAAAAAGTTTAAATGATCCAATAAATTTTGTTCCACTTCACAATTGTGACCCACTTGTTGTTGATTCTTCACCAAAAATTTAAAATGTTATATCTTTTTGTTTGAAGCTTGAAATGTGGCAAAAGGTTGAAAAGTTCCAGGGGACCAAATACTTTCGCAAGGCACTGTATATTGTTGTTGCTCTTGAGCACTATGTTTATTAGGACTTTTCCATTTTTCTTTTCTTGTTTTTTTTTTGTCCAGGGGTTACTTTATCTATATTCTTCCTGTTCTCATTTATGATGGTCACGATGTCGTAATGCTTAGTAGCAGCATGGGACTTCTTGTTGAGGACGACCTCGGGCGCCTTACCATATATTCTATCCCTATAAATTACTATGTGTAAGATATTGTCACATAATGTATGGGAATTTAACTCTCCTCAAAAACGAAAAACAGCGTTGTCTGCATCCAGGAATCTCATTTTACCCCTTCCACTCACCCAAAATTCCTCCACCCTCAATTCACCAGATTTTTTTCCTCCACCTACCGCTCTAAAAGTAGAGGAGTGGTTACCCTGCTCAGAAATTCGTTTCCATTCTCCCCTTCTCAGACTATTATCGACCCAGATGGTAGAAATGTAGTCTTGGAGGGCACATACAGGGATGAGGTACTTTGTATAGTTAATGTGTATGCTTCCACTGATGATCCTGTTTCTTTTCTCTGTACAATGAAACAAATCATTGACCCTCTTACATACCATAAACTTTTATTGTGCGGAGACTTTAACCTGGTCCTCAATCCCCATTTGGATCGTCTTCTCCCCCCCTTCAGCCTCGCCCTCCCCAGCATTCCCCCTGAATTTGTCAGGCTCTAGAATCACAATTCACGGAAAATGGTGCACTACAGCGGAAAATGCAGTTGACAATATATGGCTAAACCCTCACTCTGGTGTTAAAATGAGACTTTCGCCAATATATCCTTATATCAAAGACATACCGGAGCCCGAGTACCGCGTCAAGGTATCCCAAGTGGCACGGGACCTAACGCTATCCCTACTATGGTATAGGTTATGACAGATAGGTGCATGAGGTCCGAGATACAGCGACCAGCTCCCAGTTACCTCCAGCGTGAAATCACACATACAATGGGAGGGGGGGTGGAGGCTGTATTTCCCACATTGCCCTGACGTCATGTGACCCAGGCTACACAGGTGCACCTGAATGTTACCCATTAGTATAATCAAGGCACATTCAACCTGGAGTTGCCACGCCTCCAGGAATAAATGTACAAACAAACTCACGGAAAAAAAAGTGGTCTCAAATGGCAGAACATGCTCAAAAACCCCAATGCTGTAGCGCATTTATAACCGGGGGAGCAAATCCCGCACATGTGGCCCGCTGCCGAACGTAATCCCCAGCAAAAAATGCATACAATGGAGGATGCCTGCAGCAGACCACATGTACCACAAAGACATCCTACACAGGTTAGACAAATGTGCGGATGTGACAATCTACATAGAAAAACAATTCACGGAAAATGGTGCACTACAGCGGAAAATGCAGTTGACAATATATGGCTAAACCCTCACTCTGGTGTTAAAATGAGACTTTCGCCAATATATCCTTATATCAAAGACATATCGGAGCCCGAGCATCGCGTCAAGGTATCTCAAGTGGCACGGGACCTAATGCTATCCCTACTATGGTATAGGTAATGACAGATAGGTGCATGAGGTCCGAGATACAGCGACCAGCTCCCAGTTACCTCCATCGTGAAATCACACATACAATGGGAGGGGGGGCGGAGGCTGTATTTCCCACATTGCCCTGACGCCATGTGACCCAGGCTACACAGGTGCACCTGAATGTTACCCATTAGTATAATCAAGGCACATTCAACCTGGTGTTGCCACGCCTCCAGGAATAAACGTACAATCAAACTCACGGAAAAAAAAGTGGTCTCAAATGGCAGAACATGCTCAAAAACCCCAATGCTGTAGCGCATTTATAACCGGGGGAGAAAATCCCGCACATGTGGCCCGCTGCCGAACGTAATCCCCAGCAAAAACTGCATACAATGGAGGATGCCTGCAGCGGACCACATGTACCACAAAGACAAAATCCTACACAGGTTAGACAAATGTACGGATGTGACAATCTACATAGAAAAACAATTCACGGAAAATGGTGCACTACAGCGGAAAATGCAGTTGACAATATATGGCTAAAACCTCACTCTGGTGCCACTTGAGATACCTTGATGCGGTGCTCGGGCTCCGGTATGTCTTTGATATAAGGATATATTGGCGAAAGTCTCATTTTAACACCAGAGTGAGGGTTTAGCCATATATTGTCAACTGCATTTTCCGCTGCAGTGCACCATTTTCCGTGAATTGTGATTCTAGAGCCTGACAAATTCAGGGGGAATGCTGGGGAGGGCGAGGCTGAAGGGGGGGAGAAGAGTGATCCAAATGGGGATTGAGGACCAGGTTAAAGTCTCCGCACAATAAAAGTTTATGGTATGTAAGAGGGTCAATGATTTGTTTCATTGTACAGAGAAAAGAAACAGGATCATCAGTGGAAGCATACACATTAACTATACAAAGTACCTCATCCCTGTATGTGCCCTCCAAGACTACATTTCTACCATCTGGGTCGATAATAGTCTGAGAAGGGGAGAATGGAAACGAATTTCTGAGCAGGGTAACCACTCCTCTACTTTTAGAGCGGTAGGTGGAGGAAAAAAATCTGGTGAATTGAGGGTGGAGGAATTTTGGGTGAGTGGAACGGGTAAAATGAGATTCCTGGATGCAGACAACGCTGTTTTTCGTTTTTGAGGAGAGTTAAATCCCCGTACATTATGTGACAATATCTTACACATAGTAATTTATAGGGATAGAATGTATGGTAAGGCGCCTGAGGTTGTCCTCAACAAGAAGTCCCATGCTGCTACTAAGCATTACAACATTGTGACCATCATAAATGAGAACAGGAAGAATATAGATAAAGTAACCCCTGGACAAAAAAAACAAGAAAAGAAAAATGGAAAAGTCCTAATAAACATAGTGCTCAAGAGCAACAACAATATACAGTGCCTTGCGAAAGTATTTGGTCCCCTGGAACTCCGGTATGTCTTTGATATAAGGATATATTGGCGAAAGTCTCATTTTAACACCAGAGTGAGGGTTTAGCCATATATTGTCAACTGCATTTTCCGCTGTAGTGCACCATTTTCCGTGAATTGTTTTTCTATGTAGATTGTCACATCCGCACATTTGTCTAACCTGTGTAGGATATCCTTTTGGTACATGTGGTCCGCTGCAGGCATCCTCCATTGTATGCATTTTTTGCTGGGGATTACGTTCAGCAGCGGGCCACATGTGCGGGATTTGCTCCCCCGGTTATAAATGCGCTATAGCATTGGGGTTTTTGAGCATGTTCTGCCATTTGAGACCACTTTTTTTTCCGTGAGTAGGCTCTAGAATCACTTTCAGTAGCGGATACTTGGAGAGAACGTAATGGCCCACAAAGAAGGTACACATACTATTCATCAGCCCATCACTTATACACCCATATAGATAT
The DNA here is from genome assembly GCA_900303285.1 of Rhinella marina. Lineage (NCBI taxonomy): Eukaryota > Metazoa > Chordata > Amphibia > Anura > Bufonidae > Rhinella > Rhinella marina. Next base: position 191,484 of record ONZH01000610.1, on the reverse strand, counting down.
GATTCTATCCTCTACAGCTTGTTTATCATATTTATTGTACTCCAGACATGTTATATCTCCTTGGTCTGACCATGATATGGTAATGGCAGAATTTGCTTTTACAACACCTGGTCATACACCTTTTTCCTGGAGACTAAATGAGTCTCTTTTAACCCGCCCTGTCATACATGATCAGCTTCAGACCGAACTGCAATCCTTCTTCACTGCCAATGCCACTATTGACACCCACCCTATGTTGGTATGGCTTACTCATAAAGCATTTATTAGGGGTAAAATCATTGGGGAGGCCTCTTGGCTTAAAAGGGAGCGTACTTCAACTCAGGTTGCCTTAGAATCAAAATTGAGTAGGTTGGTCCTGGCACATCAAAGGGCCCCCTCCCTTTACCTCCTTAAAGCCGTGAAAGATACTAGACTTCAGTTGAACATGTTGCTTTCCCACAATACAGAAAAGGCACTCCGTTGGACTGCTTCATATTACTATAAATATGCTAACAAACCTGATAAAATGCTGGCTCGTCGGTTGAAGTCTAGGCAACAGATAAACCAAGTTTTCCGAATCTGTACTCGATCAGGCCAAATTACCTCTAACCCTGATTCTATATACGATATGTTTCAGGAATTTTACCAGAATCTCTATACCAGACCTGCAGTGGGCCCTGGGGCCGTGGAGAGTGACTTCCTAACAATACTTCCCTCTAACTACAGACCCATTTCTGTTCTCAACTTAGATAATAAGCTATTTACGTCTATCTTAGCTCGGCGACTTAAAGAGGCTCTCTCACCCAAATCCAACCTACCCTATCAGACATATAGCCTGGTAGGGCTGGTGCCGCTGATAAAAGCCATACCTTTGATAGTGATGTAAGATGTCCGGTTTTGAAGAAACTTTTACAAATATTTAAATGAGCCTTCGGAGCACTCAGAGGCAGGGTTACGCCATGCGAGCACTGCTGAAGGTATGCCCCTTTTCATTTGTAATGCTGCAGCCTCCACTAAATAACGCTTCCATGCATTTTGGGTGACAGCGCTAGACCGGTGGGTCTAGCACTGAGTTCCAACGCCTGCGCACTCGTCTCCTTGCCGGCGAGTGCACACAGGATCATTTCTTTCCTGTCCCGGCATCTGAACATGTCTTCTGCACACGCGCTGCCATGTCACTGAACCCAGAACTGGCGGCGCGTGTGCAGAAGACATGTTCAGATAACATCCGAAAAATCCTGAATGTCATTCATGTAGCCAACAGGACCCACACTCCACTAGCTGTATTAGCTCTCGATATTGAGAAGGCTTTCGACACTGTAGCCTGGGACTACAGTACCTTTCCCGAGTCTTAACTACTATGGGCATTTAAGGTCCTTTTCTGGGGGCGATCCAATCACTATACTCTGCACCTGAAGCCTATTTAAAACTGCGAGCTACCCATTTTCCCCCTATACAAATTCAAAGAGGCACACAGCAAGGCTGCCCCTTATCGCCGGCTGTATTTGCCCTTGCAATGGAACCCCTTGCAATTCACATTAGAGCACACCCTGACATATCCGGTCTCACTATTGGCAGTTCGGAATACAAACTTAACCTATTTGCTGATGATCTTCTCCTCTCCCTCACCAAACCTCTCATTTCATTTCCATCCTTACTAAAGGTGTTGGACGCCTTCTCCACGGTCTCAGGGCTTACGATCAACCATTCAAAATCTGAACTCCTTTTATGAAACATGTCCCCCCACATCAGATCACTTCTTTCACAAAAATTCCCCTTCCAAATTAAATATAACTTCGTCCCCTATCTAGGTATTTCCTTACCAAGTAATCTCGATACAGTATATAAAACCAACTATCCCCCTATGTATCGAATAATCAGAGAGGATCTCCGGACTTGGAATTCCCTCCCAGTATCATGGATAGGTAGGATCTAGAAATGAGCGAATATATTTGTAAAGATTCGTTATCCGCACGGATATTTGCATACTCTTAAGTATTTGTTACTCAGACGAGTAGCGTGTGAAATTCGTGTTTTTTTTTTAACTCCTCCCTGCATGTTTAGCGCCTATTTCTTAGCCAATAAACATGCAGGGAAGCCTGGGAGACCTCCTGCCATGACCTACTACCTTTTCTACGTGTCTAGGAGTGATTGGCTGCCTGCATCAGGTGACGTGCTATTATATATATGCGTATGCCTGGGGCTCGGATCACACACCTTGTGGTTTTAGGCGTGTGATAGGGATAGCGAAAGCGTACAAAATATCTGATATATAAGCGTACGAAATATCTGATATATAAGTGTATGAAATATCTGATATGTAAGCGTATGAAATATCTGATATATAAGCGTACAAAATATCTAAATCTGAGTTGATCTGAACATAAGTGATAAATCCTGACACACATGACTATTAACCGCCACAAATCCCAAGGCGGTCTCTCGGTCCCAGATTTACTTAAATATTATAAAGAAGCCAGATTGGCGCAATTTTTTCTGACCCATCTTGACCCGAGAGACCATCCTTTATGTATTTCACAGGAGTACTTTCTATTTGCACCTTATACTTGGAGGGCCCTGACCTGGACCAGAGCTCCACTGCCTTCTATTGTCCGCTCTAGATCTCTCTTATCCTACTACTCTCTAATATTATGGAGATCAGTTAGGTTTAAAGGGAACCTGTCATCTCCGAAACACCCCCTTAACTAGAGTAAGCGTTGTATAGTGTAAGTGATGCTGAATCCGAACATGTAATTTTTATCTTCATACTCACTTCCATTCTGACTCTGTGCTCTGACAAAGCAGCAGTAAAATGCACTCACTGGACTCCAGTTCTCACTCACATAATGGAGAGGACTCAAAGAAGAGTCCAGTGAGTGCATTTTACTGTTGGTTTGTGGGAGCACAGCGTCCGAATGGAAGTGAGTATGAAGATAAAACTTTCATATTCGGATTCAGCATCACTTACACTATACAACGCTTACTCTAGTTCAGGGGGTGTTTCGGTGATGACAGGTTCCCTTTAAGTTCACATTGCAATCAAAAAGTTCTCCACTTGAACATATCATTGGCAACCCTGCATTCCCTCCTGGACTCCAAGCTCATGGACTAACTTGGTGGATCAGCCATAAGCTGAGCTCCCTACATAATTTTCTGATAAGAAGTAAGCTCCCCACTATTGATGACATTAAGGACAAACATGACCTGCCACCTAGAGAACTGTTTAATGCCAATCAGATTTTCTCATTCTTTCGTTTATTGCAACCTTCTAACACTACCTTTGATTATACTCCTTTTGAACGCTTCATTCAATACTCTTTGTATAAGCAGGGTTTGCTCTTCAGGATATATGGGATTCTCAATGCACCTCCTGAGGATACTAAAATGTCATATATGAGGGCATGGGAAAGAGATCTAGAGAAGGAATTTTCGACTGCTAGATGGAGGCAGCGCTCTCAGACCTTGACAAAGGGTAGTTGGCAAACTACTTTAGCAGAAACCTCAGTCAAAATACTTCACAGGACTTATAGAGTCCCCGCTAAGTTACATAGCATATATCCTGAAGTATCACCCTGGTGTTTTAGGGGATGCAAAGCAGAAGGCTCAATGTTACACATTTGGTGGTCCTGCAGGGTAGTGCACAGATTCTAGAACCGGGAGCTCTTCTATCCTCGGTGTTGGGGTGTTCATACCCTATGTCCCCTTCATTGTGTCTACTAGGTGATAAGCCCTCCTGGCTGACATATGCGAAATTTAAACTCTCACAATACGTCCTCCTTGCTGCCAGAATCCATATAGCCTTCAAATGGTGCTCTCCTACACTTTCCTTTCAGGCAATTCTTGATAGAATCAATAGGATTCTTTTGTATGAAAGACTTAACGCCATCCGCTCGGACACATTTGCTGCCTTTGAAAGGGTCTGGGAGCCCTGGTTATCTTCCTCTTACTGATTTTCGCTATTGTATCACACTGTAGGACTCATTGCCGCAGAGATCCTGTGCTACTACACACTTGTCACCTATTTGCTATCATGCCAAATAATGTAACTCCATGGATTTATTATCTCTTGATTTTTGTTTCTGTATATTCTTTTTTTTATCATTTGTACTGTCTATTTTTTTTTTTCATTTGATGTACCTTCTTTATTGCTTTTTGTGATATTTTACCAAAAACTTCCAATAAATATCTTTTGAAACTAAAATGCCTCCAGTGCCTCCAGTAATGACCTCTATAGTGCCCCCAGTATTATAAAAAATCACCAGTAAAGCCCCTACAGTGCCCCAGGATTAAAAAATTCCCCTGTAATGCCTCCTATAGTGCCCCATTATCAAAGTCTCCAGTAAAGCCCCTATAGTGTCCCCAGTATTAAAAAAAAAATTCCCCTAGTAATACCTCCTATAGTGCCCCAGTATTAAAGGTCCCCAGTAATGTCCCCCTATAGTGTCCCCAGCATTAAAAATTCCCTTATAGTGTCCCCAGTAATGCTGCCAATAGTGCTCTAGTAATGTCCCCTTATAGTGCTACTATTAATATCCTAATGGTACTCCCAGTAATGTCCCCCATAGTGCCACCTGCAGTGCCCCCTGTAATGTCCCCAATGGTTCCCAAGTGGTCAGGGGAAAAAAATAGTTACCTGAGTCTTGTTCCATAGCCACAGGAGTCTCAGCCCTGCTGTAGGTGGCTGGTCGTAATGACGCCATCATGCAAAGTCCTGGTGCAGCAGGTCACAATTAGAGATGAGCAAATCATACAAAATTCACTTCAGTGAATAATCGACGAATTTCTGACAATATTCGTTCTTAATACGAATTTATTCGGTCTAATTTGCATTAAAAAATAATCGTTGTTTGGTGAACGTAAGCCTTAGCTTACAAAGTGCGTACGAATCCTTAGTGTACTATTGACTCGCGATTGCGTCATACGCACGAGGCTAGGCCGCGGCGTACAGTCTTTAGAGGCAGTCCATATGAGGTAGAAAAGTAAGGTGCTAGCTATCCAGCTAAGTGCATAATTTACTAAAAAACACCGTTCAATAAGTGCATAATAGGAAACATTGCAGTACCTGAAAAAGAATACACACAATGGGCTAAAGTGCTTGAACGTTGCTGAACCTGTAAAAACATTATTGCTAAAATACAGCAAAGACAATTATGCAAACATTTTAGTGCAATTTCACATTTGCAAGCATAAAAGGCTCAGATATACGTTTGAATCTCTCCTCGCGGCTGCTTGGCATGATAAAACACTGGAACACAGTCCAAAATTCAATTGTAATCCACGTGTTGTAATTTTGTAATCCAAACAGGTAACGTGTAATCCACATGGATAATATAAAATAGCAGCAAATAGAGAACCCTTTTTGCAAAGGGGGCTCCCAAATAACCTGAGGGGGGGGAGGAAAATAGGCGCGCTTAGGCGCAACTGGGAATTTTCTGCAGAATGAGAGGTGGGTTGAGTCCTGACAAGCCGGGTGAGAGTCAATCTGGGTGAGAGTCAAACAGAGGTCAATACAAACTAAACAAACAAAACAAGTGCCAACTAGCTCTCACACATCAGGTGCAGACCATGGTATGGCTCCCATAGGTCCTCCTGAGGTGTCCTTTAAATCACTCAGCCAGTAGAAGGGTTCCTCAGTTGAGGTCCTACTTGCTTGAACTACTACTGAATGAGATCAGAGGATGCTGCTGCCTCCTGTAGGCCAAGCTGGCTGCCGTGGTGGAATTCCACTGCCCTCTTCTTCCAGAAGTCGGACTTGACCGGGTCCGGGTGGTGGTCACGCTGGTGAGTGCTGCAGCCACTTGCGCCTTTACTTTTCCGGATTCTTCTGCCGGGACAGCAGGGGTAAGGACTTCTGACTGCAGCAGTTGAGGCAAGGTTGCACCCAGGGAAGAAGCCCCAGCTCCCCTGGCTGCTGCTGGCTTCATTTTCTAGGGTAGTTGGTACTGGTGGATCACCGTGGACTGGAACATAAACGATGAAGTCGTCAGCTGACCCAGCTGAAAGGACTGTAATGGTGGTGGTGGTGGCGGTAGTCCAGGGATCAGATGCTCCAGCTGTGGCTTCTCCCTGAAAGGGAGGGTGCTATCTGGTGACTCCTGAAGGCAGCGCACTCGTTCTTCGCCTGGTGGTTCCTCCAGCCAAACTTCAGGTGGTGATGTAGGGACCAGGAGCTTAGATAATACAGTAACCCCGGTAGCAAAGGGGCCTTTCAGGGATGCCATAAGGGTGTATTCCACCTGATCCCCCACGTACAGGCTGTGATGGGGTTGGGGCAGGTATGGCCATTTCACTGACCTGCGGCCCACAAAGTACTCCTTGCCTTCCTTGTCATCCACCAGGAAGCCAGAGCCTCGCTCGACTGAAAACCACAGGACGGTTCCCTTTTACCGCTCCAGTGTAGGGTCTCCCAGCCTCAGATGGTCCAGTACTTGGATGGCCCAGTCCTCCACTGCATTCTTGTACTCCCATAAGGTCTGGGCGTGGGCCGTCACTGATGCTGGCCTACACCGATTTAGTGCCTTATTGGTCTCAGAACTACTCTTGTGGGCCTGAGGGCTGTGAGGGTGAACAATGGGGTAGGGAACCATCTGCTCCTGTGCCCCACGGCAATATTCAACTGCATCGCCATCTTGTTCACTGCCTGGGTACATAAGTACCTGGTGATCCAAATTGTATTTAAAGTGGTTTTCTGGTTTCATTAAAAAAACAAAAACACCAGCATTCAACCATACTGTATTATATAAGTCAATGATGAGTGCATTTTGACTCCTCTGGCGTAATTGGGGTCTGTGACCCACACCCTGTGTTTACATGCCGGCACAAGACTCATGGGCAGCAACTGTAGCATCAGGTTTCCGCCTCTATTTCCCCTCCCAGCTTGAGCATCACATATTCAAACCTGCTTGAAGCCCTGCTGGAAGAACCCCACTCTAAGACCCAGCATCATTGCTGACATCACGTCTACAGGGCAGGGTGCCAGAGAATGAGCAGAACACTGTCCTAAGAAGCAAGGTCATTGATAATGTTGTGTCTACAGGGCAGAACCTTACAAGCCTTGCCACGCCTCAGATGTAGACGTGATCTCATCAGGATAGGGAACCAACACAGCGTAAAATGTCACGTGACTGTGATGGAGTGCAAGAAAATGGGCATTCCAGAAAAACAATCACTATTACTATGTGATAATGCGTCATGTTTCCTGTCAATTGATGCACAAAATTGCAAAACCAGATTACCCCATTTAAGGATGGGAGTACCAGATCTTTATTTAACCATCTGGAGGCCATTTGGAGGACTTGGGCGGCCCCTTGGGCATCGGCTCACTGGGAATAACCCTGGTAGAATCCATGGTCATTCCTCCCCTGGCTATCTCTAAAGGCCTTTTTACCTGGCTGATTATCAGTCAATTCATATAAACACTTGTTCCTGATAATTGGCCCATATAAAGGTGCCTAAGATCACCCGACGAACAAACATTATGATACGGCATCCAAAATCATTTTTGTCTGGACAGCAGATTGTACTGTGTACAAAGGGTTCTGCTGCTCACAGACAATAAATCTGTATAGAAACAAGTGATTGCAGTAGTGTCGCTCGTCTCCATTCAGTGGAAGTGATTGCTGCATATAAATGCAGTCCTTACCTCTGCTCATGATCAGGTAATTATTGGGAATGAATATTTTGTTCCCGATAGTTTCCTGGTCAGTCAGATTTTTGCCTGTGAAACTGGCTGACCTGTTGCATGTGCACTTGGCAGCTGAAGGTATCTGAAAAAAATGAAGTTTTAATATATGCAAATGAGCCTCTAAGAGCAACGGGGCGTTCCCTGCACTTTGATTGACAGGGTCAGGTGTGATGATGTTTACACTGTATGGCCCGTCAATCAAAGTGCAGAGGATGCAGCAGTTGCAGAGAGAGCAGAGCCTCTAGGTATGATTGCAACTTCCCCGTTGGTCCTAGAGGCTCATTTGCGTATATTAAAATATCATTTTTCTCAGCAATGTGGGCTCATATGGACATGGGATCAACACTGATACCTTCAATTGCCAATCGTACATACAACAGCTGAGACAGTTTCCCAGGTACAAATCTGCTGACAGATGCCCTTTAAGATCAGCGTTTTCCACGCTGGTCTCAAGTCCCTCTGCTTTGGCCTCTACATAAGTTTGGCGCTTCGACCGGCTGTGCAACAGACTACTGCAGGTGTAGATATAAGCCATTTTCCTTGACAAAAATCTGTGTGAAAAATAATAAATCAGCTGGGCCTGCCCGCTTCCCAACCCCTGCCTTCCCCCGTTTTCTCTCCACTTTGGAAAAGTGGCGTGAGTGGGGAAAGGTTACAAGTTTTGCCGCACATAAGCCATGCACCAAGACTTGCAACACCTTTACACCACTTTTGGCGTGATAAACGTCCACTGTGTGCATAGATTCTTAGGATCTCTAATTTTTTGAAGGAGAAAAAATTCTTCCAAACCATCATGTTCTACTGGTGATCCATTGAAATTTGGGGCAATATGGTGGCTCAGTGGTTAGCACTGGTGCTTTGCAGTGCTGGGGACCTAGATCCTAGGTTCAAATGCAACCAAGGATAACATCTGCATGGAGTTTGTATGTTTTCCCCATGTCTGTGCTGGTTTCCTCCGGGTACTAGGGAACTTAGGTTGTGAGCTTCAGTGGGGACAGCAAGTGATGACGATGTCTGTAAAACTATGTGGAAAATAGCAGTGCTGTGTAAGTGAGTAAAATAAATACATTTGACATTTAGATGTCCATTATCTTTTCTCATGTACTGCGTTTTTAAGCATTACTTCTGATCTGCCACTTCAAAAGTCTTAACTTCATAGCAGAAAATTTCAATATAGCCCGCTGCTTTGTTTTTATATTAGATGAATGAGTAGACAGATCCATTGTATTTTACTGCATGAAATACAAATGCAGAGAACAAAGCTTATAGATAAAAATCTTGGCATGTGGTTCAAATGAGCCAAAAAGCAAGTACTCTGCTCTTATTCTGAGCAGAAAAGAAGCCTATTGGAAACTACTGCTGCCATTCAAACAAAAAGAAAACCCAACTCAGTAAGGGAGGGACTAGCAGTTCCATAGACCCCTGCCAGCTTGTGAGGTGCTATTTGATTGCCTTTCTGTGCCAACCTTCCCTGGTGGACATCTATCACAATCGCAGTTAATTTAACTCATTTTTGGATTACACCTCTGCTTGCTAAATCCCCAAATTTTTGACAGATGTGCGATGCAACAATCAATAGCAGAGTTCTGGAAGGGATTGGAACAGTAATCCATTCATGAAAGGAATATTGCACAGGAAAATAAAATTTTATTGGTTCAGTAAGTAGACAACTTAAAAGGAAATAATAGCAATGGCTTTTTACTGCCATGTGTGACTTTATTAAATGTATTTGCGTAAAAGCGAATAAGAAACAAGGATCTTGTGTGTACTTGGCTACATTTATTTGGCACAACGGACTATTATGAAATCAGCAGTCGCAATGAGCCATGAGCATGATAAAAGCTGCACTGTGATGTCTGCTCAAGATTAAAGGAACAGTACCCCAGGAATAATTTTAATAAGCTTTCAGCAAGAAGACCTCTACTAATTGAGAACATAATAAATCGCTTGGTTTTAGGTTTTGCTGAAGAGGTGTGAGGGAAATGTGCAGAGGTAGAACTTCAAGCACTTGGGTCCTGATGCAAATTCTGTAACAGGGCCTCATCTATGCTATGTCATTTATACAAGGTGGGCCACAAAAAACAGAACCTTGTTTCCTTTTGTGGTCTGGACAGGATAATACTTATTGGTCTCATTCATCAGAACTGCCTTTGTTGCCCATAGCAAGCAATCAGAGCTCAGCATTCATTTTACCACAGCAGTTTAAGAAGTACATGAGGCCTGTCATATTCTCCCTTGCTAGTTGGGTGCTACTCTTTGCACAGCACAGTAATATTGTGGGTGAGCGTGTCCAACATGCCGTAGTAAACTCGTCAAAGTATTGTGATAATGGAAGTAAACATGGGCTCATGCAGGCAATTGTTTTCGTCCGCTTGAAAACCAGTACTTAAAGAGAACCTGTCATCTCCGAAACACCCCCTGAACTAGAGTAAGCGGTGTATATTGTAAGTGACGTCGAATCCGGTTATGTAATTTTTATCTTCATACTCGCTTCCATTCTGATGCTGTGCTCCCACAAACCAGCAGTAAAATGCACTCATTGGACTCCAGTGCTCACTCACATAATGGAGAGGAATGGAATGGAAGTGACTATGAAGATAAAACTTACACATTCGGATTCAGGATCCCTTACACTATACAACGCTTACTCTAGTTTAAGCCAGAAAACGTCTGGCTCCCTGACGGATCCCAATACAGTCGATGGGGTCCAGCGGGGAATGGTAGTATCCTGCTCAACCGGACTCGGTGAACTTCGGCAGGCTGCTTTCTTCTGGAACAGCCTGCCAAATCAGTTAAACAGAGGTGTTTGAACCAACCCTTACCCAGTTCCTGTGATGAAGCTCCTTGGCCAGCTGAAGATCCTGCTGGCAGAAGTGTTTGATTTCTAGACAATCAGATGCCTCCTTTGTTTCACCTGTATTCTTACGACTTCAATGTTGTCATCTGGTTCCTGTGGTTCTTGTCCTGATATCAACTCCTGGGCTGACTATGGTTCAATGTCATCCTTTGGATTGTTGAATTATATTTACTATTGATGAACTGGCTATTATATACTATTGATAAACATTCTGTGGACTCTGCACCACAGTTTAACCATAATCAAATCAATTGCGGCTTAGAGGATCCACTCCTGTGGTGAGAAACATGACAATAGCTCAAAGTCTTTTATTAGCAGGTATTTTTAAGTATGTGAAGAAAAAATAGTATGTTAATTACATCCCAATGAATAACCAAGAGTTTGGTAGCAATTAGTATCTAGGTTAAAGTGCTGTTTTTATTAGGAGAAATTTCATGTGGATCTCAAGAACACTAAAGCTTGATTAGGTCCTGATGGCAACATATTTCTGAGATTAAGCTTAAAAACTCCTTTCCAGAAACTAAAACTAATAAAGTGATCTGATGTCTCCTTATTGCTGCCAACAAGACTGGAAGCTCACATATAAATTTAATAAAACAATAAGCTGCTACATAGCACCTGGAATCAGTTTCCCAGACAGCTCTTGTTGGACAGCCCTGGACATTTCACATTTATTGTCAGTGGAGCCAAGTTTCACAGCTGTCTGAAGAGCCTAGGTACCCCCCATAACTACAAAAATTCTGAGTTGCCGTGTCTTTACCGAACGTAGTTATTGCTTTTATTAGCCATAGGTTGGCGCTGACACATTTAATAGTGCTTCACTGAGAGCGTAGTCACTACACGCCACTTTACAATAATTTTTCGCAGTTGCAGACCTGCACATACATTCTTTCAGACTATTGTTAGTTTCATAGGATCTAATCTATGCACCTGTCAAAGGGATGAAAATGCCCTTACCCTTCTTAAAAACCAAAAAAGTATCCTTTATCATTAAAGTGGTTGCTGTGGGTTGCTGTTGACCATGGTGTGGTCGCAGCATGACCTATGTTGAACAATTATGTGACTAATTTTCCAAACCACAGTGCAGTATGCAAGTAATGTTTATGTGTGTTATGTTGGAGTCCCGTGCCTGCTGCTGTTCAGCTCCTCTGGGCAAGTAAATCGGTGCCTATTTACTCAACCTGCTGCTACTGTCCAGCAGCTGGGATACCACTAGCCCTCCTCTGCCTCTAGCAGTGGATCCGGACTATTGAGTTCTGTGTCCTCTCTTGCAGACCTTGGTCTGCTCTGGTCTCCTAGGCCTCTGGTGTGCTCCTTTAGGGTGTATGCATGCTCCATGGCCCTTAATTTTCTCCAGCCAATAGCTGGATACTTAATGCACCTTTTCCTAGGAGAGGCAAGTTTAGGGAAGAAAATGGCAGTACTGCTGGGGCACTAAGGTATAACCACACTTTATTTTAGTATAAAACTAGAAACATAAACAAAGTAATTGGGCCTTAGTTTAGTTACGCATTTCACCGACGCCCTGAACTCGGCCTATTGCTGACTACAAATTTTCCTGATCCCTCAGTACCCCACACTGGTGTCTCTGACCTCTGTGTATCAGCTGTCAACTACACTAGGAATATTCCAGGAGGTAGTGGTCTGGTGGCTCCCCTGCAGTGAAATCCAGATCCCTGTACAGGAGTTAAAGGGTGAATACTATGGGTCTGCCAGGTTAATGCTCTTAGGTTTAGCCATAAAGATATAATGGTTGATTGACATAGTGGTTGGACACCCACTGATCACTTCAGTTTGCACAAGCTATGGAATCCGCTGACCCATCCTGGATGGACCTTCCAGAAGTATTCCAAGAACTGGATTGCCAGCGTGGTCAACAGGAGCAACTTCTATCTTACATGCATGATATCTCTGATTGCCTGAGCGCCCTGACCACTGCCACTGCGGTCCTGCAACCTCCAGCTGCAGCATTTGTTCTGACAGCTCAGCCAGTCTCAGTTTTCGGCATTTCAGGTTTACATCTGCCACTTACTCCTGACTATAAAGGGGATCCTAACTTATGCCGAGGGTTCATTAATCAGTGCACAATACAATTCAAGCTGCAGCCACACCAGTTCCCCACTGACTGGGCCAAAGTCGCCTTTCTGATCTTGCTTCTGACAGGTGAAGCTTTAGCCTGGGCTACTGCACTCTAACAACAAAGCAACCCTCTGTCTAGCAACTTGCGGGAATTCTTATCCCCCTTCCACAAATTCTTTGAGGAACGTGGGCGAACTACATCAGCCACCTCTTCCCTCCTGTGTCTTTGCCAGGGTAACCTTACCATTGGCCAACATGCTATTTAGTCCCACACCCTGGCTTCTGAACTCACCTGGAACAACGAAGCCCTGGTGGTGGCTTTCTGGGACGGTCTGTCTAGGTAAATTAAAGATGAAATGGTACAACCTGATTTACCTTGGCACCCGCATTGACCTTCGATTTAGGGATTGTGCCAAGGAGCTAGTACGTGAGAGGAAAACTCCCTGATTAAAACCATCCTTTCAGTGACCCTTAACTCCTCCACTTCTGGCTCCAGTACAGGAACTTATGCAGGTGGACTGTGGCTGCCAGCGGAGGAGCATCTATACAAGCACACCTGTGTATATATTTCAGACCAAGGGACACCATGTCAGCACCTGTCCTCTCAAGGAGGGAAACTTCAGAGCCTAGGGTTGGTAGGAGTGACCACCCTGGGTGAAGACAAGCTGTTTGCAAAATATCTGTGTTGCTGTCATGCAGCGATACTTGGTTTACCAAACAGGCCTTCCTGGACTCTGGCATCAGGCCTTGGCGAACCAGTACAACATATCTACCCTGTGGCTAGAGAAGTCCTTGGTGGTGACACCAGTTAATGAGATAGCACTTCCTGAATCCAATACATCACCATGCTCTAGGACCTTCACTCCACACAAAGAAGATTTAATTACATCCTGCCTATATGTACCAGTCCTCTTCCTCTGGGACTGCTCTGGCTTCATCTGCACTGTACTGTCCTGGACTGGAACTTGGGCAGATTCTACGTTGGGATTCTACAATTGTCCTATCGATCTGATTCCTGGCTCCTCCATGTAGCTGTTTCTATCCACTGTCATTGGCTGAGACTCAAGAATATGACACGTTCTATCTTTTTGCAGATGCCACTGTGTGCTGCCAGCATCATTTTGCGGCCCATTGAAGTGAATGGATCACCAGCTAATGGGGAGGGTGCCTAAACAATAGGTTTACTAGGCTGCTAGTTCCTGATATTGTGTACTGGATCAAGTGATGATCATGCCCCCTGGATTATTTATTTTATTTCACTAAATTTCTTTACACCTGCCAATATTTTTAGTGATGACTAATGATCATAGTTTATTGCTTTATTGTCTGCCACTGTTCTGATCCCTGCACGACTCTTGACTCTGACCCTCAGCTTCCATACTTGACTTTATATGCTTTATACAAAGACTGTCAGGGCTGGGATACACAGATAAGGGGTAAGTGATCCCTAAGCTTAATCCCAACCCCTTTCCCTGCCTATTGCCCGCTCAGGCTAACCCCTGAGCCGACAACCTGAAGACTGGAAATACACTAACAAAAGTGCGGGGGATGGAAAGACAAACAAGACAGACAAACAAGAACCAAATGGGTAGTCAGGTAGCCGCGTCAAAACCAGGAGAGTACGTCAGGAACAAAATCAGCAAGCAGAGAGAAGTAGTCAAAAATGTCGAACCAGGTAGTAGCAAGGAAACTCCAAACACTGGCAGCTAGGTAAAAGTTAGAGGGCCTTAAATACCTAGCAGACCCCACCCAACCAGCTGACTGGGAGGAGAAGCAAGGAACAAAAACTTAACTCATGAGATACCAATGAACAATGAACAGAAAATAAACAGACACTATATTGCTCGCGTTTTCCGGCGACCAGTAACAGGCCGCGAGCGAGAGTGCGCACCAGCCATGTCCCTGGCACTTATGACCGTTGCGCGCGTCCCCTGCCTGGGACGCGCATCCACAACCAGAGACCGCTGGCTGGAGGAGGAGCCTGCCGAAATAGCGGACGAAGCCTGACCCCGGGCAACCACCTCGCCACCAGAGTCAGGGGCAGGACCAGCAGAACGGGTGCAATGACTGCCGGTCCTGACAAAGACCTTATGGATATACACAAGCTCATTGTCCAGGCTGAGGTTGACTTGAGTGAGGGGAAATAGTTATGCCCACAGTACTTTTGCCCATGTTGTGGCCCCTTCACAGTAGTTATGTCCAACTTTGTGCCCCTTCACAGTAGTTCTGCCCACGTTTGTGCCTCTTTACAGTAGTAATACCCACCTTTGTGCCTCCTCACTGTAGTTATGTCCTTCTCGTGCCCCCTTTTGGCCCTTAGTGCCCTCTCCAACTTCCCTGAAGATTGGGCACATCCTGCATTCCCCAGCAGCACAATGCACTCACACACACACACACACACATGGCACTGCTAGCTGTGCACGAGACTGGTTCCCGGGCTTTCACCGCTCCTTCCACAAAGCCAGCAGCTGCAAATTGCGGCCTGCTGGGGAGCAGCTGAGACCAGCGGAACGGTGAAGTGGGGAGAGGACGGCTCCCTGCTTCAACATGGAAATGAACAGCCGGAGGCTGCTCCCCTCGCTACGCCCCTGGCCTGTTCAGACTGTGCAGTAGTGCTTCACGAGGTGAGAGTGCTGTGGCATACAAACCAACAATGTTCATCTTCATTGCTGCCAGAGGAAACTCCAGCCAGAATGTCAATGCCATGGGAGAGTACGCCTGTTGCCTCTTAAAAATATTGTTTAGCACTAAATGGTGTCACCAAAGGCTGTGCTCTTATTGAGAGATAGTAAGCACATGCCTGTTGTCCATTATGAGACTCTAGGCTAGGCTAGGCTAGGTTTACAGATGTTTTACATTTTATATTGGAACAGAAAAATGAACAGTCCTACAAACCCCACTGACTTTAAGGGATTAAAAACCTACGAAGAGCACAATATTCCCCAAAACAATACTTTAAACTTTATTTCAATAAATAATATAAAATACATAAATTAACACATTCACTAGAAAAAGACTAAACATGGCTAATGGAAAACATGATATTACAATATTATTGAAAACTGTTACATTACCATGAGACTAAGATCTGTAACATTTATATGTATATATTATGTTAATTTGTATTAGTAAGGCTTCTTTTACACAAACGTTGTTTTTGCGGGCTCCGATCCAAACTGTGTGCTGTCTGCATCCGTATGTCCGTTCCGTAGCCCGCAAAAAAAAATAGAGCATGTACTATTCTTGTCCATATTACGGACAAGAATAGTACTGTTCTATTAGGGGCCAGCTGTTCCGTTCCACAAAATATGGAAAACACAAAGATGTCATCCGTTTTTTTTTTGCGGATCTGCAATTTGTGGACCGAAAAACAAAACGTTTGTGTGAAAGAAGCCTAAATCAGATGTAAAGCGTCTTCTTAACAAAACTCTAAGGCTAGTTTCGCACCTTGCAAAGGAAAAAAAAGAGAAATTTCAGTCAGCACATCCCAGAGTGCAGGTGCTGGTTGCTATGGCTAAATACATGTCAAAGGAGAATACATGAAATACAACCGCACACTGCTGCCAGATAAAGCACAAAATGCCATAATGATATAGAGTATTCCAAAGCTCATGCTATGCTTGCTTGATAAATAGAGACTCTTGGCAAATATATTTTGTACAAAATTATCTGAGCCCATTCACTGGATCGTCAAGTTTCGCACCTGCAGTGTGAATTCTGGCAGGCTGTTCCAACAGAGAACAGCCTACCGAAATTCTCTCGATCTGGCAGTGCTGGATACAAATGGAATTCCCGTTGGCATCAATAAGTGTAATGGGGTCTGGCATAGATCTGGCTGCTTTCTGGCAAAAATGCTGAGAATCGGCTGGACACAGACAATTGCACGCTGCGGTTTGTGTCTGGCCAATTCCCAGCATTGTCTGCCAGATTAAGCGGCTGGATCTACTTGCTGCAGGTCTGAAAGTAGCCTAAGGCTTTGATCACATCACCCTTCAGCTTTTCCATTCTCCTGCTCCGTTATAGGAGCAGGAGGACGGAAAGGACAGTTTTGGCACATAACTGAGCCGAACAGAACCTAAGGACCCCATAGACCGCTAAGAAGAAGATTTTGTAGCTTAAAAAAAGTGGTGCATGCAAGACTTTTTTTCTCCACTTTAAAAATCTTCCTCTGAACGGAAACCTAATGGTCCCCATTATTGTCTATGGGGTCAGTAGTTTCCGTTCGGCTCAGTTATGTGCTGAATCTGTCCTTTCCATTCTCCTGCTCCTATAATGGAGCAAGAGAATGGAAAGGCTGAATGGTGATGTGATCGAAGCCTAAGTGAGTGTTGCTAAGGAGAGTAGGTCTTCAGTCTTCAGACACCTGTGTGTAACATACATAGGTTTCCATCATGTGTCTTGTCACCACCCCAGTCTCTATCTAAGTCCATGTACCTTAACTATCACTACCCACACCCCTGCCTATCTGACTTGCTACACACATAGACGTCTTCAGCGCTCAGTAGAATGCTGGACTGAAGACAGATTCTCCTTACCAAAGCTCAGTTAGAGCTTTGCTAAGAAAACTCTACTCCTTTCTAATACAAAGAAACATCTGCCACTAATAAAGTGTATTACAAACATGTAAAACATCTCTGTTAATACACTATATTAAAAATAAAGTGAAACAACAGTTGCACTTTACACATGCTTAAAGCAAGGAGAGTGGTAACTGTCATACAATGTATATACACTCAGCAATAAATGGTAACCTTTACTTCACCAGGTTGACTATAATGGGATCTGTTGGGTTTCCATTATGGTTTTGCAAGACAAAAAAAAAGATGCATGGAGATGTATTTTGTCTCACTTGTTTGCTGGAATCTACAGTGGAAGCCCCTTATGAAACCTCTGAGCAGATGTGAACCTTGCCTAAAATAGTTACCCCTTGTAAGATGTTTGTAATAAACACCAAGATTAAAGCAAACATGTCACCTCATACCTTCATATAACTCCATCTCACATGGTAGATGTGCGCTTGTCAGGTTATTCTAATGCTCTTACTTCCATATCGATCTGATATAAAATCAGACTTTTAAGAATATACAAATTAGCCCCTTCGTGCAACAGGGACTTTTCCGTTGCATCTTGTTGACCCCAGGGGCTGTGCACACATACAAATATTTATTGCTTTTCTCCAGATATTAGCCATTTTGTGGCCGATGCCATCTTTTCATCATAGTCTCCTTAGCTGGAGGTCATGAACTGTTGCCCTTACATTATCCTTTAAATATTTTGATACACCTGAGAACTCATTGTTCCTTCAATGATAGCAAGATATCCCAACCATGAGGTAGGAAACAGCCCCAATTCATGGTGTTCCCTCCACCATGATTCACAGTTAAGATGAGGTTTTGGTGTACAGTGTTCTTTTTCTTTCAACCATAGCATTGGAGTCTATGAGGATTTTACTGTATTTCTATGGAGCCCCTGTAGCAGTCACACAGGAAGACAGGGGCTGCTGCTAACATGCTCCGACTCCCCTGATCCCCGCCAGCAGGAGCTGTAACACACCTGGAAGCACGCGCTTCTGGGTTTTCAGAATTCAGATGCCCGTGGTCAGGACTGACTACAGCATCTGAAGTGTTAAATGTCCGCGATCGGCATTACCACCAATCACGGACATTAGCCGCGGTTGCCTGCTGTATGAAACAGCAGGCATCTGGTGGCTATGGCGCCCGCTTTCAAGTCCCAACCGCCAACGTAAATAGCCGTATGTTGGTTGGGAAGGGGTTAATTAAATGTGTTTTTTTTTAAATTGTGAAATAGATGACAATCAAAACCCATTTATTAGTGTCAGTGCAGAAATCTAAGTAATTTCAAAGGGGTCACTTACTTTTTCTTGCAACTGTACATGTTGGTTGTGGGAAATATATATTTTTTTCTTGGGATTATGTCCTTACGTGTGATAGTAAATGATTAATGTAGCTGTTGTTATAACTGAATTGAAGTACAGTACAAGTTTTACTTGACGTGATGAAGGTCTTTGGTTTTGAGAGTTATTTTAGCAGCACTTCAGAATAAGTACACTAGAGAACAGATGTCTGAGATGGGAATTAAACTTAATTCTTCCACTTCATGTTGAAAGTGTTAGCAAAAGAACTGTCAGGATTAGGTGATATCATTGTTATCTAACTGGTTATATTAATTGGTACTGCGTGACAACTGTATATAACAATTTACAGCAAATCACTTAAAGGGGTTGTGCCGTAATGTAGTATTATATTGATATCAGATTAACAAAGGTCTGATGCCTGACACCCCTGTTTGAAGGGATCAAATCACTCTTCAAAGTTTACCTGTTACCTTTGTAGTGGTAATGCAGTGAAATTACAACTGCTCATACCATTCACTTGAATGCCAACAGTTCTGGCAAAAATCAAACACATCAAATCAGCACAAACACCCCATACGGACTGTCAAGCCCGGTGATGGAGGGATGATGCTTTGGGCTTGTTTTGCAGCTACAGGACGTGGGCAACTTGCAGTCTTTGAGTTGACCATGAACTCCTCTATATACCAAAGTATTCAAAAGTCAAATGTGATGCCATCTATCCAACAGCTAAAGCGAGCCCAAAACTGGGTCGTACAACAGAACAATGATGCATTGTGGATCAGAATTCCTTCAGAACAATGTGAGAGATGGATAAAGTCATACAGAAAACAACTACTTCAAGTTTTTGCTGCTAATGGGTGCTTCTACAAGCTATTGATTATGGGGTGTACTTAGTTTTTCACACATGGCTTTTGCATTTTGGATTGATTTTTGTTGAATAAATAATAACATAGTGGAGTCTGTGTTATGTGTTGTTCATCTGAGGTTGTACTTAGCTAATTGTAAGACCTTCTAAGATGTTTTTACTAATGCAAGTTAAAAAAATATTCTACATATTTGAAATCAGCACCTGATTGTAAATACTTTTGTAAATGCATGTAATTAAAATTTTGTATAACCACTGAGCTATTTAGAAAAAATGTATCTGTATAGTACCACCTACTGTTTGTTTTTTCATTATTTCTCTATCCATCTCATTGAGGCGGTCGAATGTGCTCAGTTTAAATCTTCAACTGTCCTGAGCCATATCTTCTTTTAGAAGCTGTGGCAGGGAGGGAGCTGCAGCAGAAAGGACACACCCACTGACCTGCAATCGTGAAATAAATCTAGCAGAACAATTGGAGCAGTAAATGGGGGAGATCTCTGGATTCATGTGAGGTACAGGGTTTTGGACCCACTACTGTGTTTTGAACCCACTACTGCTTTTGGCTTCCAAATCATGGTGAACTGCTGATGTAAAATACTGACTGTGTGATCAAGGCCTCATAGATGCTCCAAAGACAGGATCCATTGTGTTTTTCATTTTTCAGTTCTTGTGACAGATCAGAAGAAAGGCAAAAAAACAAAAACAAACTGATGTCAACAAGGCCAAACAGGGACACTAGTGGCCCAAGAACAGACTGGTGAGGGTGGCAACAGCATAAGGAGTCAACATAGTGGTCCAGTCAGAGTGGTGAGGTGGCAGAGCTGGCAACAGCATGAGGAGTCAACACAATGGCCTAGTCACAGAGTGGGGAGGATGGCGACAGCCTGAGGAGTCAACATAGTGGCCCAGTCACAGAGTGGTGAGGTGGCAGCAGCATGAGGAGTCAACACAGTGGCCCAGTGACAGAGTGGGAGGGTGGCAAAAGCATGAGTAGTCAACAAAGTAGCCCAGTCACAGAGTGGGGAGGGTGGCGATAGCCTGAGGAGTCAACATAGTGGCCCAGTCACAGATTGGGGGGACAACAGCAGTGGCAGTAACAGCACAAGATCGCTATGTAAGCAATTCAGCACGCATCTGGCCATTTGCGTTGCGCAGGAGAATTGGCAGGATTCCCTGCCTCCATCTCCACTCCACACTGCCACGGTCTGTCATCTTCTTTGCAAAAAGAACACCACAATAACAGTAAAATCAGACAGCTTATTGACCCCAGTTTGAGAATCAAAGCCTAATAAAATTGCTTATCTGCTAAAAAGGGTGGACAACCCAATAACAGTAGAGCTAGACAGCTTATTAACACCAAACTGAGAATCAAGGCCTAATAGAATTGCTTATCTATTAACCCTTTCCCGGAGGTTTTTTCGGTTTTGCGTTTTCGTTTTGAGCTCCCTGCCTTGATACAGCCATAACTATTTTATTTTTCTGTTCACATAGCTGTATGAGGGCTTGTTTTTTGTGGGACAACTTGTACTTTTCAACACCATCATTTAATATTGCATATGGTGTAGTGGGAAGCGGGAAAAAAATTCCAAATGGGATGAAATTGTAAAAAAAACGCAATTCCTCCACAGTTTTACAGGTTTTTTATTTACGGTGTTCAATGTTCATTAAAACTGACCAGTTACTTTCATTCTACTAGTCAGTACGAATGCATTGATACCTAATATGTATAGTTTTTCGTGCGTTTTGATAGTGATAAAAAAGTTGGACATTTTTTTTCCATTTCTTGACCCCTATAACTTTTTGGTATTTATGTGTACGGAGCTGTATGGGGGCTCATTTTTTGCGGGGCGATCTGAACATTTTTATTGATAACATTCTGGGGTGTGTATGACTTTTTGATAGCTTTTTATTTATTTTTTTTTAGAAAAAAAAGCGAATAAAATGGCGTGTCGGCCATTTTGGCGCTTTTTTCCGTTTTGCTGTTTTCCGTATGGGAAATAATTTTTTATATTTTTATAATATGGGCGTTTTCGCACACAGCGATACCCATAATGTGTATTTTTAAAATTTTTTTAATACTTTTATTTTTATTTTCGGGAAAGGGGGGTGATTTGAACTTTTATGCTTTTTTTTTTTACTTTATTTATTCATTTTTTGACACTTTTTTATAGTTCCCATGGGGAACTATAACTAGCAATCATTTGATTGCTTATATCATAGACTCCAATGCACTTGCATTGGAGTCTATGATGATTTTAGTGCTTTGCTATGGAGCCCTATTACACACAAGGGCTCCATAGGAAAGCCTATGAAGCAGCCTCTTGTCATTTACTATGCTCCGGCACCTCTGATCGCCAAACGGGGGAGCCGGAGCAACACTGGAAGCGTGCGCTTCCAGTGTTTGCCGCCTTCGGGTGCCACGGTCAGGGTTAAATGTCCGCAATCGGCATTGCTGCTGGTCGCGGACATTAGCTGCGGGTGTCTGCTATGGGGAAAAACAGGTCACCCGTGGCCATTACGCCTGCTCTGTTCAGGAGCGGGCGCCATCTTTAAAGTCCCGGCCAGCGTCGTACTAGTACGGTGCTGGTCGGGAAGGGGTTAAACAAGGAGGACACAGAGATCGATACAAACTGTCTCCTATGGATCCCTTCAGCTTCAGATTACAGTCTCTGAAGTCTCATTATGCTCTCTCTCTGCTCTCCCTACAGTGTGTAATAACTCTCCCTACACTGTCCCTGTGCTTTTCCTGCACTCTCCTTATCCAATATTCTACAATGAAAAGTTTTTAGCAACACAGTCACTAGCACTTGTCACATCTCTTCCTCTGCTCAACTCACAGTGAAATGGCGGAGACTGCGTGGCATGAGGCTTTTAAAGGGCTGTGACTGTGGGCCATTATGTTCCAAAGCTTCTTTTCCTTTGTAACACACGTAGCTGCCATTATAGGAAAAAAATGATTTGTTACCATGAAGCACAAGGAAATTCAGATTTGTTGCAAATCAAATTTTTCCTAAACTTTGGATCAGATTCCACTTCGATTTGCTCAACACTAATTACAATGTCATTATAATTCACTAAGGAGATGTTGCCATCCAAATTTCCTTGTATACAAAATGGGAAATCTGCCTTCTTGAAGAGAATCCGTCAGCGTTCCTTAGACTTTTGTTTCAGTAAATATTGTAAGCCCTATACAATAACAATTTTGCTGCATCTTTTCCTTGAACTGAATTATGCTGTTCCTCTGTTAGGCTACTTTCACACTAGCGGCAGGCCTGATCCGGCAGGTGAAGGGTGCTGCCGGATCAGGCCTGCCGCAGTGACATGTGTGGAGCCGGAACCGCGCTCCGGCTCCACACATGTCACACAGTACATACATACACATAAACATACACACACATATACACAGACAAATACACATACATACTTACATGCTCCCGGCAGGTCTTCAGAGCGTCGGAGGGACAGGACGGCTCGCACAGGTGACGATTCCCCACAGAGCCCTCTGCTGGGCGCCTGGTGGAATCGTCACCTGTGTTTTCGTGCGTTTTGATAGTGATAAAAAAGTTGGACATTTTTTTTCCATTTCTTGACCCCTATAACTTTTTGGTATTTATGTGTACGGAGCTGTATGGGGGCTCATTTTTTGCGGGGCGATCTGAACATTTTTATTGATAACATTCTGGGGTGTGTATGACTTTTTGATAGCTTTTTATTTATTTTTTTTTAGAAAAAAAAGCGAATAAAATGGCGTGTCGGCCATTTTGGCGCTTTTTTCCGTTTTGCTGTTTTCCGTATGGGAAATAATTTTTTATATTTTTATAATATGGGCGTTTTCGCACACAGCGATACCCATAATGTGTATTTTTAAAAATTTTTTAATACTTTTATTTTTATTTTCGGGAAAGGGGGGTGATTTGAACTTTTATGCTTTTTTTTTTTTACTTTATTTATTCATTTTTTGACACTTTTTTATAGTTCCCATGGGGAACTATAACTAGCAATCATTTGATTGCTTATATCATAGACTCCAATGCACTTGCATTGGAGTCTATGATGATTTTAGTGCTTTGCTATGGAGCCCTATTACACACAAGGGCTCCATAGGAAAGCCTATGAAGCAGCCTCTTGTCATTTACTATGCTCCGGCACCTCTGATCGCCAAACGGGGGAGCCGGAGCAACACTGGAAGCGTGCGCTTCCAGTGTTTGCCGCCTTCGGGTGCCACGGTCAGGGTTAAATGTCCGCAATCGGCATTGCTGCTGGTCGCGGACATTAGCTGCGGGTGTCTGCTATGGGGAAAAACAGGTCACCCGTGGCCATTACGCCTGCTCTGTTCAGGAGCGGGCGCCATCTTTAAAGTCCCGGCCAGCGTCGTACTAGTACGGTGCTGGTCGGGAAGGGGTTAAACAAGGAGGACACAGAGATCAATACAAACTGTCTCCTATGGATCCCTTCAGCTTCAGATTACAGTCTCTGAAGTCTCATTATGCTCTCTCTCTGCTCTCCCTACAGTGTGTAATAACTCTCCCTACATTGTCCCTGTGCTTTTCCTGCACTCTCCTTATCCAATATTCTACAATGAAAAGTTTTAGCAACACAGTCACTAGCACTTGTCACATCTCTTCCTCTGCTCAACTCACAGTGAAATGGCGGAGACTGCGTGGCATGAGGCTTTTAAAGGGCTGTGACTGTGGGCCATTATGTTCCAAAGCTTCTTTTACTTTGTAACACACGTAGCTGCCATTATAGGAAAAAAATGATTTGTTACCATGAAGCACAAGGAAATTCAGATTTGTTGCAAATCAAATTTTTCCTAAACTTTGGATCAGATTCCACTTCGATTTGCTCAACACTAATTACAATGTCATTATAATTCACTAAGGAGATGTTGCCATCCAAATTTCCTTGTATACAAAATGGGAAATCTGCCTTCTTGAAGAGAATCCGTCAGCGTTCCTTAGACTTTTGTTTCAGTAAATATTGTAAGCCCTATACAATAACAATTTTGCTGCATCTTTTCCTTGAACTGAATTATGCTGTTCCTCTGTTAGGCTACTTTCACACTAGCGGCAGGCCTGATCCGGCAGGTGAAGGGTGCTGCCGGATCAGGCCTGCCGCAGTGACATGTGTGGAGCCGGAACCGCGCTCCGGCTCCACACATGTCACACAGTACATACATACACATAAACATACACACACATATACACAGACAAATACACATACATACTTACATGCTCCCGGCAGGTCTTCAGAGCGTCGGAGGGACAGGACGGCTCGCACAGGTGACGATTCCCCACAGAGCCCTCTGCTGGGCGCCTGGTGGAATCGTCACCTGTGTGCGCCGTCCTGTCCCTCCGACGCTCTGAAGACCTGCCGGGGTGCATGTAAGTATGTATGTGTATTTGTATGTGTATATGTCTGTGTATGTTTATGTTTATGTGTATGTCTATGTCTGTATGTGTGTATGTGTAGCCGGATCCGTCATGAACTCCATTGAAAGTCAATGGAGGGCGGATCCGGTTACCATTGTGGTCACACCAGACGGATCCACCCCCATTGACTTGCATTGGGGGTCATTCCGGATCCGTCTTGGTGCGGATGCCTGGACTAGGGAGCAAACCGCAGCATGCTGCGGTTTGTTCTCCGGTCTGAAGACGGAACGGAATGCTTTCAGCAGCATTCCGTTGTCTTCAGTTCAGTTTTGTCCCCATTGACAATGAATGGGGACAAAACTGAAGCGTTTTATTCCGGTATTGAGCCCCTATGACGGAACTCAATACCGGAATTTTAAAACGCTAGTGTGAAAGTAGCCTTAGCTGACAACTGGTTGTTACCATTTGGATGTTATTCTTCTTATCAATGGGGAGTGTCCCTACACAGTCAGACTCTGTCAGCCCCGACTGAAGAATGTCAGAATGTAGGGACAATAGTAACACCCGGCTGTCAATGAACTCATACTTTTCAGGTGGGAATAATAAAGAAATGGCACAGCCCAGAGTTTTAAGAAAACACAACCCAGAAAGCTTTTTATTAATCAGACATGTCAGAAGAGCTCAGGTGACAACCCATATAAAACCTTTAATGGTCTGATGCCTGCCTATCAGCTTTTCTAATATCTCAAACTTGAGATAACACTTAACATTGTATTAGAGGACTATTAAGCCTATATCTACATCATGTAAAAGATTGAAAAGTATGTAAAATGTGAACAAGTTTATTGAAAATGAACTATTACTTGAGGAAATCCATAGCAAAATTCACGTGTTACATGTGGATCTGGCCATTGGTCAATATACACACAGAAAATATCTGAATGTGTAGATGAGATTTTTAAAAGCTCAGCTACTTAAATGGGTTTTCCAAGATTTTAATACTGATGATCTATTCTCTGAATAAGTCATCAGTATCTGATCGGTGGGGGTCCTGGGTTTCGGACTCTCACCAATCAGATATTGGTGACCTATCCTGAGGATAGCAGCAAAAACAAGATGAGAGCAGCACCAATGTACCATGTAGACAATCCCCCTAATGCATCAGCCCATCTGTGACCGTAGATCCACAACGATCAATAGAACAGTATTTCAATCAGAGTTGACGGCAGCATATCCATAGGAAAGTCCTTATTCACGATGGGTCCATAAAGAGTTGTTGAAACGTTGCACTTTATTGGCTTTTTTTGTACGTGCTCTTTATGGACCCATCGTGAATAAAGAATTTCCTATGGATATTCTGCCATCAACTTTGATTGAAATAGTATCCTGAGGATAGGTCATTGGTATTAAAATCTATGAAAACCATTTTAACTGGTACTATGTTACGCAGAAGAATTTCTGCATGCAAAAAGTAAAAACCTGATGAATACAGTAATATAAAAGATTTCTGCTTTGAGACTATGTCCACACATGACTGAAAATACAGCAGAAAATTCTACTGTAGTATTACATGTTTTTGCTGTGGACTTTACCTGCTCAATTGTAAAGCATGAAATTGGCAGTGGAGATTTGTAGCATCATTTGCTATACTGCAGATTTCAAATCCACACCGTAGGTCAATTTACGCTGCAGTTGTAGTTGTAGTGGTTTGGGGTGCTTTGAAGTCTAGACATTTGTGGACATTTGCCCCATTACCCCTATGCAAAGTCATAAACTCCTTACTTTATTTCACTTTAAAGGATTAATTTGCATTGACTTATACTGTTTAATACTGTGTAACTGCATTTTATATGTATGTTGTGATATATGTCCTGTTTATTTGCACTATGTTTGCACAGCGCTGTGGAAAGGGCTAATGAATACTGACAGTGTATTTTGGGACTTTCTAGCTAATAATGAGAAGCTGGTGATTTTCCACAGTTACCATTAGAGTAGTATGTTTGGAGTATGTTTTGGAGGGAAAAGCCAGACTTTTTACCACCAAAACCAGACAGACTCAGCTTTTAAATGTCTGTTGTTATGTATAAAGACTTGTTTTCGTATTGAAAAACTGCTGTGTCATTGCCATTGAGTATTATTGAAGGTCTAATGCAAGTCTATGAAAAAGCAGAATTATAACATTTTATTTGTTTTTGCTGAGTTTCTCCATTTCACTCCTCCCACTAGACGTTCTAGTTCAGCTACAAACTGTATATAAGGAGAGCAGTCAGAGTCCCTTTGTCCTTATGGTCCAGTGCTTGGTAGAAGAAACTTAAGCCTGTAAGCCTCCAGCCTTTGGCCCGGGTAACAGCCTTCTAAGAGACGACAGCTAGCTCAGGCCTTTCCTCATCATGAACCCTTCTTCTGCCGGGGCGGAGACTTGAGACTCTCTGGACTTATTTTCTATTGGGGTGCTCCATGCCTTACCATCCCTTCTGGAGAGCAGCAACACATGGTAACATTTTGACGGTGTCCGGGGGACCCAACGTAGCATTGGGGCCACCTCAAACCCGACCACTGCACAATTTTTGTATGCAGTGTGCAGATGAGATTTCTTAAACTCTCATCCACTTTGCTGGTACTGTACAATTCCACGGATTTGCTGCACAAAATTCTGCAACGGCAAAACTGCAGCTAATCACTGAGGTCTGGACATAGCCTGAAAGTTCAATTTCTCTTTTGTTGTAAATCTATAATTATTTTATATCCAAGGAAAACAAATTCCCCTTCGGCCATCAGCATTATCAGAATGAAATAAAAATGGCTTGATGCCATTGGCTTTACACAACCACTAATAGCGGTAAATCAACAATTTTAGAGTTTTCCATGTGCCAAGTTTTTTTGGAATTAAAAGAAAATGACTTGGCTTGGATTGAATTCCAGGTGCTTTTACATCTGAGAGATCTGTGTGCTAAAACAGCAGGAAGCATGGCTCCAACCTTGATCCTTTCTAGAGCCAATGCCATTTAATGTAAATAATCACTACTTTGTATGTCGTAGGTTTTATACTGGATGTTAAGTAATTTGGTTAATGCGGCACAGCACTATTACACCATTCAATGCCTGCTTAGCTTAAGGGTTTACCCAATAATAATTTACAGCAAAGATATTGTGGATTTTCACAATATTATTATTAAAAACAATTTTGGGCATAAAAGAATTGTGTTTTAACTCCTTCCCAGCATTAGAAGTACATGAAGTGTAGGTCCTAATCATGGAACGTGTGTATGGAGAAGGCTCAGGGGTTCGGCCCACTGCATATACTATGGGTGCCAGCTGTGTTATAGAGCTGACACCTGCGCACATTGACTTAAAGGGGATCAGAACTGAACCTGGGCATATCCCCGTTTTCACCCCTCCAGCCCCCCGATATGAGCATCGGAACATTTCATGCTCTGATGCTCTCCTTTGCCCTGCGCTGTATAGCCCGGGTGAGGGGTAGTTGGCAGAAGAAACAGGCTCCACAGGTGGCCCTGCCTCAAAGCGGTAAAGTTTACCTCTTTCCCACCTCCATCAGCCTGACTTTAAGCAAACGCCTCTGACAGGATGACTGCCTGCTGGGGGGCTAATCTGGTCAACTACAACAAATTCTATAGACATCATGGAACTGGGAGTTCATAAGAAATTATGAAATTACTGTACATGTCAGACATACACTGGTTATGTCTTTGAGACCCTGGGAACGAGTTGGACATTTTTCCGGTCTTCATTTGCACATAGGACACAGAGAAGGAAAGATTCAGAGGACTCAAGGTAAAAGTGTAGCAACAACACTGTGTTTGGTCTCCAAATGCACCAGCACTCCAGATGGATCTGTTAGCGCCAGAACCATCTTCTTATGACCTTCCGTGAGGAGCTATGATCCATAATGTGTTTTTGGGTTTCCAGCTGCCAGGCCAAAAGGATGGGGAGTGGGATCCTCCCAGTGGAGGGAGGACCAATTAAGGGTTAACATGCCAGTGTGGGTCAGTGGCCATTGTCTTTCTCTGAAAGGAGGTCATACTTGGTATGATGTTTGGAGGGATCTGGAAATCTTGCTTACATCACTGACTCCCGTGAGACTATAGTCTCCAAGAGTATAGCCTCCACAACTTCAGCATCTCCGGTAACTGACTCTTATCTGTTAACTCTGATTTTACCATCATCTATATTTGCATATTGGACCATTGTACATAATCGGTGTGTATATAGTGTTGTGTCTAGTGTGTTCTTAAGGCAACAAAATATATAATTTAATCTTGCACTGTGTTTTTGTCTCGATCCACAAATCCAAACGTCCGTGTCTTGGTATTACATTATATGCTAACCTGGGTTGGTTTCTGACCCAATATAACGGACTGGGCTTATATCTAATGAAGAACTGCCAGTGGTCTGTTTCACTGGAGCAGTAAAAAGGCTTTCCCAGCTTGCCAGGGTTGTGAGTGAGTGGTGTGCCATGCTGAAGGTTGCGTGGGCCACTCTCTCTCACTCCCCATGCCTCCCTGTGACCGTGTGGACAGGGGGTGTCGGTGTAAAACTGTGCTAAGCTGACCTTACATACTCCCAGGGAGGGTGTAACGTCACGTCTTGGTAACCAGTGATGAAACTGTACCACGTGATCCAGGCGTACTGTGACGTAGGCAAGACAGGGCTGCGAGGTGTGGTTCGTTACAGGTAGAAAAAAAGCTACAGCAAAAAACAAACCTTCACATCATCAGTAAGAAAAAAGGTAAATAACTGCTTTAACACAGTGGTATTATTTTGTATCTCTGCCCTTTTTTTAAGGCAGCATGTTAAAGTAATGGTGTTTTTTCAGGTGTTTTCTATCTCCTTCTGTACAGGGAAAATTGGCTGAAAAAGCCCACATCCACAGTTTAAAAAAAAAAAGCCCACTAAAAAAAGCCATAAAAATGCGGTATGCAAAAAAACACTAGAGCAAATATGTGTTTGAAGGAGCCCTTACTGTTTGTACATTGCTCTGCTCTACTTCAGTTCCCCAATAATAAAGCGCTGTGGAATATGTTGGCCCTATAAAAATAAAAACCATAATGAATTATTACTGACTTGAAAGATGATGAGGTGCAATACCAGACACTGTACGTGGAAAAGAGTGCCACTGTTTCTGAAGAAGGAAAGTACACTCTTCTTGCTAGTCCCATTTATAAAAATGCATTATATATTGGCACTATTTTCCTGGCTATACTTCAACCAAAGCACAATATTAACGACAAGGCTAAAATTAATTTGTGCTATTAAAAACATTGGACATACCTGAATGTTTGCTAGGCATCTGATGTTAAAATGGAGGCCTTTCAGGGGTTAATCAGGGTTAAAAAAAAAAATCATACCTGATACATTTGCTTGCGGAGAGGCCATCTCAGCCATCTTGATTCAAGAAACCGCATAAAATGTCACGCGGCAACGTGGTGACATCATCATTCTGGCCTTGCATGGTGACATCATCACTGATGATATCGCCCATCACTTCGTGTGAGATTTTCATGGTTTATACAATCAAGATGGTCGCGATGGCCTCTCTGCAAGTATACTGATTCATTGTGTGATCGGATGCCCATTAAGACTGGCAGAGTGTCGAGAACGAGCATATGGTGGAACATTCGTTTCTGACAATCTGTTCTTCTAAATCCACCTTAAGCCTAACAATATCCATAACTTCTTGGTCTGTACAGGTCCCTTTACTGCAGTTATCTGCTGATCTGCCATTCTAATCCTGCCTGTAATGATATCATTCCTTTATATAGGTAACACAAGATCCACTATTCACTATAGGTGATTGCCAAAGCTTATCTATCCTTTCCTTGTACAATGACCTCTGCATAGGTCACTCATCATGCCTGGAAAACTCTCACATAGAAGTCAATGTGAGAGTTTTAAATAGAGTTTTAAATAGCGTCAGCAGCACTCATGGTAGAACTGATGAGGAAAATCAGAAAATTAGAATAAGACACTTTAACGTGTTTAATTTGATAGCCACATTAATTTTAAAAAGATAAACACAAGCAATGCAACAGTTTCCTGCCATATGTTTGCATCAGTAATCCTGATGTACAGAAACAACATTGCATCAGTGTGAATGATGCAACCTCTTGTTGGACTGAGAAAACACAAGACCTTTTTATGTATGGTGAAATTCATTAAACTCTTGCATTGTTCATTAAACACTTGTTCCTAAGTTACACATTCATGTCCAGTTTAACTTTGAAGGTCATTGCACTGTTGTGGGGTCGCCACCTAGTGCTCACATTTGAAACTGTAGAAATCAATTTTTCTACATTTCCAATACATTTTCATGGTTTTCTGTGGTACATAACTACTAAAATACAAACCTTCCCATGGAATCTAAAATATCATAATGACCATAGTTATTCTAATTCTAGTTATTTTAACAATAGAAATCTTAATTTCTATATACTAATAGATCTGTAAAATATAGCTAAGAAATCCATTTCACGGTAACTACATGTCATGCACAATAGTAACAATAATCATAATCTACATAATGCAGTGACATTCTTTTAATTCAGACAGCTGCCAAATTATCAAATATTCTGTTATTAATCATAGAAAAGTGTATAAAACACATAAGATCATTCAGGAAGATAGACCAAACTAAAATGTTGACTGAGATTCTACTGTTATTAATGTCTTTTTTAAACCGAGCCTGCCAGCAGGAATATGCCTATGTAACACAGCTCACTTCCAAGTACAGTTTGCTGCCCTTTTGTATTAAGTCTGTCACCCCATTGCCCAGAATGTCAACTTTTAATCAATATGCACTTTTTCAGAAATCAATCAATCAAGCTTATTGCCAGGGAGAGTGAAGGGAAAGGCTAGGATTCCAAAGAAGAATCGTGTGTTTTATGTACAATAGCAGGGCAGCTGACAGAAAAAGAGGGAGGAGACAGCAACTATACAGCAAATACTTTCATCTTGTGTCTACATTCTCACAGATTTTTTTTTTTTTGTGGGGTTCAATATAATTAAGATCTATCTATCTATCTATCTATCTATCTATCTATCTATCTATCTATCTACTTGGACTGGCCGACAGGGGAACAGGGGAATCCCCTGGTGGGCTCCTGAGAATGGTGGGCCCCCTGTCCGCCAGCACATGCAAACACAAACATAGGCACCACAGCTCTATTAAACCACATGAAGTGGCATCACCCCATCCTGTGGGCAAACAGAAGTGTCAGCAGGAGTTCCTCCTTTTCCTGGTCCATTTTGGGGGTTGGGGGATGGTTAAATTTCTTTAAGGTGCAGCATAAATGTACGTGATTACTGACTCAATACTGACATTTTCTCACATTTGAGGCAATGCTGGGGCCTGCATCATGCCACTGCCACTAATGCCTGAGGGTCAGTTTCCATGTACTCACTTTCCACATGGTTGAAACACATTGATACACTTATACGAGCATATATATTTATATATTTATATAGGACAGTAGCATAGCGCTAAACCACGTGTGACCTGACATGATTTTGACACTGAAACTGCATCAAGATTTGACATGTTACTTCTTGATGTGGATTTTCAAATCTACACAGAAAAAAACATACACCCATATGAACGGTAAGGGTGATGGCACACAGTGCAGTTCTGACATGCAGTTAGGATGCAGTTATTTATTGGAGTTAGCTGAAATGAATTAAATCATTCCAACAATGCAGAACACCAGGGTTTAACAAGGCTGCTAGACTGGCTAAATTGAAAACTGCATCCTAACTTCATGTCAGAACTGCACTGTGTGCCATCACCGTGGATTCCCACTGGAAACAATAGGGTGTGGTTGTCACATGGACTTTACTTTATTCAGAATACTCTCCAAAATCTCCGCCTTGTAAACACTCTAATAACTTTATTTTCCTTTTTTTTTTTTCTGGTGCAGTTTTTGAAGTCAATTCAAGAGCGGACTTAAACAGAGGAGAAGACCTAGAGCAGATTAGACCTAGAGTAGATTTTAAAAAGTCACAAATTATGGTACACACCCTTTGTGCTATAAAGCCTCATTCACAAGTCAGTGATTCACGGATGTGTGTTCTCCATGGACACCACATGTACCAATTCATTTTAATGTGTGTATTCGGACGTTCATGTTTTAACACGTTCCGTGGGTCCGTGGTTTTAGCACAGAGGCATGCTATATTTTTTCCATGTTCATGGATCCATCTCACCCATTATAGTATAAGCATCAGTGAAAAACATGGATGCAACATGGATGCCATCTGTGTTTCAGGGACCATTAGTAGGAGATGCAATGAAAAATAATTTTGAACTGTACAGTGAAACACGGATGACTCACAGAGAGCAAAGAACGGACACAGGTGTGCCAAATTTATTAATAGTCCTGTGTATAAAACACCAGTCTTAGGCCCCTTTCACATGGGCGAGATTTCCGCGCGGGTGGAATGTGTGATGCGAACGCATTGCACCTGCACTGAATCCTGACCTATTCATTTTAATGGGGCTTTTTACATGAGCGTTTTTTTTCATGCATCCATGCGTTTTTAACGCAACACATCCGCAACGCATCCTGAACAAATCTGCGACGCTCGTGTGAAAGAGGCCTTAGGCCTCATGCACACGAACGTGTGCCGGCCGTGCCCGTGCTGCGGGCCGCAAACTGCGGTCCGCAATGCACGGGCACTGACCGTGAGGCCACCGCATGAATGGGGTCCGCCATCCGCATCCAAGGGTCCGCACCGCAATAAAGTAGCGCTTGCGCTACTTTTTTGCGGTGCGGAGACATGGCCAGAAACACCACTGAAGCACACCGTAGTGCTTCCGTGGTTTTCCGATCCGTGCCTCTGCTCCGCATCTCCCGGGATCGTGGACCCATTGAAGTGAATGGGTCCGAGATCCGTGATGCGGCCTGCACACGGCCGGTGCCCGTTTATTGCGGACCCGCCGTATGCGGCCCGCAGCACGGGCGCGGCTGGCACACGTTCGTGTGCATGAGGCCTTAGGCTACTTTCACACTAGAAGCAGGGGTGTCCGGCAGGCCGTTCACCTGCCGGATATGTGCTGCCGCTAGAGCAGTTGTGCGGCCGGAACTACACTCCGTCCCCATTCACTATAACATGTTGTAATTTTAGTCCGGATGCCTCTAGGCATGTTTGCCGTGCTATGGCCGGAACTCTGGCGCGCCCCCATTATAGTGAATGGGGACGGAGCGTAGTTCCAGCTACAGACGTGCACTAGCGGCAGCACAGATCCGACAGGCTGTCCAACCGCCGGAACAGCCTGCCGGACACCCCTGCTTCTAGTGTGAAAGTAGCCTAAGACTGGTGTTTCATACCCAGGACTCTTAATAAATTGGCACACCTGTGTCCGTTATGCAGAATGGAAAAAAAAGTCCTGTCGACAGAACTTTGTTTTCCGTCTTGCATAACCGGAACCAGACGGATCCGTTATGATTCTCATAGACTTCTATTATGCCTCTAAAGGTTATAACCGAAAACACAAACGGAAACCCTAACGCTGATGTGAACCCACCCTAACTTGATGGGGTAGATCATATGATATTTTATAGATCTGGTCATATTGGATGTATTGATACCAAGTATGCCTTTTTTAATTTTTACATTTTACACAATAAGAACATTTTTTTATAAAAAAAAATGTTTTTGTGTTGCCATTTTCTTAGAGCCATATTTTTAAAAATTTTCTGGCTATGGTCTTGTGTGAGGATTTTTTGTGGGATGAGGTGATGTTTTTATTGCTACTATTTTGGGGTACATACAACTTTTTGATTGACATTATGTTTTTTGGTAGGTGAGGTAACTAAAAAAGCTGTTTTGGCGTAATGTTTATTTTTTTTACAGCGTTCACCTGATGGGGTCGATCATGTGATATTTTTATAGAGCCAGTCTTTACTGATGCCAATATGTGTATTTTATGGGTGTTTTTTCTATTTTTAACATATTTAAAATGACTTAATTGTGAAACTTTTTTAAATATTTTTTATTTTACACTTTGAGGGGCCTGAATGTATTTCTGGAGGGTAACAATATTACATTTATAGTTACTAGAGATGGGTCATTGATCCAGAGAGTTATTCTGATTGCCTGATTGGAGTTGGGAAGTAATTTTTTCCTCTAAAGTGGGGAAAATTGGCTTCTACCTCACAGGGGTTTTTTGCCTTCCTCTGGATCAACTTGTAGGATAACAGGCCGAACTGGATGGACAGATGTCTTTTTTCAGCCTTATAAACTTTGTTACTATGTTACTATATTACTTTGTGTTCCCCATAAGGTCATACAAGACCTCTGAGGGACATTTAACGTTTTTTTCACTATTGATTTCTCCTGTAACTGGGGCTGACATAGTAGCCCCAGTTACAGGAGAAATACACCCCCAGATTGGATGTATACAGAATTATACAGCGCTGTACAGCCTCAGTGCAAGGCTGATCGTGGTCTATGAAAGACCCGGCAGCTCCTGCACTCTCCGGCCCCAGCAGTCACATGACCACCGGATCGGGACAGGAAGCGGCACATAGCTTCCTCAGCTTGATACACAGGTCTCTGCCTTCTCTCTGGGTTGCCATGCTTTCACTGACAGCGGGCCCCTGGCACAGCTGCTGCACGATCAGCATGTAGCTGCAATCTCTGAATGGATGTTGTAAAACGTCCATTCAGAGATAAATCCGACCGCCCAAGACGTTTATAGTCAATGGGCGGTCAGGAAGTGGTTAATACTGGTTATTTCATACATTGATCCATTCCTAACCTATACAAGGTAATGTTAGTAGTCGAAGCCATAGTTGGTTGATGGTTAGTCTATAGACTATTTTTGTATGTTGGGGCTACAAGCTTCAAACTAAGTCTCTGGATAAGCACTAAAAACTCTATAATCCTTTCTCTGGACACTAGCTGCTATCTTTCTCCCGGGGAGGGGTATGCAAGGTAACTCATATCAATGTATGCTATCAGCTGTGTGTTGTATCTCTACAGGATCATCAGAAAATGCTCTATTGTTTAAATCACATATTTTTAAAGAATTTTTGGTAAGGCTTGTTTTCATTTTCCATGTATATATATATATATATATATATAATTTTTTTAAAGTATATAATCCTGCGATTTTCATGCTGTCCACTGGTCTAATAATATGTCATGATTTCCTGTTCTGCACAGGTAACTTTTTAATAGTTATTGTTATCACAACATATAGAATTACAATGACAAGCAACACATCCACATATATAACACTGGATCCACCATTCACCAATGGTGATATCACAGCTTATCTGCTCTCTCCTGACCTCTGCTAAGGTCAAAGAGCATGCCTAGAAAACTCTCCCATATAAGTCAATGGGGTCAGCTCCTGTCCATTGTGTCTATGGCCCATGTAGTTGCTCTGAAAAGACAGGAAGCCTTAACATGTTGTAGGCCTAGTGGTTAGTGCGAAAACTGCTCGGTCTTACTATTTTAAAAAAAAAAAAATCTAGATAGTGACATGGAAAATTAAAACAATATTCATTCAAAATTCTAAAAATATATGTTTAACATAAATGGGATTTATGGGAATAGGTCATTTTCTGGTGACACATTCCCTAATCCCTTTAAATAGCAAAAGTATGTAGACTGTATTGGGAGTGAAGAAAATGTTGAGACGTCTGTGTTATTAACTAGTGATGAGCGAACATGTTAGTGCGAATACACTATACGGCCGAATATGGCGGCGCTCGTAACCGCGCACCATGCTCGAGTCTCCTCCCCGCACGCTAATTAGCGTGCGGGAAGGTGCTGGCATTCACTGTAATGCCAGTAGTCATGTTAGCTACTGGCATTACAGTGATTGGCTGGCCGGGAACGCAAGGAGGGACAGATAGTGTAGGGAGAGAAGAACGCTAGGCAGGGATAGAATTTCAGTTTCAAAGACCCAAAAGCCCTTTTAAGGACAATTATATCTTGCTGGCCAACTTTTTATTTATTTTGGGGGTGTTAAAAATAGCACTAGGTGGCCTACCATTAACGCCACCTGTGCAGCTGCTGCATGCTGTATGATACTCTCTATATACTATATACCTGACATCCTTTGCCGTTATTTGTTCTGTTAAGCCTGCAGTACCTCTTTTGCGTCTTGCTGTATAGCATTTGCTGTATACACATGTCAGGAGGACCAGAGTGAGGTTAATTTTTTTAGGTTAAAAAATTAGGGGTGAGGGCCTGCTGGTGAACCTCTTAAATATTTAAAGGCGAGGGCAGCCTAATAAGCAGTTTGATATGCTGGAGGAAGAGTACCAGAAGAGGAAGGGGTTCATGGAAATACAGTGTATTCAATACACCGTGAAAGCCACATTTAAAGTTCCTTTATGTTCAGCCGCTTTCCTCTGGTGGGTTAGCGAAGTCAGGGGCACTAAATAATCTCTCCGAAAAAATGCTGGCGGCAGCGCAGGCCAGCACCTCAAAGGCTTGGAACGCCAGTTCCTGCCGTGTCCAGCTTAGACACCCAATATTTATAAGGCACAGAGGGATCGCTGAGGACATTGACATTGTTAGCTAGGTAATCCTTTACCATTTTACAAAACTTTTCCCTGCTAGTTGTGACACTAGGCCGCTTATCAGAACCTTTTCCACATGCAGCGCTGTTTGTTTTTATTGATAGCACTAAATAACTGCTCCGAAAAAACGCTGGCGGCAGGGCAGGCCAGCACCTCAAAGGCGTAGAACGCATGTTCGTGCCATGTGTCCAGCTTAGACACACAATATTTATAAGGCCCCATTCACACGATCATATGTATATTTCCGCATCTTATCCGCAATTTTGCGTAACATACAGACCCATTAATTTTTCCATAGGAGAAAAAAAATGCGGAATGCACACCGTGTGCATTCCACATCCTTATATCACGGAAGTTCTCCCGCAAAAAATATAAAGCATGTCCTATACTTGTCCGCACGCACGGACAAGTATAGGCATTTTGAATGGGGCCGCCTGGCGTGTGTTCCGGGCGGTGCGGAACACACGCCAGGCGGACCCCCGTATTATTGCGGGTCGTGTGAATGGGGCCTAAGGCACAGAGGGATCGCTGAGGACATTGACATTGTTAGCTAGGTGATCCTTTACCATTTTACAAAACTTTTCCCTGCTAGTTGTGATACTAGGTCGCTTATCAGAACCTTTTCCACATGCAGCGCCGTTCGTCTTTATTGATAACACTAAATAACTGCTCCGAAAAAACGCTGGCTGGGCAGGCCAGCACCTCAAAGGTGTAGAACGCCAGTTCGTGCCATGTGTCCAGCTTAGACACCGAATATTTATAAGGCACAGAGGGATTACTGAGGATGTTGACATTGTCAGTTAGGTACTCTTTTACCATTTTACAAAACTTTTCCCTGCTAGTTGTGACACTAGGCCGCTTATCAGAACCTTTTTCCACATGCAGCGCTGTCCGTCTTTATTGTGAGCAGGTAGAGTTCCAGCGCGTGCTCAGGTCGCACAGCAGTCAGTGAGCTGGCAAGTGTAAGCGCTGCTGCAGCGTTGCCAGACTGGCGGAAGCTGTAGGTGACTTTCGGAAATGGGCACCTTCACCAGCAGCTCAGGCAAATTGGTGTAGGTTTTGTGAAACCACTGAACCACTAAGTTGCAGCAGTTGTTTGGCCTGAAGGAGACTGCTGTTCGTCCTTCCTGTTGGAGGAACAGGTAGACTCATTCCTGTCATTAGTTCCAGGGTCCTATAGGGTCAGTTTGGTTTAGGTTCCTGAGCATGAACGCGCTTACCTTTGAGGCCTGTTCATACTGGTAGTCAATCAGGATTAGAGTCATGGTTTCCTGTCCATCTACCTTCCTTAGTTTCCAGGCCTAATCCTCTTTCCCTCGTACACTCTGTGTGGTTTTCCCCTCACACCTGAGCGTGACAGTATGTGTGTGAGCTTGCTGAGCTCCAAAGCCGCCACCAAGTTGCGGCCGTTATCAGACACAACCACACCTGGTTGTAGGTTGAGTGGCGAGAGCCACAGCTCAGCCCGGTCCCTCATACCCTGCCACAGCACTGTGGCGGTGTGTTTTGTCAGGTCAGGGCACAGGTTATGTTACGGGACACATGCTTGTGTAAG
Source organism: Rhinella marina (assembly GCA_900303285.1). Taxonomy (NCBI): domain Eukaryota; kingdom Metazoa; phylum Chordata; class Amphibia; order Anura; family Bufonidae; genus Rhinella; species Rhinella marina. Next base: position 152,667 of record ONZH01000610.1, on the reverse strand, counting down.
GCGGTGAGAGCACACCGGCAAAAATAGTGGCGGCTAGGTACTGAGTAACGTGGGACAGCTGCCGCCATCAGACTGCGAAAATCCTCAGTGTCCACAAGCCTAAACAGCAACATTTCCAGCGCCAGCAGTTTGCAAAGGTGTGTATTTAGTGCTATGGCCTGTGTGTGGGTGGCTAGGTATTTGCGCTTTCGTTCAAAGGCCTGGGGTATGGACATCTGTACACTGCGCTGGGACACAGAAGTGGATGTGCTCGCTGATGGTGCTTGCGAGGGTCAAGGTGCAGGGCGGGAGGCATCTGGGCCTGCGTCTTGTCTAGCACGTAACACAGGGAAAAGGAGGCAGTGGAGTGACCCGCAGACACCGATTGTGGATCCAGGCGTTTGGCCCACCTATTAGGGTGCTTTGCTGCCATGAAGATCATGCTGGTGGTGGTCAGGTTGCTAGTGTTCATGCCCCTGCTCATTTTGGTACGGCACAGGTTGCAAATGACAATTCTTTTATTGTCCACACTTGTTGGTGTGGCCTACCTTCTCCCTTTTGCCACCCCACCGCCTCTTACTGCTCTATACTGCTGTCCTCGCTCAGCTTGCCTACTTCCCATGTTGGGCCAGTGATTTCATCGTCCACTACTTCCTCTTCCTCTTCGGGAAGGAATTTTTTCCCTTAAAGTGAGAAATATTGGCTTCTCTATACTGCTGTCCTCGCTCAGCTTGCCTACTTCCCATGTTGGGCCAGTGATTTCATCGTCCACTACTTCCTCTTCCTCTTCGGGAAGGAATTTTTTCCCTTAAAGTGAGGAATATTGGCTTCTACCTCACAGGGTTTTTTTGCCTTCCTCTGGATTAACTTGCAGGATAACAGGCCGGGATGAATGGATGTCTTTTTTTGGCCTTATAAACTATGTTACTATGTTACTTATGTTACTTCTTCACTCTGGTCCTTATCCTGACAAGTTGCTGTTCAGTGCTGCTGACACTCAAAAACATTTGGGGTGAGGGTCTGCTGCTGATCTGACCGTCTAAAACATTAGGGGCGAGTGCCTGCTGCTGAACTGACCATGTAAAACATTCAGGGCGAGTGCCTGCTGCTGATCTAACAGTGTAAAACATTAGGGGTGAGGGCGTGCTGCTACTAGTGCTTTACGTTCAAGTAAAGATATGTTTCCTAACAATATTTCCTGTAAAATCGATGCTATCTTGGGTTTTGGGGGGGTATTTTTGTCATTCCGTAAAAGTGGCGTAATAGTCGGACATCATCGATAATAGCAGCGACTTCGGTGTCCAAGATGCATCCAGACATCCTCCTCATGCTGGTCCCTAACCATTTCAGTGATGTTTCCACCATTTTCTCAAGTTTCCCTATCGACCAGCCACCCTCCCCTCTGCAGAGCAGGGGGTGACCGGTCTTCTCCCATTGACCTCCATTGTGCTCGGGTGCTCGGCCGAGCACCACCTAGTGTTCGGCCAGAGCACCCGAACATCGGGGTGCTCGATCATTACTATTATTAACTGCTGGAGACAGACATAAAAAATATCACCCCCCTGTTGTGAAACCTATCATTGAGTTTTCATTAATGTAGGCTGGGTTTACATCACCGTTCTGCTTTCTGTTCTTCTCTAAACAATGATGTGAACCTACCCATAGTCTGGTGATTTGTAATTTGCCCACTTTCCACAGCCATGCAGGTTGTTATTAAACCTCTTAGGCCAGTTTCAGACATCATAGGTAATTTGTGCTGTATCATATTGACATATTACTGTCAGTTCAAAACATTACAGATGATGTCATGTAGGGCACACGAACAACAGCTGCATTATAGGGGCACTGGCCGTCCGCACACCCTGCTACGGATGAGGACCTATTGACTTGAATGGGTCCGTGATCCACATGATACGGCCAATGATAGGACATGTCCTCTCCTGCTACAAGAGCAAAGTCCAGGATGGGAAATCACACTCCCACATGGAGCGTGTTTCCCGCAAACAACTTGATCATCTCAAACTAGACTTAGGGTATATGCACACAATATTTACCACATGCAGATGCCTGCTAAGTAGATGAGAATTTCAAAATCTCCTGTAAAGCCTCATTTACACATCCATGTCTGTGCTTAAATCAGTGAAAAGGTGGCCAGTGATGTCTCCTTGAAGATGTCCGTGAAAGATCCGTGTTGGGTCCGTGTGTCTGTTTTTTGCTGTCCGTGTGTCATCTGTGTTTCACTGACCCTGCAGAGCTGAAATATAATTTTCGAGGCATCACTTCTTTGATGGCATCCGTGTTGCATCTCTGGTTTTCACAGACCCATAGACTATAATGGGCATAATGGAAAAAATAGAGCATGCATCTGCGCTGAATAACTGACCCACGGACCGTGGTAAAAAATTGATATGTGAATGCACATTAAAATTAATGGGTATGTGTGCTGTCCGTGGAACACTGACATATGAATGAGGCTTAACAGTGCAGAAATTTTCTGTGCAGCAATTAGCCCACAGTGCAGATTTTGAATGTGTGGATTTTTTGCACAGATTTCACCCTTGGCAATGCAGAGGGTGAGATCTGGGGCAAATATGCATCAAAATCCATTACACATGTGGACTTTGGTGTGGATTTGGTGCAGAAACCCAGTAAAAACACACACAAAATTCATTGTATAAAATCTGCATAAAGTACACTGCTGTGTGCACATAGCCTAAGGATGGGTTCATACATGGAGGAATGCACAGAAAAATCTGCATAATAAATAGTTCACCTTGTATTCTTATGGAGTTAAAATTTGTCTACTCTAAAAATCTGTCTAACAGGAACCTGTCTTAGTTGTCCATAGCAACCAACCAGCGCTCACCTTTAATTTTTTTCAGAACACTTTAAGAAATGAAAGCTGAGCTCTGATTTTTTGCTATGGGAAAGTAAGGCAGTTTTCCTGTTAGGCTACTTTCACACTTGCGTTTGCAGGATCCGTTTGTGAGATCCTTCCAGGCTCTCACAAACAGATCCGTCATGATAATACAACCGTCTGCATCTGTTCTGAACGGATCCGGTTGTATTATCTTTTACATAGCAAAGACGGATCCGTCTTGAACTCCATTGAAAGTCAATGGAGGACAGATCCGTTTTCTATTGTGTCAGACAAAACGGATCCGTCCCCATTGACTTACATGACTTACATCCGTTTGCATCAGTTTCTTCATGCGGACACCAAAACGCAGCAAGCAGCGTTTTAGTGTCCGCCTCCAAAACGGAATGGAGACTGAACTGAAGCAAACTGAAGCAAAACTGATGCATTCTGAACGGATCATTTTCCATTCAGAATGCATTAGGACAAAACGGATCAGTTCAGGACCGTTTGTGAGAGCCTGTGACGGATCTGACAAACGGATCCTGCAAACGCAAGTGTGAAAGTAGCCTTAGACAGTTTTGATAAATGAGGCCCTGTGTGTCAGAAAACATGATGGGGGTCATTTATCAAGATTGGGCTTTTGATAGCACCTGTGCTGCCAGAGGTAGTGCATAATTTATGATGAAGCATGCGCTTCATCATAAATTAGGTGCATCCTTTGGCAGTGTGCGCCTGCAGTGAAATTCTACTCCACTCTCTCAGTGGAGTAGTTTTTAGATAACTTTTATGCCTGGAACTGACGTAAATGTACCTGGGTCGATTGGCCAGTCTCAGTCTAGGCTCCGCAGAGACTTTTTTTTATAAAACCAAAAACTGTAGTAGCGCTGTAAGTAAATGACCCCCAATGTGTTGCAGATTTTGTGAAGTCAAATATCTTCATAGATTTCAATGGAAAATCGCAATCTGCAATGAGATCTACATCAAAATGTGCATAAACCTTAAAATATGCACATTAAGATTTCAGTTCGTATTTTTCTGGCACGTGGGTAGGCACCCTTAGGGTATGGCCACACAGGGTGGTTTTTCTGGAGTGGATTTTTCTCTGTGGGTTTTTCTGTGTTGAATTTGCTGCAAATTCCATGTCTTACAGGCAGATACTTTATGTCATGTATTGTGCTGCAAATCTGACCTCATGCATCAGAAAATTTGTGAAATCCACAGTGGAAATATGCAGAAGAAATCTCATCCACTTTGCTGGTACAGAACATTGCAGATTTTCTGGGCATAGTTCCACAGTGGCAAATTCACAGCACATTATATGCAAGTGTGAACATATGCGGACGCAAGCACCAACCCAAAATGTGGCTTTAAAGCCTCATTCACACGTCAGTGTTCCACGTACGCGTTCTCCACGCACAGCACATATCCCCATTCATTTTAATGTGTGTATTCACACATCAGTGCTGTAGCATGGTCTGTGGGTCTGTGTTTTTAGCACAGATGCACGCTCTATTTTGTCTGTGTTTGCGGATCCATCACACCCATTGTAGTCTATGGGTCTGTGAAAACCAAGGATGCTATCCGCGTTGCATTCATGTTTCACGGATCATTAGGAAGAGATGCTTTGAAATTTATTTTTCAGCTGTGCAGTGTGAGTGAAACATGGATGACACATGGAAAGCAAAAAATAGACGCACTGACCCAACATGGATGCATCACTGACCACTTCTCACGGATTTGAGCACGGACTCAGATGTGTGAATGAGGCTTAACTCAACAAGGTTCTCAAATGATTATTTTAGTCTGCTGCTTTGCAGATATTTCTGTGACTGTTCGGGTCCTGTAGATATCTGTGAGCTTCAGCTGAATGATACAGATTTTTACCCTGCCACATGTGAATACACCCTAAAGGAAGCTTTTTAATGATAACATTATATCAGAATTGCTTTTTTCTGCAGGTAGACTTCTATTAAATACTAAAATCTTTTTGTCATCCTCCTGATAAATACAGAACCTAATACACAGAGTTTATTACCAATTTTGGGCTGCTGGAAGATAAATTGAACCTAAAGAAACAAAAAAAGGAAAGTTTATGTTTCTACTGCAGTCTGCAGACAGAGATTTACCGTGAAAGCTGCGAGAGGCTTGGATATGTCTGTAATCACGTGTGTTGTAATTGGCAGACTGGCATATGAGTCACTAACTAAATTAACTGAAGTTTCCTTTAGGGAAAAATGTAATCACTTTGCACATGGATACATTTCAGTAAATTAACCACTTCAGTGTTAAACAGACCTGCAGATCCTTAGGGATCAGCTATTCCAGAAGGCTCAGGACATGACATAGGGGACATGTCATGTGATGACTGAGTCATACGACTGTGCTTAGTCCGGGAAACACTGCCCATATATCAGCCACGTCTTCAACAGTCAGTTCCTATCTGATCGCGGGTCTAATGTACTGTATTCATGTAATGATTTCTTCTTGGGTATGATGCCACAAGGTTTGCACACCTGAATTTGGGGATTCTTCTCTACAAATCCTCTCAACCTCTGTCAGGTCGGATGGGGACCATCAATTAACAGCAGTTTCAGGTCTCTCCAGAGATATTCAATTGGATTCAAGTCAGGTCTTGGCTGGGCCACTCAAGGGCATTCACAGAGTTGTTCCTGGGCCACTCAAGGGCATTCACAGAGTTGTCCCTAAGGCTACTTTCACACTAGCGTTTTTAAATTCCGGTATTGAGTTCCGTCAAAGGGGCTCAATACCGGAAAAAAACGCTTCAGTTTTGTCCCCATTCATTGTCAATGGGGACAAAACTGAACTGAAGACAACGGAATGCTCCTGAAAGCATTCCGTTCCGTCTTCAGACCGGAGAACAAACCGCAGCATGCTGCGGTTTGCTCTCCGGTCCAGGCATCCGCACCAAGACGGATCCGGAATGACCCCCAATGGAAGTCAATGGGGACGGATCCGTTTGGTGTGGACACACCAGTAATCCGGATCTGTCCTCCATTGATTTCCAATGGGGGGTCATTCCGGATCCGGCATACATACACACACACAGACTACATACAAACAAACATACAGACATACATACAAACATACAGACATACATACATACTCACATACTCCCGGGACGCCGGCAGCAGGTCTTCACGCGCCTCCTGCACGCTGCGATGACGTTTCCCCACTGCGCCCAGCAGAGGGCGCTGTGGGGAATCGTCATCACTGCGCGCAGGAGGCGCGTGAAGACGTTCTGCCGGCGTCCCGGGAGTATGTGAGTATGTATGTATGTTTGTATGTATGTCTGTATGTTTGTTTGTATGTAGTCTGTGTGTTGTTTTAATGTGTGTCATGTGTGGGGCCGGAGCGCTGCTCCGGCTCCACACATGTATAGCGTTAGCACGGATCCGTCGGCACCCTTTAGGTGCCGGATCCGTGCTAACGCTAGTGTGAAAGTAGCCTAAGCCACTCTTGTGTTGTCTTGGAAGTGTGCTTCGGGTCATTATCTTGTTGAATTGTGTATCTTCAGCCCAGTCTGAGATCTAGAACACTCTGGATATTGAGAATATTGAGAATATTCCTGAACTTTGTTCCATTCATGTTTCCCTCAACCCTAACCAGTCTCCCTGTCCTAGCAGCTGAAAAACACCCCCACAGCACCACCACTACCATGCTTTACTGCAGTGATGGTATTGGACAGTGGCTTGTTTTCTCCAAACATTCAGACGTTCAGAATTAAGCCAAAAAGTTCAATCTTGCATTCATCAGACCAGATAATTTTGTTTCCCATAGTCTGAGAGTCCTTTAGGTGCTTTTTTGAAAACTTTCATGTGTCTTTTACTGAAGAGAGGCTTCTTTCTGGCCACTCTGCCACAAAGCCCAATTTGGTGGAGTGCTGTGTTATGGTTGACCTTTTGGAAGTTTCTCCCATCTGCATAAGGGATCGTTGGACCTCAGCCAGAGTGACCATTGGGTTTTTGGTCACCTCAATTACTAAGGCCCCCCCACCACCCGATTATTTCGTTTGGTGGGGTGGCCAGCTCTAGGAAGAGACCTGATTGTTCCAAACTTCTTCCATTTAAGAATTATGGAAGCCACTGTGCTCTTGTGAACTTTCAGTGCAGCAGAAGTTTCATTCCTCCTCGTGGCTTGGTTTTTGCTCTGATATGCATTGTCAGCTGTGACACTTTATATAAACAGGGGTGTATGTTTCCAAATCATGTCCAATCAATTGAATTTACCACAGGTGGACTCCATTCAAGGTGTAGAAACATTTTAGAAATTGGAGACCCCAGAGCTATATTTCAAATGTCATAGCAACGGGTCTGAATTCTTATGCCCATGTGAAATGTTAGTTTTTCATTTTTAATAAATGTGCAAACATTGCTAAACATTCTGTTCTCACTTTCTCATTATGGGGTATTAAGTGCAGATTGATGGGGAAAAATTAGAATTTGAATCTACAACATTTTTTTTATAGAGAACACTGAGTAAACATCCACAGTGCAGGGAGAAAAATTATGAATTCTTAGCAGCATTTAAGCATTTACCTCCATCAAATGTCTCCTAAAGCTGCAGATAAGATTTACTCAACATTGAAGATTCATTTTGGACTATTCCTCCCCACAAATGTGTTTCAGTTCATCAATAGTTCTGGGATGTCTTGTGTGCACAGCCCTCTTCAGGTCATGCCACAGCATTTTGATTGCGTTAAAGGACACATTCCCTTTAAGGTCAGGACTATGACTTAGCAAACAAAAGTCTATTTTTTACCATTCTTTAGTTGATCTACTTGTGTGCTTTGGTTTATTGTCTTGTTCCATTACCCAACATCTCTTCAACTTGAGGCCATGAATTGCTGCTCTTTCATAAGTTGTGGATACATGCCCCAGCATCTTAAGGGGCGAATACTATTGAGCCCTTCCATTATGGTAGCGCTCATTAGTACCGGAGGACCGGGAAGAGGTGAAGGCTCTGTACTCACTGCTTCCTGGTCCTCGGCTGTCGGCTGTGCAGTGGCTCCGCATAGTGTGAAGGCACTCTGTGACCTCACGCTCTGTGGGCCGGTTCACAGCACAGCCCGTGGCTGGATGATGGGGGCTGATATGAGAGGCATGGGGGCTGATGAGAGGCATGGGGCTCTTATCTGAGGTCTGATTGGGGGTCATTCACATTGGGGTCTGAGCTGAGGTCTTATTGAGGGTCTGATCTGAAGTCTTATTGGGGTCTTATTAATATTGAGGGTCTGATTGGGGCTTTTAGCTGAGGTCTGATTAACACTGGGGGTCTGATTGGTGGTCTGATCTGAGGTATAATGAAAAATATTTTTTTCTTATTGTTCTTCTCTAATTCCTAGGTGCATCTTATGGGCCGGTGAGTCTTATAGGGTGAAAAATATGGTAATTGTTTTCTCAATAATCTCAAGGTGTCCAGACTCTGAGGTAGCAATGCAGTCCCAAACCATGATGATCCCTCCACCATGCTTCACAGTTTTGATGTTGGTTTAAAGTGTTCTTTTCCCTCTAAACATAGAGTTGTGAAGGAAGCTGGTGCTGTCCAAAAAAAAAAACAAAACAAAAAAAACATTGTCTGAGACCACAATTTTTCGGGAAAAATGTCCTGTGGACACAGGGGAAAAAAGTGGAACTTTCTAAAGGAAATGCTCACTAAGTACCATTTACACCAAAATGGTGACAATGAAAACTACATCTTGTCCCACAAAAAACAATATACATATGGCAATGCGGCAATATAAATATATTTCCATGAGACATACTCTTATTGTGCAAAAGTATTAAAAAAACAAATGAAAATACATGTTTGTTGTCACGTTAACCATATTGACCACCGACTAGATATGCAATATGATGAAGGTTATAAATTTAAAGTGCAAAAAGTGCAGTCCTGAGGATAGGTCATCAATATAAAAGAAAGCGGACAGCCCCTTTAAAATTAGAACGATCAGGAGATGCCTGGAGCATTTTATTTTCCTTTAGTTTATAGCAAAATATAAATAGCAAAACATCATATGCAAAAAGAGAACTCATTTACCCAATCCTCCCAATGCACATGTGGAGAAAAAAAATGTAATCAAGAGGGGGAATATTCAGTTCAATGTAATTTTTTAGGTTTCGGTAGGCTCAACATATGAGAGCCAATTTCTCTATAACTTGTCAAAGACATCCAAGGCAATGTTCCAACAGCATCAATTTGGTAACCTCTTTCTCCCACAGAGTAATGCCTTACTCACACAGTCAGTGTTCGGTCAGTGATTTCCATCAGTGATTTTGAGCTAAAACCAGATGCGGCTCTAAACACAGAACAGAAGCAGATCTTTCCCTTATACCTTTCCTCTGTGTAGCTCCAATCTTGTTTTTGGCTCACAATCACTGAAGGAAAACACTGATTGAACACTGATTATGTGAATATCATCACTGTGGGTAGACGCTTGGATAGCTTTTTATTTACCTGCGATAAATACCATTTTCAATGCTGCTATCACCAATAGAGACATTGATTTCAAATTTTGTGAGTTTACCCAAGACACAAGCACTTAAGATCTTTAATCTTAAAGTCATGAATCTGACTAATTTTGGCAATAACATATCATTCCAGGATTTCAATCTTCATTTTTTGTACCGGGGCATTTCTACAGAAGAGTAAACTTTCAATCTATCGAATGATCGCTTTAATGTTGATCTACGTAGCTTATGTAGATTTAAGTTATCATTCACTCTTATAAGTGAGGATAAATGTGCCTGGGTCGATGCCCTTTTCGGAAAGAGGCAAGCACAGCTCCGTCTGTTCTACACAGGCTGAGGCCTGCTCTTTGCCTTTGGCTCTCTCTGCTTATCTCTCCCTGCTTCTAGCTCTTAAAGGGCCAGCATGTACAGACCTAACTATTCCCCAACCTATGCCACAGTGTATTTACAGCACCATCCCCTTTGGAAGGATGCATGAGCAATAGGTTTTAGTACTTTAGTTTCCTTTAAAGATGTGCTATTTGTCTTGTTCACCCTCCCATTTACCGACTTCTGTCTGTCTGTCTCTGGATTTGACCCTTGATTACCTGCCCTGACTATCGGGCTGACTTTGGATTGCACAGTCTGTCTGACCTTTACTTGTCCTTGACTATGGTTTTTCTTGACCCCTTGGCAGGGATGGATTGGCCATAGACCCTACAGGGAAATTTCCTGGTGGGCCGATGACTTGGAAGCCATTCTCACAGCCACCACCCAGGTACATAAGATATCTGATTCTCTCCTATGCAGCAGCCACAGTTGCCATCCTGAATTCAACTGTATCACCATCCTCATTTGAATACTGTGGCGCAGGTGTCCGTATTATGTGCTGCACTGTGGTATTTGGTTCTGCTGGGGCAGTATAGTGTTCTGCACTGTGGTACTGCTGGCTCTGCCTACTTCTGTTGTCCCCTCCTACTTGTGTTGCCCTGCCTTCTGTTAATTTGGACGACCTACAACATGGGGTCACTTTTAGTTTTTTTTTCTAGGGTCACTTTAAGTTCCCAGTCCACCCTGCCCCTTCATAGTAACGTAGCTTATAGTTTATAAGGCCGAAAAAAGACATCTGTCCATCCAGTTTGGCCTGTTTTCCTACAAGTTGATCCAGAGGAAGGCAAAAAAAACCCTGTGAGGTAGAAGCCAATTTTTCCCACTTTAGGGGAAAAAAATTCTTTCCCGACTCCAGTCAGGCAATCAGAATATTTCCCTGGATCAATGACCCATCTCTAGTAACTATAACCTGTAATATTATTACCCTCCAGAAATACAGCCAGGCCCCTCTTGAACTCTTTTAGTGAACTTACCATCACCACATCCTCAGACAGAGAGTTCCATAGTTTTACTGCTCTTACCGTACAGAATCCTCTTCTATGTTTGTGTACAAAACTTCTTTCCTCCAGACGCAGAAGATGTCCCCTCGTCACAGTCCTGGGGATAAATAGAACATGGGAGAGATCTCTGTACTGACCCCTGATATATTTATACATAGTTATTAGATCTCCTCTCAGTCGTCTTTTTTCTAAAGTGAATAACCCTAATTTTGATAATCTTTCTGGGTACTGTAGTCCCATTCCAGTTATTACTTTAGTTGCCCCTCCAGCTCTGCTATGTCTGCCTTGTTCACAGGAGCCCAGAACTGTGCACAGTACTCCATGTGTGGTCTGACTAGTGATTTGTAAAGTGGCAGGACTATGTTCTTATCACGGGCATCTATGCCTCTTTTGATGAAACCCATTATCTTTTTGGCCTTGGCAGCAGCTGTCTGACACTGGTTTCTGCAGCTTAGTTTGCTGTTTACTAAAATTCCTAGGTCCTTTTCCATGTCAGAGTTACCCAATGTTTTACCATTTAGTATGTACTGGTGACTTGCATTATTCCTTCCCATGTGCATAACCTTACATTTGTCAGTGTTAAACCTTATCTGCCACTTCTCTGCCCAAGCCTCTAATCTATCCAGATCCATCTGTAGCAGTGTACTGTCCTCTTCTGTGTTAATTACTTTACACAGTTTAGTGTCATCTGCAAAAAGTGATATTTTACTGTGCAAGCCTTCTACAAGATCATTAATAAATATATTGAAGAGAATAGGGCCCAATACTGACCCCTGTGGTACCCCACTAGTGACAGTGACCCAATCTGAGTATGTACCATTAATAACCACCCTCTGTTTTCTATCACTGAGCCAGTTACTTACCCACATACAGACATTTTCTCCCAGTCCAAGCATTCTCATTTTATATACTAACCTTTTATGTGGTACCGTGTCAAATGCTTTGGAGAAGTCCAGATATACGACATCCATTGATTCGCCATGGTCAAGTCTATAACTTATCTCCTCATAGAAACTGATTATTTTGGTTTGACATGTCCGATCCCTCATGAAGCCATGCTGATATGGAGTTATTTGCTTATTTTCATTGAGGTACTCCAAGATAGCATGTCTTAGAAAACCTTCAAACAGTTTACCCACGACAGATGTTAAACTTACTGGCCTATAGTTCCTGGGCTCTGTTTTTGGACCCTTTTTGAATATTGGCATCACATTTGCTATGCGCCAATCCTGTGGAACACTCCCTGTCAGTATAGCATCCTTAAATATCAGAAATAAGGGTCTGGGGATAACATTACTTAATTATCTTAGGATATAGGGGTGTATGCTATCAGGTCCTGGTGATTTGTCTATTTTAATCTTTTTAAGACGTCACTGTACTTCTTCCTGGGTCAGACAAGGCACTTTTAAAGGAGAATTTACTTTTATATTCTGCATTTCATCTGACAGTTTATTTTCCTCAGTGAATACAGTGGAGAAAAAAATATTTAGTAGCTTTGCTTTCTCCTTATCGCTCTCTGCAACTCCCCCCTCATTACTCTGTAAGGGGCCGACGCCTTCAGGTTTATACTTTTTACCATTTATATAATTAAAGAACATTTTAGGGTTAGTTTTTTGGCTCTTTGGCGATTAATCTCTCGGTCTCTAGTTTGGCTGCTTTTATTTGTCTTTTACATATTCTATTTTTTTCAATGCTTCCTCGCCACCCTCCTGTTTTAGTGATTTAAATGCTTTCTTTGTGTCATTTATTGCTTTCTTTACAGTTCTATTTATCCACATTAGTTTTTTCTTGTTCCTTAACCTTTTATTCCCATAAGGTATGTACCCTTGATGTTTCACACTTGTGTCTCTTGACCACTTGTGTCAGCTTCAAAGAGGTAGTAGCCTGGTCGTTCAACTACAGTGGAGAGATCCCTATATAGGGCTGAAAGGTTGAAGACTAGCTGGCTACTTAGAGAACACCCCTAGGAGTAGCCCCAGTTAAAATCTGTTCAGTAGACATTGCAGACCCACTTCCGCTTTTTAACATATGAGAAACAGACCCTTACTCACAATGACAGTAGGTATAACACACAGTCAAAATACAGAGCTGGACTTCATTCTTAAATCTGTTTTCTAAAAATAACTTTTTAAAAGTTAATGGCCTAAGGAGAAAAGATCATGTTACGGGAAGAAGGCATAGATTAGATTTCCTCATAATGAGATTAAATTAAGAAAAGCAATAAAAAAAGGAACAAAAATAATAATACGAGCAATGATGTCAAACAAAATTGTGAAATACCATATACGTAGCACTCACATTTGGAAATGTAAATGTGTAGCTGGCTTAAGGAAATTTGCCTAAATGCCTATTGTCATCTGCAAATGTGTTTTTTAAGTTTAGAAAAACATAGAGAAATACATTAAACCTACAGTCTCAACATTGGTCACATGTATGTACACATGGTTTAATTATTTAGCTGTTTTACAGATTTTCATTATTTAAGACTATTTCAACCAAATAGTTGCCACTCAAACTTTATCTACAGTTGCATACTTACTGTACCTAATGGAAAGTTAAACTCACTCTTTCAAGACCCCTATACACATCAGAGTATTGTCAGCCAAACTTGATGTTTTAGCAGGGCTGGCCAACAATCTAATGTCTGTGGTTGGCTCATGACTCCGACTTGACAGATGATGTCAGGGGAAAAAAATATTGGACAGGTTAAATTTCAACATCAGATCCTTTTGTTCTGCCTGGACCCAATCCGCTGCCAGAGGTGTTCTGGAATTGAAAGCCCTCAGAGGGGTCACTCAGAGGGGTGGTGAGTATAAGAGAGACTGTTGCACAGGGAGCCATTAGCTATGTATTTTGATCAGAACATTGTAATTATCCACAAGCAACATAATTAGGACTGGTTACCCTACTGTCTGGACACAGACCATACCAAGACTCGGAGACAGAGTGTGCTGTAATTGGAGGGAAATAGGAAATATGTCTACAGGTGGTTATTACTGCAACATAACCACAGTCTGTAGTAACCCTCCTCCTAAAAGTATAACAGTGCACTGGGCAGCCTGTGCACAGAGACTAACAAAGAGGTCTTGGAAAAGCCCACTGAAAGTTGACTAGAGAACTGTTATTATGAGCTAAAGTTAAAGTGGTACTCTCTAAGAAGTGGTAACTAGAGTTGAGAGAACGTGCTCGTAACGAGCACTGTACTGCTCGGATCCCCTACGCTCGCATGGGCGCAGCCATCCGGATCCGTCCTCCTCACCCGACGGATCCCGATGCCTGCGCCCATGAGAGCGCAGGGGATCCGAGCAGTACAGTGCTCGTTACGAGCACGTTCGCTCATCTCTAGTGGTAACCCTCAAAATAGACTATGGTCTCAAACTGTGTTGACTATGCAGTGGTCAGATGTTGCTCTCAATCTTACACACTGTGGGTGGTCAGGAGTAATTCCTGAGAAAGGTAAAGCCTAGGGGTCACAAGGACCATCGGAGACGGCATGGTGTTGACATACAAGAGGCTGTTGCAACCCAGTGAACAGCATCTAGGTGGGGCATGCTTTGTTATACGGTAGACTCCATTTCATCCTTAGCGGCACATAGGTTTGGGTAAGAGCTGTTAGCCATGTTTAGTCTGACCTCCTGGAGGGTTTGTGGTGTAACACACTGTTCAGGCCACAAACACGTAACTGTATATGATTATGCAACTGTTTTGCCATTAACCACCTAACTGTTTTGCCCGAGTCCATCTCGGGCAATGGGAAAAGTAGCTAACTGGAGGGGGAGGGCTGCTTTAGATGCTGCTATCTCCTGAATGGTAGCAGCTAGAAACATGCAACTGGTCTTGTTTGAGTCCAGGCGACCAAAATGAAAGCTAAAGTCCAAGCAGCAGAGGAGAAATTGCTGCTAGAAATCAAATCGGGAATAATCGCAGGTAAATCCTGTTTTTACTTTCACTTTCAGCTGCATTCACAGCATCCCAAATTCTATCAGTGATATCTTCCTCTGTCCTGAACATATTGCTGTCATTTTGGTATTGTCAGAAAGCCTGGCAAAACAGTTAGGGGGTTAAACTGTTTAAGACATTCTACTCACCTAAATTAAACTGTACCACTAAAAGTGACTACAACCATTAAGGCTTTGTTCACATCACCGTTCAGCCTTTCCATTCTCCTGCTCCACTTAGGAGCAAGAGAACGGAAAGGACGGATTCGCGCACACAACTGAGCAGAACGGAGCATAAGGACCCCATAGACTATAATGGGGTCCATTAGGTTTCCGCTCAGAGGAAGATTTTTGAACCAGAGGCAAAAGTCCTGCATGCACAACTTTTGTCTCTGTTCTAAAATCTTCTTCTGAGAAGAAACCTAATGAACCCCATTATAGTCTATGGGGTCCTTAGGCTCCGTTCGGCTCAGTTATGTTCCGAATCCTTCCTTTTTCCGTTTAGGAGCAGGAGAGCGGAAAGGCTGAACGGTGATGTGAACAAAGCCCAATATGGTTGTGTCTCTCTTTATTAGATAAAAATAAATGTCATTGTTTTTACAACAGGTGTCTGAGACATTACAGCTGAGTGTAGCACCCCAAACTTTATCTTTGGGTCCATCTCTAGAACTTTGTGATTATTGTGTGGTTCTGTACTGAAACTCTAGTGCATCATGAGAAGAAGTAGCTTGGTGGCGTCTTGGGTTCTCTCCTATATATACTGACGAGTCCAAAATGACTCCAGCTAAGCATGAAATGAGACTTTAATCTCTAGGCAGGACAGATCATCTTCCATCGACAGACACTAGAATGTCAGAGGTCAGCAATTAGTTATTAGCACCTTCCTAGTGTATGTCTTTGGCGACATGACAATTAATATAGCAACTGCTCTTGTCAAGCCAGAAACATAATATAAAACAAGGGCAGTTAAACTGCAAGGGAATAACTTTTATATCCTCACCATTCTAAATATATCTTTATATATTTATCAGGCTCCAAGAAAATGATCACATCCTATTTTAGCACTCACTTAATATCTTTCTCTGACAGCTGCATCCTATCATTGTGAGAACATTAAATCAGTCAGCTATGTTTTGAATGCCGCATACTCTGTTATCTACACATAAAATGACTAAATATATCAGTATTTATTATATATGACATGGGATTTGTCAGGCTAATTTTCCCATAAGACACAAGCACACTACTAAGAGGTTAGGTTGTATGCAATTTCATTAATTTTCATTTCATGTAGTCATAATTCCCATGTAAATGTCCTGAAGAAATCATGATTGATTGACAATAATATGATATGCCAAAACTTTGTGTCGTCAGACAAGACCTAATGTGATCAGAACTGCAAATGGCATTTTTCACTAGTTAGTGATGAGTGCCTCACAATTTCAGACTGCCAGAAATGTTATAACTGAGTTGTTTGCATCACTTAGCATTGCTTGTAGTCATTGTAAAATTGGATTGCATCAGGGCTGGAGATATAGCTTGTGCTGCCATTCATCTGCACAGGGGTTTTAAACAGTGATCCAATTCTCTCATCCCTTCCCTTGCTGACACTCTCCACAGGTCTTCATAGACTACCTATTCACATTGTCCAAATCAGCCAACTGAAGACACTCTGTTGAACTGCTCCCTGTTTTGCTAATAGTTCATACTGCAGCGTATGTGGGTCTAAGACTACTTTCACACCAGCATTCTTGCTGGATCCGTCATGGATCAGCAAAAAACACTTCCGTCATAATAATACAACCGTCTGCATCCGTTCCGAATGGATCCAGTTGTATTATCTCTAAAATAGCCAAGACGGATCCGTCTTTTGTGTCCGAGAAAACGGATATCAGCCACCATTGACTTACATTGTGTGTCATGACAGATCCATCTTGCTCCCCACCACATTGCGGACAGAAAAACGCTGCTTGCAATGTTATTCTGTCTGCGATGGAGATGCAACCAAATGGAACAGAATGCATTCTGTTCAGTTTTGGCCCCATTGACAATGAATGGGGAAAGAATAGAAGCGTTTTCCCCCACTATTGAGATCCTATGACGGATCCATACCTCCCAACCGCCCCGGATCCCGCAGGACAGTCCCAGATTGCAGTGGCTGTCCCGTTTCCCGGTGCGGTGGAAGTATGTCTCACTTTATGGCAGCTGCCTTTGCGTCCATAGGACGCAGAAACAGTTGCCATAATGAAGAAGAGAGCCAGCATCGCCTACCTGCTTCATTATTCCTCCTCCACGCTGGCTCTCTGCACCTCTTGTGTGTGCGGGGGGCGGGGCCGGCTGGCAGTCAGGCTAGGCTCTGCCCCCTCCACAGACCAAAGCAGCCGATGTCCTGCTGCTGCTGCTAGTAAGTATATGGTATTTATTTTTTTTACTTTCTGTGAGGGACACAATGTGGGCATATTACTGGGAGGAGGCACAATGTGGGCATATTACTCATGGCACAGCTGGGCATATTACTGTGGGACACAGCTGGGCATATTACTGGGGGACACAGCTGGGCATATTATAGGGCGCACAATGTGGGCATATTACTAGTGGCACAGCTGGGCATATTACAGGGGGCACAGCTGGGCATACTACTGGGGGGCACAGCTGGGCATATTACTGGGGGCTCAGCTGGGCATATTACTGGGGGCACTATGTGGGCATATTACTGGGGGCACAATGTGGGCATATTACTAGGGGCACAGCTGGGCATAATTCGGTGAACACACAATGTGGGCATAAATACTGTGCAGTGGCATGAAGAGGGAATAATTACTATGTGAGGGCATTAAGGGGACTGGGTGGGATAAGGTGTATATTTAGGTTTGGGGCGGAGTTAGAGGAGTGGCCTAGTGCAGAAAAAAATTGCCGCACAATGTGTCCCTCTTTGGTGCTTTACACAGTTGGGAGGTATGTGGATCTCAATAGCGGAAAGGGAAAGCGCAGATGTTAAAGGAGCCTAAGCTGTTTATGGATAGAAATGGAGTAGTAAGAAGGAGAAACGTTGCAGTCTTCAATACTAGGAGCTGAGACCTTCACTCTCCTAGACCCAGGTCTGCCATCAGGATTCCTGGAAGGCCCACTTCCAGGAAATCAGGGTGGGCCTCCCTGACCCTTTTCACATTCATAGCCATAACAGCAATTGCCTTTTTTTTTTTGCGTCAGATGATTTTGGACACAAGTAAGATTTTAATTTCTATCAACTCCGTATCGCCAAAACCGGAGAGGGGGAGGGGTTTGCCTTTATGTAAAGTCCTGTCTAAAGCCCACACTCCGGGAAGATATAAGTGAGAGACATGAAGATGTGGAGTCTTTGTGGGTAGAAATAAATGGAGCCAAAAACAATAATAAAATACTAATAGGAGTTTATTATAAACCACCTAATATATTAGAGTCCACTGAAAATCTACTTCTAAATGAAATAGATGAGGCGGCAAATCATAATGAGGTCATTATTATGGGGGACTTCAACTACCCAGATATAGACTGGGAAACTGAAACCTGTATATCTCATAAAGGAAACAGGTTCTTGGAAATAACCAAAGACAATTACCTTTCCCAACTGGTTCAGGAACCGACTAGAGGGACAGCCATACTGGACTTAGTATTAACCAATAGACCTGACAGAACAACAGATGTGCAGGTTGGGGGACACCTGGGAAATAGTGACCATAATATAATAATCTTCAAATTGTCATTCAAAAGAGTGTTTCTTCAGGGATGAACAAAAATACCAAACTTCAAAAAAGCAAAATTTAACCAACTAAGAAAGGCCATAGACCTAACTAACTGGGACAAAGTCCTCAAAAATAAAAATACAGCCACAAAATGTGATATTTTTAAAAGCATCCTAATATCTAATTGTGAGAGGTACATACCTTAAGGGAATAAAAGGTTAAGAAACAGGAAAAAAACAATGTGGATAAATAGAACTGTAAAGAAAGCAATAAATGACAAAAAGAAAGCATGTAAATCACTAAAACAGGAGGGTGGCGAGGAAGCATTGAAAAACTATAAGGAAAAAAATAGAATATGTAAAAGACAAATAAAAGCAGCCAAACTAGAGACCGAGAGATTAATTGCTAAAGAGAGTAAAACTAACCCTACAATGTTCTTTAATTATATAAATAGTAAAAAGTATAAACCTGAAGGTGTCGGCCCCTTACAGAGTAATGAGGGGGGAGTTGCAGAGAGCGATGAGGAGAAAGCAAAACAATTACCGTATTTTTCGCTTTATAAGACGCACCCGAAGATAAGACGCACCCCAGATTTTAGAGTAGGAAAATAAGAAAAAAATATTTTTCATCAGACCTCAGATCAGCCCAGCGTTCCCCCATCAGACCTCAGATCAGCCCAGCGTTCCCCCATCAGACCTCAGATCAGCCCAGCGTTCCCCCATCAGACCTCAGATCAGCCCAGCGTTCCCCCATCAGACCTCAGATCAGCCCAGCGTTCCCCCATCAGACCTCAGATCAGCCCAGCGTAACCCATCAGACCTCAGACCAGCCCAGCGTAACCCATCAGACCTCAGACCAGCCCAGCGTAACCCATCAGACCTCAGACCAGCCCACAGTGCCCCCATGAGACCACTCTGTGCCCCCATCAGACCTCAGACCAGCCCACAGTGCCCCCATTAGACCACTCTGTGCCCCCATCAGACCTCAGACCAGCTCACAGTGCCCCCATTAGACCACTCTGTGCCCCCATCAGACCTCAGACCAGCTCAGTGCTCCATTAGACCACTCTGTGCCCCCATCAGACCTCAGACCAGCTCACAGCGCCCCCATTAGACCAATCTGTGCCCCCATCAGACCTCAGACCAGCTCACAGTGCCCCCATTAGACCAATCTGTGCCCCCATCAGACCTCAGACCAGCTCACAGTGCCCCCAGTAGACCACTCTGTGCCCCCATCAGACCTCAGATCAGCCCAGCGTGCCCCATAACAATAAAATAAAAAACTTCACTTACCTGTCCAGCGCCCCGGCTCCGCTCCGGCGCTCCTTAGGCTTTCCGGCCCGACGCTGCACTGTCACCTGACTGCGTGCAGCGTCAGGTCATAGTGCGCGCACTACGTCCTGACGCTGTACGCGTTCAGGACAGTGCAGCGCCGGGCTGGGAAGCCTGAGGAGCCGCGGCAGGACAAGTAAGTGAAGTTTTTTATTTTATTGCTATGGTGCACGCTGGTCTGATCTGAGGTCTGATGGGGGGGGGGTCCCGGCCCCCCGGCAGCTAAAACATACAAGTGAGCGCTTCCATAATGGAAGCGCTCACTTGTATTCGTTTTATAAGACGCACTGCAATTTTCCCCCTACTTTTGGGGGGAAAAAAGTGCGTCTTATAAAGCGAAAAATACGGTAAATATTTTTTTCTCCACTGTATTCACTGAGGAAAATAAACTGTCAGATGAAATGCAGAATATAAAAGTAAATTCTCCTTTAAAAGTGCCTTGTCTGACCCAGGAACAAGTACAGCGACGTCTTAAAAAGATTAAAATAGACAAATCGCCAGGACCGGATGGCATACACCCCTATATCCTAAGATAATTAAGTAATGTCATCGCCAGACCCTTATTTCTGATATTTAAGGACTCTATACTGACAGGGAGTGTTCCAGAGGATTGGCGCATAGCAAATGTGGTGCCAATATTCAAAAAAGGGTCCAAAAACAGAGCCCGGGAACTATAGGCCGGTAAGTTTAACATCTGTCGTGGGTAAACTGTTTGAAGGTTTTCTAAGAGATGCTATCTTGGAGTTCCTCAATGAAAATAAGCAAATAACTCCATATCACCATGGCTTTATGAGGGATCGGTCATGTCAAACTAATTTAATCAGTTTCTATGAGGAGGTAAGTTCTAGACTTGACCACAGAGAATCAATGGATGCCGTATATCTGGACTTCTCCAAAGCATTTGACACTGCACCACATAAAAGGTTAGTATATAAAATGAGAATGCTTGGCCTGGGAGAAAATGTCTGTATGTGGGTAAGTAACTGGCTCAGTGATAGAAAACAGAGGGTGGTTTTTAACAGCACATACTCAGATTGGGTCACTGTCACCAGTGGGGTTACCACAGGGGTCAGTATTGGGCCCTATTCTCTTCAATATATTTATTAATGATCTTGTAGAAGGCTTGCACAGTAAAATATCAATTTTTGCAGATGACACTAAACTGTGTAAAGTAATTAACACAGAAGTGGACAGTACACTGCTACAGATGGATCTAGATAGATTGGAGGCTTGGGCAGAGAAGTGGCAGATGAGGTTTAACACTGACAAATGTAAGGTTATGCACATAGGAAGGAATAATGCAAGTCACCAGTACATACTAAATGGTAAAACACTGGGTAACACTGACTTGGAAAAGGACCTAGGAATTTTAGTGAACAACAAACTAAGCTGTAGAAACCAGTGTCAGACAGCTGCTGCCAAGGCCAATAAGATAATGGGTTGCATCAAAAGAGGCATAGATGCCCGTGATGAGAACATAGTCCTGCCACTCTACAAATCACTAGTCAGACCACACATGGAGTACTGTGTACAGTTCTGGGCTCCTGTGAACAAGGCAGACATAGCAGAGCTGGAGAGGGTTCAGAGGAGGGCAACTAAAGTCATAACTAGAATGGGTGGACTACAGTACCCAGAAAGAATATCAAAATTAGGGTTATTTACTTTAGAAAAAAGATGACTGAGGGGAGATCTAATAACTATGTATAAATATATCAGGGGTCAGTACAGAGATCTCTCCCATGATCTTTTTATCCTAAAGACTGTGACCGTAACGAGGGGACATCCCCTGCGCCTGGAGGAAAGAAGGTTTGTTCACAAACATAGAAGAGGATTCTTTATGGTAAGAGCAGTAAGACTATGGAACTCTCTGCCTGAGGAGGTGGTGATGGTAAGTTCACTAAAAGAGTTTAAGAGGGGTCTGGATGTATTTCTGGAGTATAATAATATTACAGGTTATAGTCACTAGAGATGGGTTGTTGATCCAGGGAGTAATTCTGATTGCCTGATTGGGGTCGGGAAGGAATTTTTTCCCCTAAAGTGAGGAAAATTGGCTTCTACCTTACAGGTTTTTTTTGCCTTCCTCTGGATCAACTTTCAGGATAACAGGCCGAACTGGATGGACAGATGTCTTTTTTCGGCCTTATAAACTATGTTACTATGTTATTGTGTTGCTAACTTTTATTATGATTTGAGGAAGTGCGCCATTTTTATTTACTCTGTTTACCGATCACCATAAATAATGCGCTAACTGTATTGTATGGTTATTATGATTATAATGATACCAAATACTGTTTTGTGATATCTAATAGTGAGTATGTTACAAACATTAACTTTGCAGATAAATGTAACTTTTACTTTCTAGTAAGGATGAGCGAATTGGTTCTACTGGTTTGGGATTCAGTCTGAACTTCTCTAAAAGTTCGGATTCAGTCAAACCCGAATTTTTGATTTTGGGCAAAAACAACATGTACTTGGCTACTTGGCATAGTAGGGGCATTGCCTGGTCTACAGTACTGCACACATGTACTCGGCGTACTATAGGCTATCCATACTGAAAAAGAGTACCCGTTAGACAACGCATACATACATTTCTGTACTAGGCTCTCTCTCTCTCTTTCTCCCCCCCTTCTCTTTCCGAACTGAACTTTTTAAAAAATTTGGCAAACTTCAAACAAAGCAAATGTTGTCTGGTTCGTTCATCTTTGCTTTCTAGATTTTATTTTACTGTAAAAGAAAGCTGGAAAGTAAAAGTTAGTTCTTTAGTAAATGTTATGGCCAAAAATGTAACTTTTAAGACTACTTTTACATCTGCGCTTTCCCTTTCTATTAAGATCTGTCATAGCAGTGTTTTTCTGTCCGTGATGTGGTGCAGAGCAAGACGGATCCGTCATGACACACAATCAATGTTGGCGGTTCCTTTTTCTCGAACACAAAAGAAAACGGATCCGTCCCCCATTGACTTACAATGGTTTTAGAGACGGATCCATCTTGGCCATTTTAGAGATAATACAAACAGATCCGTTCTGATCCATGATGGATCTAGGAAATACACTGGTGTGAAAGTAGCTTTACTTTGCAGCTTTTCTTTTTAGGTAAAATAAAAACTAGAAAGTAAAAGTTACATTTTTCTGCAAAACTGCTACAAAAAAATAACAGAGCAAAAACCATTACAATATATGCATTTTTGTAACATACTTATTATTACCCCTTGAGGACCCAGTGATTTTCTTTTTTGTTTTTTACTGTCAGTCTTTGCGGAGCCATAACTTCTGTTTTTTATTATTTTTCAGTTCATATAAACGTATCGGGGCTGTTTGTGAAAGTTGTACTTTCTTATGGCACCATTTAATATAGTATATGATGTACTGGAAAAAATTCCAAATGTGGTGGAATTGGGAAAAAAATGCAATTCAGCCATAGTTTTATAGGTTTTCATTTTTTACGGCATTCATGTGTTGAAATACTTAAAAGTTTCGGTTTTCCGAGAGTTAAATACTGATTTTGTATCCTCTGGTATTCGCTTGGTATTACAGCTCAGCCGCATTCACTTCAATGGGGCTGAGATGCGCCTAGGCCATGTCAGCCCCATGTATATTTGTATAAACTTTTTAAAAACCTTTTAGGGGACTTTAACAGGCAATCACATGATCTTCCATAGACTACAATTATCAGCAATACAGCCTGTGGGAGTTTCATTATTTTACTATCAGCCCCTGCTATAGGCATGGCTTCATAGGTACTTCACTATGACAGGCCTCAAAGGCCCAAGACTGCAATAGCAATTGAACGGCTCTTTTGATCTCGGTGCAGGGAACTGTTTGGTCCCCGGGAGGGTAGTGCTACTGGGTAGAGACTTTTCAGATGCAGTTGTTGCAAATGACCACAGCATCTGAGGGGTCAAATGTTCATGATCAGCATTATCGCTGATCATGGACTCTGCCTCTTAGGGTCTGCTGTGTAAAACAGTAAGCTCCCGGTGGCTATGGTGCCCACACTCAGCTCCTGAGAGGACATAATCTTTAAAACCCTGACTTGCCCCACAAATCTTGAAGGGGTTAAATATCACAAAACAGTATTTGGTATCCCTGTAATAACTTATACAATAAAGTTAAGACATTATTTATGTTGATCAGGAACCGGCGTAAATAAAAATGATGCATTTTTTTCTTCATTTTAGTAATAATGTTTATACTATTTATTTAATATTATGTCTATGAAGAAACAGTCATACTATTTAGTAGCCTTTTAGGCATGGAAATCTTCTATTTACAACAGGGCAGCTCTATAGTGTAGTGGTAAATCTGCTGCCTGCCCTTCCTCCAAATGAGGTCACATAGCTTCATTAGTATTCACTGCGCTCACGGACCCACACAATGAGAACAGACCTAAAGTGGTGTGGTCCATCACTAGTACTGCCCTGATGGCGACCCTGCTTAGACCATTAGGGATTTCACCTTTAACCTGCTTACTTCTCCAGAGCACCAGGGAAGATATCTTAAACCTCTTTACTGCTGTAGACCACCAGAAATGTAACCATTAAAGGGGTTGTCCAATAAAGCACTGTAAATCTGATGGTTAGCAATAAATACATAAGCTAAGCAAGTTTTAGGCAAAAAATAATTCTATTTCCTCATTTCCCTAGTTCTCTTCCGGCCTTTGTTTACCAGCAATAACAACAATCTCTGCCCCTCCCCCTGCGCTGCAAAGGGAGTGAATACAAGTGCTGCCCTGAGTGACATGTCTGACTGCTGGGATACTCAGCAGCATGTTATATGTGTAGAACTACAAGTCCCAGATCGACAATGACATGGCTGATACACACGGGATCTTCCCCCTACCTGTTCTTGTGCAATGCTCTGCAGAACTCCTCCAGTCTGTCAGCTCTGTGTCTGCAGGATGAAGAGGGCAGATCCTGAGCATTTGCCTCTTCACTGCCTGCAGCTGCTCAGCAAATCCTCCACTTGAAACCAAACTCGGCTTTGGTTCCAAGGTCCCAGATGACAGTTTTATAAATGTCCTAAGGGTGTTTTTAAAGTAGCAACCAGTCCTAACCTGTGTTAAACAGTTAAAACTTAGAGCTTACCTACAAAGAGGAGGAACTGATGGTGCCTAGTCTAATCCTTTGACAGTTGAGTCTGTTCTTTGCCCAAAGCATTATATTTTCCTAAGCAACAGGATATCTATCCATTTATATCCTTTCTCCGGCTCCTTTTCTAACTATGAATTTATTAGTTTTTTAATAATACAAGTCAAAAAAGCCACAAAAATCCATGTAAACTTACCTCCCAAGAGAGTGTAGGAGTGCGTACAGCATATGCTAAAATTAATGAACAATGAATCTGAAAAAAAAAAATGTAAAAATAGCCTGAAATATTTATTGCACTTATTTATTGTCAATTATTGTCTCCTTAGAGTCTAAAGAATAAATAAAGCAATTTTTTGTAAAATCTATTGTCTTCCATTTTCTTGTTTTTCTGCTCCCAGGCACAGCAACAACAAAAAAATGCATATGGGAAGAGGAGGAGAAGAAACTAAACTGCTTGACAAAATATTAGCTCTGTAGCTACTGTTCTCAAAAGTGGCTGGGTGACACTGCTCGAAAGCCAAAGCAGAGCAGCAGTGCAAGAAGGAAATTGTCAGCAATTGTCATTGCAAAATGTCCAGCCCTGTCAATCTTTTGACAGGTGGGGACAGCCCCCTAGAGGTGAAGAAGCCCTGTTTATGAGACAAATCGATATGCTCATCTCGAGTCTCTGCTGAAAGGTATAGTCAGACAATTAAAAAAACCACACAGGTACAACTGACTGGCCAACCACAATACCTTGGGAATACTCTGGTGCAAGGGAAATTAGGAACTGTAAAAAAACCCCTAAAAGTGACCCCATATTGTAGGCGTGTACAAGGCAGGCAGCAATGCTATCACGCAATACCATTGTGCAGCACAAAACACCACTCCAGCAGAACCAAATATCACAGTGCAGCACAAAATAATGGCACAGAAGAACCAAATACTACAGTTCAGCACAAAATGCTGCCCAAGCAGCACCAAATGGAAGGACAAATTACCTCCCCAGAAACCGCCCTCCATGGTGGCCAGCACCAGCTGCCATTTTCTGTCTTCCTCATCTAATTGTCTCTAATTAAGACATGAAGGAAGAGGCTGAGGAGGTGAGACGTGGGCCACAACAACAACAAGGTAGACCTATTTTCAGCATGCTGCCCACACTGCAAAACATGGAGGATAATCCTGTTACATCCAGTGACATCGCCTCTAACTGTAGACATTGTCTTTCCTCATCTTTTCCATTCATCCCAGACTGCCATGATGCCTTTTTTTTAGTCATTTTCATCTCTGCAGAGTTGAAACACATACCACACATACATCTTTGATTCCTCACTTTTCCATTAACTTCCCACCTTCTCAACACAAACTCCCCATCCTGGTGCCCCAACAGTGTCATCCCTTCATCTCCAATACTGTACCATCTGTTCTCCCCAAAGTCCCCAAATACTATGCTGTAAAAATAACAATGCCCCCTAAAGTATAATAATATGCTACCCCATAGTTGCTCCAGTAGAAAGAAAGCCCCCAGTAGCGCCTGATATTGAATTAATGCTGGGAGCATCAGGTTGTTATGTACTGAGTTGTTGGCCTTGAGGAAGTTACTGGTGGCTTGGGTAGCTCCCTGAGCATTTGTGACTGCCTAATCTGTTCATACCCTACACCATAGGTCTTAGGCCTAGTGGCCTGGTGAGATGGATCCACTAAGTTGTCTATCTGGAGTAGCCTCAAGGGAAGGCTGCGCTGGTCTGTCAAGATGGACAACAGAGAATTGGAGTGGTGGAATGTAGACCTGATGCAGTTGAAGTTGAGTAGTGGAGGCAGTTTGATGCAGCAATGTAGCAACACTGAAGTGGCAGCACTGAATTGATGGAGCAGACTGGAGCAGAGCCAATGTATTGGAGCTGAACCTGCTATAAAATTGTAGATGTAGCGAAGCAACATGGTATAGCTGATTTACTGGAGCAACTTGGTATTGCACAGATGATGTACTGGAGCAACTTTGTATAGCAGACTTGATGTAATGGAGCAATTTGATAATGTGGTGTTGATGCATTGGAGCAACCTGGTAAATAGCAGAATTGATATAATAGATCAACTTGGTATAGGAGAGTTGGTGTAGTGGAACAACCTGGTATAGCAGAGTTGATGTGTAGAGCAACTTGGGAAAGAGAGTTGATATAATGAAGTAACTTGGTATAGTAAAGTTGGTATAGTGGAGAAACTTGGTCTGGTTGAGTAGCTATAGCGGATTAACCTGGAATAGTTGAACACTTTAGCAGAAAACAAGCATG
This sequence comes from Rhinella marina, assembly GCA_900303285.1. Lineage (NCBI taxonomy): Eukaryota > Metazoa > Chordata > Amphibia > Anura > Bufonidae > Rhinella > Rhinella marina. Next base: position 125,623 of record ONZH01000610.1, on the reverse strand, counting down.
CAGAATGACAGGGACACTTCCTGAAAAATCAGGTGGCATCCCACCTGCTGCCAGGTTTAAAAAACCCAGTGGCGTGTGCATTGGGTTGCCGTACCAACCCTTCTTGCTGGAAAACATTCAGTAGGAGGTAGGAGGAGTGGGATCATGCAGTGGTCAGGGCTGGATCAGGGACAGGTGAGTAATAAACAGGGCTAGATAAGACAAGATGAAGACACAACAAGCACAGGAACCAGGCTGGAGAGAAATATTAAAAAAGGTTGCTGAGAATTCAGTATCGCTACATGTAGGGCCAATCACAGCCCATGGAACAAAGACAAAACGTTATATAAATGCAAAACATAAAACCTGTGGTAAAGGCTAATTTTTTTATTTTTTTTTACAGTTGTTGCTCTACATTTAACACATAGATGAGAATTCACTGAGATGTTTTCTGTCCTCTAATTAGAAGAATACAAACTGGGTGCTGCTACCAACAGGAACATGACAGCTACCTCCTGTATCGGGTCACTATAGGAAGAAGTGGCCAGGTACAAAAGTGGCTGACGAAGAAAGGCACAGCACACAATGATAGCACAATGGGAGGTCTCAGTACTTCTCAGTTTCTTTTCTGGGCATAGATTATCTGATATAAATATTTGCAAAATTCCAATTAGGTGAGTGTCTGGAGAAATTTCACTTCTTTATAAAGTTCCTCACATTTAGGCACTTTATGAAGCTATTGGAAAGTATTTTTAGTAAAGTATTAACAAGTGCAAGGTCATTTCAAAGTCACCGTGAAGTTAATCAAACATGAAGGATACCACAGAGAGAAATACCTAGTATTTCTATTGGCCTGCAGGATTACTGCAGTTGAGTATAAAGTGTCCAATGGCCGGTTTACTAGGAGAAATTATTTATTTAACCCCTTCAACTCCAGGCCTGTTTTCACCTTCATGCCCAGGCCATTTTTTGCAAATCTGACATGTGTCAGTTTATGTGGCAATAACTTTGGAATGCTTTTACTTATCCAGGCCATTCTGAGATTGTTTTCTCGTCACATATTGTGCTTCACGACAGTAGTAAATTTGTGGCAAAATATTTCATTTTTATTTATAAAAAAAATACTAAATTTACCAAAAATTTGGAAAAATTTGCAAATTTCCAGATTTCAATTTCTCAATTTTCAAAATAAATAGTAATACCTCCAAAAATAGTTATTATTTTACATTTCCCATATGTCTACTTTATGTTGGCATCATTTTATAAATGTCATTTTACTTTTTTAGGACGTTAGAGGGCTTAGAAGTTTAGAAGCCATTTTTCAAATTTTCACCAAATTTTTTCCAAAACCATTTTTTAAGCACCAATTCAGATATAAAGTGATTTTGAGGGGCTTACATAATGAAACCCACCCATAAATGACCCCATTTTAGAAACTACGCCCCTCAAATTATAAAAAACTGCTGTTACAAACTTTGTTAACCCTTCAGGTGTTCCACAAGAATTAAAGGAAAATGGAGGTGAAATTTCAAAATTTCACTTTTTTGGTAGATTATTCATGTTAATAATTTTTTTCTTGCAACACAGCAAGGGTTAACAGCAAACTAAACCTCAATATACATTGCTCTGATTCTGCAGTTTACAGAAATACCCCATATGTGGTGGTAAACGTCTCTATGGCGCCATACGGATTTTAGAGGCAGATTTTGCTAGAATGGTTTTTAGGCACCATTTAGTAATTGAGAGACCCTGACGTACCCCTACAGTGGAAATCCTCATAAAATGACCCCATTTTGGAAACTACACCCTTCAACGAATATATTAAGGGGGTACTGGCCACTTTGACCCCTTTTACGGAATTTATGGAATTTGGAAACACTTGGCTGTGAAAATAAAAAGTTTCATTTCTTCCAATAAAATGTTGCTTTAGCCCCAAATTTTTTTATTTTCATAAGGGGTAACAGGAGAAAAGCACCCCATAATTTGTTACCCATTTTCTCCTGAATATGGCAACACCCCATATGTGGTGGTAAACTGCTGTGCGGGTACATGGCAGGACTCAGAACGGAAGGAGTGCCATATGGATTTTGCAGAACAGATTTTGATGGATTGGTTTGCGGGAGCCATTGATTTTTATTTTTTTGAGTTATTGTCTTATGTGGGGGCTCATTTTTTGCAGGATGAGGTGACGTTTTTATTGGTACCATTTTGGGGTACATAACACTTTTTTATTGCTTGGTATTACACAAATCATGTGATATTTTTATAGAGCAGGTTGTTACGAATGCGGGGATACCCAATATGTCTACCATTTTTATTATTGTTAAGTTTTACACATTAGATGCATTTTAGAACAGAATTAAATCTTGTTTATGTGCTGCCATTTTCAGAGAGCCATATTTTTTTAATTTTTTGGGCGATTCTCTTAGGTAGAGTATCAATTTTTGCGGCACAAGATGACGGTTTGATTGGTACCATTTTGGGTTAAATACGCCTTTTTGATCGCCTGCTATTACACTTTTTATGAGGCAAGAGGGGAAAAAATGTTTGTTTTGGCATAGTTTTTTAAAAATTTTTTTGCAGCATTCACCTGGGGGGCCATCTCATGTAATATTTTTATAGAGCAGGTTGTTATGGACGTGGCGATACCCAATATGTCTAACTTTTTTATTTTAGGAAAGTTTTACACAATAGATTTATTTTTGAACAGAATAAAATCTTTTTTTTGTGTTGCCATTTTCTAAGAGCCATATTTTTTTATTTTTTGGGCGATTGTCTCAGGTAGGGTATCATTTTTTGCGGGATGAGATGACGATTTTTTTAGTACCATTTTGGGGTAAATACGCCTTTTTGCGTAGTATTACACTTTTTGTGGTGGAAGGTGACCAAAAAATGGCTGTTTTGGCACTGTTTTTATTTTTTATTTTTTACTGTGTTCACCTGGCGGGATGGATCATGTGATATTTTTATAGAGCCGGTCGATACAGACGCTGCGATACCTAGTATGCCTACTTTTTCTTTTTTTTTTTTTTTTTAACAATTTTTTTACATTTTTTGGGGGAAAATGGCATTATTTTTTTTACTTGAAACTTTTATTATTATTTTTTTTTAACTTTATTTTTTAACTTGTTTTTCACCTTTTTTTTAACTTTTGGGGGTTCTGATCCCCTTCACAATGCATCGGGCTGCCATCCAAGCCATCCGGTCCCCGTCAAAGCAGCGCGGGGACCCGATGGCCTCCGCTCGGCATCCTGAACATGCGGCACACCTCATGTGCCGCGGTCAGCGCTGACCGCGGCACATGAAGGGTTAATGCGCAGGCATCGGTGTTTTCACCGATGTTTTCAATAGGCTTCTGTTCTGCCAGAGGTGGGACCTGCGCCTATTATTTTATAAAGGGGCACACTGACTTCTTATTAATGTGAGAAACATTGGGGCATATTTACTAACCAAAATGCACCAGAATTGTGGTTCAAATTGCTGTGCACCACATTTATTCAATGTTTTAGACACTTTTTTACTTTCACCAAATAGGTGGTGTAGACCTAGACGCTGTCATAAATTTGGTGCATCTTTATGCCGCCTGTTCTAGGGTTTACACTGGCATAATAAATGGGCCCCCTCAAGCATCACGGAGAAGGTGCAACTGCCACTTCTGCACTCCCTATCGTTCCAGTGGTGGTACTAGGGCAATGCATGCATGGGAACTAATTGTCTCGGGTGTTGTGTGATTGCATTATTTTGGGTTAAATGGCTTAAGCACAAATGGCAAGTGTATGCTGTATAATAGAGGTTGATTACGTCAAATCTGGACTAAATATTGGGTTTGACACCCTAGTAGTCATACACTGTCATGCAGGATGATGTTAGACATCACAGTAATGTATGTTATAAAATACATGGTTTATTATGTGAAATGCATGTATATTAGTGTAGAAACTGCACTGTCAATGAAAATGTAGCTGCAAGATGGGGTAAAAGGCCAGGCATGTCATAATGCTGGCCTGAGTCAGATGGTGGAGGAGTCACTGCCGGAGTGACTTGATGCAGGAGGAGAGCAAGTGCCTGGGAAATGATAAATAACAGTGCTTGTAAATTTCATGGTGAGAGCACGGAGGCAGTTCAGATAGTAGCTGGGAAGCTGCTATTGCAGACTTCCAGCAATACCCCTGCATTTTAGTGAGCTATCAGGTAGAGGTTTGAGCTGTGCAAAGTGGGTTTTAGTATGTCATGAGGAGAGAGATACTGTGTCTGGAAGAGGAAAATGGTTGTGACCTGTAAAGAGGTAAAGCTATCTTTATTGCTGTTAAGCAGAATGAGACTCAGAGATAGCTTGTCATTGCCCAGGGAAGTTTGGTGCAGCATCCAGATCAAATTAAATATATGAGCTGAAAGAAAGTAAGCTTGTTGCTCAAGGTCACTAAAAGCCTTTAGTGGGGAACTACATGTACCACTCATGGGCCAACTTTTACTAAGTGCCTGGAAAAACTTTGCATTTTACTGGGTTAAAAGTTAATGTACAACTGGATTAATACATGTATTTTGTATCCAAAATAGATTTTAAACTTAAGGAACTTAACTTGCTTTGGCAAGCAGAGTAGGCTGCTGGAGATAATAATTAGTGATGAGCAAAGTTTTGTAAAATTCGATTTGGCTGCTTTGCTGAATTTTACAAAAAAATTAGCTTTTTGACGATTTCTCTGTAAGCAGTGGATGCAATGACAGGGAACAGCGATGGTGCCGCTCCCTGTCATTGTGCTCCTCAGATGACGCGGTCATCGCTTAATGCGACATCTAAATTTAATATCAAAGTGTATAATAAAAAAAATAAATAAAATCACACTTACCTCATCCATTTGATCGCAAAGAGCTGGCCACCGTCACCATCTTGATTGAAGATCCAGCGCAAAATCTCGTGCGGGCCATAATGCAGTCATACGTCACCGCACATGAAATTACGTGTGGGATCTTCAATCAAGAAGGCGGCGGCTGGCTCTTCGCGCTGAGGTGAGTATGATTTTTTAAACATTTTTAACCCATTTCATAAATTGATTCGTTAGCAGGAAGCACAAGGAAATTAAGCTTCACTATGAATCGAATTTTCCCTGAAATTTGATTCTCTCAACACCAATAATAATTATAATACCTCATGTATATAAAACATGGTGCAGTGTTGAAGGTTCATGAAATAAATTAAAACTGAACATCAGAGACTTCACATATTAAAATATTGAGTGTGATATTGTATATATAGCCTCTAATGTAAGGGGGACATGTTATGGGGGGCATAACATTGTATATGACCATGCAATATCATGCATCTGCAATTTTGTAAATTGTATTTCACTAATTGAAAGTGATTACATGGAGAGACAAGTGTCATCTCAATGTCTACATATCTATGTATCTAATCTTTCTTTCTTTCTTTCTTTCTTTCTTTCTTTCTTTCTTTCTTTCTTTCTTTCTTTCTTTCTTTCTTTCTTTCTTTCTTTCTTTCTTTCTTTCTTCCTTCCTTCGACAAGGAAAGCATTACCCTTTGCCAACTTTTAACATGTTCATTATTTACTATCCTCAAAACCCCTACCTACAGGGTTAAAATATATTTACACTAATAAGATCCCGTGCTTCCACTTTATTAGAGTGTAAATGTTTTGTACATAAAGAAATTTTGCAAATCAGCAATACATGATCACTGCTGTTCTGCTCTGCACTGCTGGGGGTCACGTAAGGTAGATGTACTCCTGCACTAATATCATGAACAGAAACCTAACTTTTATTGGGTTGATCATTCACTAAAATGGTACAATACAAAAACATTCATAGCACTAACATGTTGCATCACCTCTATGCTTTCCCTATCCCTGTCATTAAAGGGGTATTCCAATAATTTAACATCACCTATACCCCTACTGCTGGGACTGCCTTCAATGACAAGAATGGGAGCCCCTTAACCTGCAGGGCCCCTGAAATGTACAGAGCGGCAGGTCAAGCATGCACACTGCCATTCCATTCATATCTGTGGGACCTGTCAGAAATAGCTGAATGCAGTACTAGCAGCATGCTGTTTGCCATTTCAGGATTGGTCATCAACATCAGATCTGTGAGGTCAAACTGCTGGCAACCCTGATGATCAGCTGTTTAAAGGGGCTTTGGTGCTCAGATGAATGCTGTGGCCCATTCGCTGTATACCAGGCACAACACCATACATTATATAGTGGCTGTGCTTGGTATTTCAGATCAATACCATTCACGCGAATAGGACTGAGCGGCAGAGAAGTATACAGCAGTGGGAAGAACTGGCTCCAGCAGACTCACAGTCTCACTTCAATTTTCCCAGAAATGTCCGAGGCACAGAGAGAGTCAAGACTAGCATATAATTCTTCAAAGTAGTCCAACACTGCACAAGTTCAGTAAAAAAAAGAAATCTTTATTCAGTTGGTGATATAAAATACAGAAATTGCTTATGTGTTTTGGGTGGCTGTAGCCTCTCCTCATAGCATGTTACAGCTGCAGAAAGTCCATGTAACCAGTGAACGTGACATCACAGACCGAGTAGGGGGCCACACCCCTTTTCCAGTGGCCGCACCCCTTTCAATGGCTATACTAATTAAACACTTTTCATAACTACTGAGAAAATGGGTTTTGATTTTGTACATTTAACATATCATTTAAGACCGACCGCTGTGGCCTCTGATTGACCACAATGGCCTTTCTTGGTCAGCAGTGCGGGTAAGGCTACTTTCACACTAGCGTTTTTAAATTCCGGTATTGAGTTCCGTTATAGGGGCTCAATACCGGAAAAAAACGCTTCAGTTTTGTCCCCATTCATTGTCAATGGGGACAAAACTGAACTGAAGACAACGGAATGCTCCTGAAAGCATTCCGTTCCGTCTTCAGACCGGAGGACAAACCGCAGCATGCTGCGGTTTGCTCTCCGGTCCAGGCATCCGCACCAAGACGGATCCGGAATGACCCCCAATGCAAGTCAATGGGGACGGATCCGTTTGGTGTGGACACACCAGTAATCCGGATCTGTCCTCCATTGATTTCCAATGGGGGGTCATTCCGGATCCGGCATACATACACACAGACATACATACAAACAAACATACAGACATACATACAAACATACAGACATACATACATACTCACATACTCCCGGACGCCGGCAGAACGTCTTCACGCGCCTCCTGCGCGCTGCGATGACATTTCCCCACTGCGCCAGCAGAGGGCGCTGTGGGGAATCGTCATCACTGCGCGCAGGAGGCGCGTGAAGACATTCTGCCGGCGTCCCGGGAGTATGTGAGTATGTATGTATGTCTGTATGTTTGTTTGTATGTATGTCTGTGTCTTGTTTTAATGTGTGTCATGTGTGGGGCCGGAGCGCTGCTCCGGCTCCACACATGTATAGCGTTAGCACGGATCCGTTGGCACCCTTTAGGTGCCGGATCCGTGCTAACGCTAGTGTGAAAGTAGCCTAAGGCTGAACCCAGATAGGTAAGTGTGTTTTTTTGGTGGGGAAAATGTTAGGACTATAAGGGTTGTTGGTTCCTAGGGTGGACTACCCCTTTACTCTAGAAAATGCTATAAGCTTGAGATCCCTATAGCAGATAATTTTGCCGAAGTAATCTGAGGGCCAATGCGATATTCCTCTGCTTAGCTCATGTTAAGTTTAATCTGGCCTGGTCTCTGACTCTCTTAACACCACTTGCTGGCCATTGCACACATGCCGTGCCTAGCACCCGCATAGACATTAACACCATGGGCACCCCCAACCCACCATCAGGCAGATAGCTTGCAACTACAGGGAGAGCCCTGAGGGAACACAGGGTGCCCCTCCATCACTGCCCCGACCCAAGAAAGCGATGGCCTGAGGGAGTACACAGTGATACATCATCATCAGGGCCACTACCACTTCCATCTTCTGCCCTGGTTCCTCAGAGGGTTCAGCATAGTCATTTGGATGTACTGCACTTCATTACTTCAGGACAATAAACAAAATCTGCCGGATGGCAGCAGATTTAATAGGTGAGTAATGTTTGCATTTTTCTGTAGTTCTTGTGGCTAATTATTATTTTTTTTATATTTTGAACTACTCATTTAAACAGTAGTGAGTGATTTAAGGCTTTTCTACATTTTTTCAGAGACAATTTGGGTTTCTTTTCCAATCATTTTTACACACGTAATATATGCTTGTTTTAGAATTTGTATGCTTATAGTCTGAAAAAATAGTGAAAAACATACTTTTCATGTACAGCTATTTTTTGTTTGGTAATATATAGAGATGAGCGAATCATGCAAAATTTTATTCGCCGAACATTCGCTGAACTTTTCCTAAGATTCGTATATTCGACGAATAGATTCGTTGAATTTGAGTACAAAATATACATAATTATATGGCTTTTAGCAAACATTTGTGCACTAATAACGAATGTTCAGGTAAAAAGGTAAGCAACCTCTTTGAACACGTACGCATGAGCGTACAAATTGCGTACGAAAATGACGGGCTTTGCTGGAGAGGAATGGTGGAGCAGGAGGAACGCGAGTCTGACCCCTGGCTACATATGGATACTGTATCAGCAGATGACAGCAGATCATCCGTCTGAGACTGAGATGAGCGTGCCATCCACTCCACTACCTCATCCACTTTTTCCTCCACTACAATTTTGCGCCTTGGTGGGTTAGCCTGGTGGAACAACGGCCAAGTATTGCGAATACTACTAGTAGATGCACAGCCTACAGGTCCTTTGGCACTTCTGCCCTGTGCCACCTACTCCTTTTTTTTAGAGCTTGAGGTCTGGCTGTAACTGGACCCCTTTTGCTTATCCATTCCAGATATTTTTCAATTCACTCTGTGGCCCTGCAGCTGGTCTTTGTCCCTGTATCTCCCTATCTCTCCCTGTCTCTCTCTCCCTGCCTGATTAATTACTAGCCCTGAACTGGCCCTGCACTGGCCCTGCACTTGCCCTGTAGTATCCCTGATATGTGTAATATGGATTCCCAGAGAAATTACACCAAATTTTCACAAAACAGGTCTCAGAACTTCACACACAGTGCTTCTGCTCATCTCAGCAGTCGCAGAAGAAGTGATGCGTCACTGGCTTACCGAGCCTGGGCCAAATCAGAGCAAGCCCTGCCCACTAGGTCAGGTGACCGCTTTCTTCCTGGGCTTTTGCGCATGATAAACGAACTAACAGTAAAAGTTCGCTAATGAATTGAATTCGTACGCAAGAGCGTATAGAGTAACTTATACGTAGCAATAGCGTATAATTTATAGGACAAACTACGTAGCGAATGCGCACAAAGCCGAAGTGAATCACCTAATATTCGGATTCGCTTCGCAGCTAAAAATTTCCAAGATTCGATACGAATCAACGAATCGGCGAATAGATTCGCTCATCTCTAGTAATATAATATTACCCTAGCATATATTTTTTTATTTGCATTCATCATTACCTATAGTAAATTTTGATATATTACTATTACTATATAGTCTAATTTCAGCCTATCAGGTCTTGGCTACCACAGCAACTATGGCGGGAAGCCTTTTATTTTGGAGCAGGTTATTTTTTGGGGTATTTTTTATTTAATATATTTTTTGTTTTTCTTTACTTTTTTTCATTTCTATTCTATTCATCTCAAATGTCAGAAAAGACTGTCTGGGACTTTATTATTGTAATGTTGATTATTTTACACTTTATGTTTCTACAGTTACAGGGGAAATCTGACCTGTCCTGTGAAGGTTATCACTGTATCGGCTGTGCTGGATCTAGTTATGCCCAGCAGCAGCCTTCTAGGACCAACATCCCAGCAATCATGTGACAAGTCACATGATCACCCTGATGTATGGAAGCTGCCTCCTCTATTCTATGCATAATGTATATGAACATTGAGAAGACATAAGTGGTGTAAACATTTTTGTCTTCTCTCCAGGCTTCCCAGCAGTCATTGACAACAGGGAACCTAACATTTGGCTGCCCGATTGCTCTGGTGGACAGTACTTAACCAGCCTGAAATTATAAAAAGGGATCTGTTTTTTTGGCCAATAGTTGAATTTCTTTAACCATTCATAAGAAGATGGTGATTCTCCTAATTAATAATTTTTAGGGGTTGTATATGATTAGAACAGTGTTTGCAATTCAGGGATCCCAGGAACCCTTTGATTATTTGAGCCCTAATTAGCCCTAATCACACAGTCAGTGTCTAATCAGCGATTTTCATTAGTGATTGTGAATCAGAACAGGTGTGGGTCAAAAACACAGAACAGAATATTTTCATTATGCCATATCTCTGTATATGTTCTGATTTTGGCTCTCAATCACTTAGTGTTCATGCACATGGCTCTTGCACACAGATCCGTAAAATATAGATACTGGACTTGTGCATCCTGCACTTTCTGTGAGCCGTTTTGTGGAAATGCCTATTCTTGTTTGCAAAACGGACAAGAATAGGATATATGAAAATGTGAAAGCGACAAAGGTGCTTTGCCATGAAGTAAAAATACAATTCATTAATAAAGTGTACAAACCTTTTCACTTTTTTCACATTTTGTTATGTTGCAGCTAAAATTAAAAAAAAATCTATTTTCCCAACATTAATCTGCACTCAGTACCCCAAAACAAGAAAGTGAAAACAGAATTTTAGAAATTTTCACAAATTTATTAAAAAGGAAAAACAAAATTTCCACCGGACATACAGTAAGTATTCAGCTTCAGACCATTTGCTATGACACTTAAAATTTAGCTCTCAGGGCGTCCTATTTCTCTTGATCATCTTTGTTTCTATCCCTTGATTGGAGTCCACCAGTGGTAAATTCAGTGGATTGGACATGATTTGGAAAGACACATTCCTGTCTATATAAGGTCTTACAGCTGAAAATGCATATAAGAGCAAAAATCAGGCCATGGATAGGAAAGAAGTGCCTGTAAATCTCAGACAGCTCATGATTGTGTGGAGGCACAGATCTAGAAAAGGTAAAAAAAAAATCTGCTACATTGAAAGCTCCCAAGAGCACAGTAGCCTCCATAATTCTTAAATGAAGGAAGTTTGGAACAACTCAGACTCTTCCTATAGCTGGCAGGTGCACCAACTTAAGTAATTGGGGGGGAGAAGGTCCTTAGTAAGAGAAGTGACCGTGAATCCAATGGTCACTCTGGCTGAGCTCCACAGATTCTGTGTGCATATGGATGAAACTTCCAGAAGGTCAACAATCACTGCAGCATTCCACCAATGTGGACTTTGTGGCAGAGTGGCCAGAAAGAAGCCATTCCTCAGTCAAAAGACATATGAAAGCTCTCCTGAAGATTTAAAAAAACACATAAAGGACTCTCAGACTGTGAGAAACGAGATTCTCTGGTCTGATGTAACCAAGATTGAATTTTTTGGCCTCAATTTTAAGCATTATGTTTGTACAGAACCAGACACTGCTCATCTCCTATCTAATACTATTTCTACAGTGAAGCATTGTGGTGGCAGCATCATGCTATGGGGGTGTTATTTAGCAACTGGGCAAAGTTGAGAGAAAACTGAATGGAGTAAAGAGAGAGGTACAGAGATATTGTTAATGAAAACCTGATGCAGTGTGCTCTGGACCTCAGACTGGGCTAAAGGTTCACCTTAAAACAAGACTGCGCCTCTAAGCACACAGCCAAGACAACACAGGGATGGCTTAGGGACAACTCTGTTAATGTATAGCACCCCAGAGCAGGGGTATCTGCAAATGATTTGCTTAAATCCATACTTTGCTATCTGGAAGAGAATTGTACTGTGTGCAGTTGGAACTGTGTCTGCTATAGTAGGATCTATTACAACTCCCATTAAGCACTACAAATTAAAGCGCCACTGGCCTGGTTTTTTGACTACTACACCATATGCAGACATTGCACCCCACCCACTCTGCCTTGAACCCATACAGACACAACATCATCGACACCCCAACTAACATCAGACAGGAACCCCAAAACCAGGGTGTGTCCTCTGAAGAAAGGGTGCGCCCTCCTTTCACTGCTCCCAGGGACCAACAGTGTAAGAAAAACATTGTGATTGACTGTGATAGCCAGAGCCACTTCCACTCTCATCCTCCAGCTTCTCTTGGGCCTCTGCAAATGTCCTTGAGTGGCCCAGCAAGGACCCTGACTTGAACCCATTAAACATCTCTGGAGAGAATTGAAAATGGTTGTGCACTAACGGTCACCATATAGCCTGACAAAGCTTAAGAGGATCTGCAGAATGGCAGAAAATCCCCAAATCAAGGTGCAAACCCTGCTTCAACTAAGTCTTGAGTAAAGGGTCTGAATAATTATGTCAATACAATATTTAAGTTTTTCCTTTTCAATAAATTAGCAAATATTTTGAACATTCTGGGGTATTGAGTGCAGAATCATGGGGGGAAACTTGAATATTTTTTTATTTTATCACAAGGCCACAATTAGTGTTTAGCGAAGAGCCACATTTCAGGGATGCTACGGAGGCTCGTCTCTGTCGCTTCCTGCTATTGACTATCCTCCCCCCCCTGTTTTCATCCACGCCACGATGAGATGCAGCGGTGGCCGTGCGGGCATCAGAAGCAAAGCGGGTGTTGGGAAGCAAGGTAAGTACAATCTGTGTGAGGGGCCGGGGTTTTTGGGGAGGCATTATAGGGATTGGACAACCCCTTTAAGTTGTGTCACATGGAAGGATTATTTTTCTTTGAGGTAGTATTGTGCCATACAGGCATGATACAGTATTACATCTAATATTATAAATAGCTCAGCATCTGACAATAAGGCTTTTGAAATCCACATTACCATTTTTTTTCTTACAATGTCTCTTAAATTTTAGATAAGGCAATATAAGAAATCCATTTCACTGCAAAATGGCAAACTCTGAAACAGCTGGAGTTGTGAAGGCTGAGAGCATTAATGTGATCACAAGGGATAAAGAAAGGTGGCTAGTGTAGGCAATTGTTTTATACAGAAAGTTACAATATGGCTAAATTCAAATGCAAAGCAATGACAAAATAGCACAAAAGTAACTAGACAATACTGAGATCTGAAGACCATAGATTTAAAAAGACATTACTGTAGGACTGATGGGTTGTCAAGAAAAATGTCTTTAATGGTGCAGCCTAGTTTTGTACATAAAGGAGTTGTGTCACCAATATCGGGGATAGATAAGTGTTTGGATCATGAGAACGGGGATCAGCAAGTGTTGCTGAACTGCCCTGCTGAATGGAGCAGCGCTGTTCATGCAGGTCCACTGTTCCAGTCTCATGGGGCAGTTCAGTGACACTTGAGGACCCCCATTCTCCCAGCACTGCTACCCACAGAGATCAAACACTGCCCTGTTATTAGTGGCACAATACCTTTATTAAAGCAATTTTTTTTTTCATTTATACATTTTGAAAACAATAATTTTTTTTTTTGGCATTGAGATGGGGCATGGTAGGAACTATATTTTTGGGGTACTTGTATTGAAAAACTGTTACTAATCTCTTTTTGATCACGTATAAAACAATGGCAGACCTAGGATCTTCATTAGGCCCCCTGGGTGCCATAGGAACTGGATGACACCCTGAAAATGCATCAAGGGGGCACCAATGGGGTGACAGAAGGAGCCCCTGATCACATGCCAAATATGTTTCCTTAACAGGTAACAGAAAAATAATAAAAATATGGCTGCACAACATTTCACATGCAAACAATAGAACTAAGGAATGGGGATCATTCTAAATTAAAGTGATATTATACCTACTAGAAATGAAAACTGAAAAAATAGAAGCTCCTTGCCACATTTTTGATCAAACGTGTGTCGGGCCCATCTATCAGGCGTCAAAGTTCCGCAGATGGGTACCTAACACTAACAGACTGCCTCTCTTGGACTTACCTAAGCATACATTATTCAGGGCGGTGTAGGAACCAGCTACATTTATACTCTGCTCAGAAGCCCCAGGCAGATGGGCGTTGCTCAGTCTAAAAGAGGCTGCTACCCTCAATATATACTACAAGAAAATTAAGACTAGCAATACATGTTCACAGGTGCATATCCATAAAGCAAGCATACAGAAAAATAATAAAAATATGGCTGCACAACATTTCACATGCAAACAATAGAACTAAGTAATGGAGATCATTCTAAATTAAAGTGGTATTATACCTACTAGAAATTAAATTTGAAAAAATAGAAGCTCTCTGCCCACATTTTTAATCAAACGTGTGTTGGTCCCGTCTACCAGGCGTCAAGGTGGCTTCCGCAGATGGGTACCTAACACTAACAGACTGCCTCTCTGTTCTATTTTTTCAGTTTTCATTTCTAGTAGGTATAATACCACTTAATTTAGAATGATCCCCATTCCTTAGTTCTATTGTTTGCATGTGAAATGTTGTGCAGCCATATTTTTATTATTTTTCTGTATGCTTGCTTTATGGATATGCACCTGTGAACAGGTATTGCTAGTCTAAATTTTCTTGTAACTTAACAGGTAACAGGTAGTACCTCTCAAAGTAATTGTGCCATAGATAAAGTCTAAACAAAAATAATACAGTCAGTACCCACATAACCCCATTCTCACATTACATCCAGCATTGCAGGCTGTAGCTTGTGGCCTTGGTTGTATTTGACCTGGTACCAGTGGGTGTGTTGTTATAATTGCATTACTTACCATCTCATAGGTTGCAAGCCTTAAGTGCCCCATAACGGGAAACTGTAGAGCAGGTGTAGATCCCTGGAGTCTGTACACTTGTGAACATTTGCCCGCATTGCTGCTCTGTAAACAACTCACTGCTTTAGTGCATTTGAAGGGTTAACTTGCACTGTGATTTATGCCATTGTTTGTACTTACACTGTTTTATAAGATTGAATTGCATTTTATATGATATATCCTGTTCATTTGCACTGTTATTGCACTGCGGAAAGGGTTAATGCACAGCCCTTTAATACAGAGAGACTTTGGGAATTTCCAGCCCTTTGCACTGAGAAGCTAGTAGTTTTCCACTAGTGTAATAAAGGACTTTGCACAGCTGAGTTTCAGAGGGAAAAGCCAGACACTGTGAACTTTTGACTGGTATATCTCTGTCAGACATCTGGTTTAGTCCTGTCAGACTGTTGTTTACGACTGAAAACTGCTTAGACATTCCCATTGACTTGTATTGAGGCCCAGTACAATTCTATGGCACCCTTGAACTGCAACATTGTTTCTGTTGGGCTGTGCTTCTCCAGCTTCATCCCTCCCACTAGAAGGTCTAGATCAGTTAACTGTATAAAAGTAGAGCAGTCAGAAACCCTGTTGGTCTGCAGATAGGGACCAGTTTAATGGCAGAGATTCTGCCAGACTGCACAAGTGTCCAGAAGAAGATGCTGAGACGAAGATACTCTGCCACAGCTCTTTGACCAGGGAGCCAGCTTGATGACTGAGCCACAGAGTCTGGGCCACCAGCCCTTTGGCCAGGGTACCAGCCTTCTAAAAAAAGAGAGGAACAGCTAACTTAGGCCTTACCAAAGCACAGAACCTGGTACTACCAGAGAGAATACTGGAGAAGTTCAGCTCAATGCATTGCCGGCATTGTTTTGCACTTGAGTTTGCCCAGTAAAGAAGCACACTGGTTTACTGCAAACCCTGACTCTCTAGTCTTATTTCCCATTGGGGTGCACTACACCTTACCAACCCCTCTGGAGAGCAGCAACACGTGGTTACACCTTGATATTGTCGGGGGGACACAGTGTAGCATTGGAGGCCACCTGAAACCCAGCCACTGCACAGGGGCCTGGAGAGGGTGTTCCTTGGAGGACGCTAGTGTTGTGCTCAGCACTCTAAGCATCAGAGATGTCCCTGCTTCTGCAGGCAGGAAGCTTCAGGCTACTGAAGGGAAAGCAAGTATTAAGTAAAATAAACCAAATTGTAATCATGTGTATTCATCCAAGCCATCACTCATACTATGGAACTGAGGTATGCTACTCAAGTTATATAGAATTTACGTATATACTCTAATTTCTTGCTTGTCTGCCAGAATGAATAGAGCTCACCAGCGTTCTCCTTCTGAACAAGATGCTCTGTGATCTCTTCACAGTGACGCGTTTCAAGAGCAAATATTGTGCTTCATGTCTACAACTGAACTGTAAGCTGTCTAATAGCATCTAGTAGTCCCCTCTGGGAGTGTGGTTTATTAAAGGAAAGCAGTGAAATGAGATCTCAGAGCCTGGGCAGCGCTCTAATGTGAGAATTAAATAATGATGTGGTATTTGGCCAGCTATCAGTCTGCATTGTTATCAGAAGAATGAAAGACTATTTGCTCTTTAGTCCTTGACCTTAGCTGCTATGCCACCATTTGAACATGCTTAATCCAACTCCTAACATGGTCACATCACGCGTGATCACAGACTGGATGCTTTTGAAATCACTAACGTCTGATATCACTGCGGTTTATTTAACGCTTTTGCATTAAAGGAAATTCCAAACTGCTAGAGATAATCGTCTCCCAAATAGTTTGCAAGATTTTAACCAAACAGCATCCAAAGAATTTTCAGGATTTATCAGGTCTTTGTGTTGAGTAAAATCCTGGCTGCTGATGGAGTTCTCTGTATGGCTACTGTATAGCTGTGCTGTGTAAAGCAGGAGAATTTCCATAGAGCATCTGTCAGTATAAAGCAATAACCAGTTCTGCCGACTGATAACTGCCTCTATTTTTAGTTAGCGCTGGTTCCACTTAAATGATTGTTGTTTATGGCTATTATTGCAGAGCACTGAAATGTACAGAGCGCCGCTGGAATGCTGTCTACAAGAATACTACAGGCTGCTCCAGATAAATGAATCAACCGACATAGATCACAAGCACACTATAAAATAACATATAGAATACTTAAAGGGGTTGTCCGGGTTCAGAGACATAAACTCGCCTTCACTGATTTATCATGTCTGAGTGGAGCATCGGAGTGTTTCTTGCTCCAATGCTCCCCCTTGTTCTGCGCTGCATAGCCCAGGACAAAGGCTGTTTTTTTTTTTCTGCTGGTGACGTACCCCGATGCTACGCTCAGACATGATAAATGAGTGAAGGGGAGCTTATGTCCAGGTTCAGCTCTTAATCCGGGCAACCCCTAACCTTGGACCAGTTACCGTATAGCATGCACTCCACCAGCCTTGACCTCGGTTTGACCCTGACTATGATTTTGCCTGCCCTTTGGGGCCCTGCTATGGTGTTTCTGACCCCATGGGTAATCTGTTATCCACACAGGGACTATTCCAGGATGTAGCGGCCTGGTGCTTCTCCTGCAGCAAAGTCCAAATTCCTGTACAGGGTTTAAAGGGTGAATACCATAGCTGTTAAATTAAGAAAAAAAACCTTAAATATTACTTTATTATAAACATTGCGAAGATCTAAGGTTGTGGGTCATACTAATCACAGAGGGTGGATAATGATGTAACTGTCTTTATTCTTTCATCCACAGTTACAGCAAATGCAGGTAGATGGCCTGGACAAGCTGCACCCCTGGACACTTGGACGGACACCCTTTGAGACCCAGTCCACTGTATCCCAAACTGGGATCTGTAGTTCCACTGACCTGTACCAAGCTTTACCCAAAGTCTCCCAATGTTTTAGGTTAACCCACAGCTTTAGTATTACCCGCAGGTATTTTTTGCAGTCACAGCTGATGCCTATGCAGACCATGGATGCCGCGACCAAAGCACATGGATCCAACTCCAATCAGCAACAAGCTCATCCCCTCGTCAGTGTCCTATGTACCTCAAAGGCTGAGAACAGGTTTGAGCTTGTCCTCCTGGGAACAACCCCCCCCCTCCTCAAATGCTAACTGTGCATTGGTGGATGTATTGCTCTGAGACCAAGACCCTCACCTGGGACTACATGTGAGACCACCTGTGGGGACAGCACCACTGGGTCTACCCGTCACCATCCACATAATGGGAGTAGTGACTGGCAGAACAATGGCTTAATTGAGGCCCCAAAACACTAATGAGGCTAATGGAATGATTGTTTTACTCTAATTATCTTGTGTCTGGCTTTATGTGGACATAATGTACATCCAGCGCGTCTCACCTCATAGCTCCGGGGTCTAGATGAGTATGCGTGCGTATGTGTGGACTGTGGCTCCCATGGTGCCTCTCCTGATCCACTCACAAAATTCGTTATGAACCTTAAAATACCAGAAAAGGAATATGTCTGATAAACCACAACAATAAAACTCATCGTAACTAGCGCTTTGTGCTAGAAAAAGTTTCATTGCTTAGAGCTGTCCATTGGTCCAGTAATCTTTAGTCCACAGCCAGCTCTTATCAAATATATTCCCAAATACCTTTCATTAGTTAGAATGGCTTGTTTTGTCTGGGGAGCAATCATCAGGGGAAATAAAATAGCCGCCGTCCAATTAGTAAATAAAAATACGTAAAAAATGGCCTAATCACACAACAGACAAGTTACTTCAGAACATGGAACTAAAGAGCTGCCTCATCCTCCTCTCCCACATGTCAGGGATTATGATCCATTCCTGAATACAGTTTAATATGATCTATAGCTGAATCTCTGTAGGAATGGAGTTCATGAGGAGACATGAAGTACAGAGAGGAGGTGAGGATGTGGCTAATGAGCAGCAGCACTTGTATACAGTCTCCATTACCACAGACTCACATCACCACAGTCTGGCCTCTCTATACTTCATGTCTCCCCATGAACTCCATTCCTACAGAGATTCAGCTGAAAATCTAATTAGCTGTATTGAGGATCATAATCCCTGACAAGTAGGAGAGGAGGATGAGGCAGCTCTTTAGCTCAGTGTTGTGAAGTAACCTATCCTGCTGTGTAATTAGGACAGGTTTTGTGTGTACTAGTAGGACGGCAGCCATTTTATTTCTCCTAATAATTGCCCCCTAGAAAAAACATCCCATTATAACTAGGGTTGAGCGACCCCGAACTTTACAGGTTCGGGTTCCGCATTCGGATGTTGTAGGAAATCAGTTATCGATTCCGTTATAATGGAATTCGTAGACAGAATGCAAAACTAAAGCCTTTAAGAAGCATTCTGTTTTGATCCATCATAATAGAAGTCTATGGCCAAGCAAAACAAATCCGTCTGGTTTCCATTATGCAGTACTTTGCTTTCATTCCCACATAACACAAAAGGCTTCCGTTTTGCATTCCATCTACGAATTCTATTATATTCAGTTATAACAGAATCTATAGTGGATTTTCTAAAACACCTGAACACGGAACCCGCTGATCCCTAATTATAACTACCGAAAGGTATTTGGGAATATATTTATAATAAAATATTTAAGTATTTTCATTTTCTTAATTCCCGGAGAACCCCTTTAAGTGTAGCCCTGCGTCAAATCTGGTGCTGTAACAACACCTCTTGCAGTTGCTATAGGAACTCTGAAAACTATTGTCTATTTTCCTGTCCCTTACGGGTACAGTGACCCTATATGTGGTTCACTCTATTAGCAGTAATTGCCTTCAGCAAACAAGTGATGTTGAGGCCCGCCTGAAAATTCTGACCTAGAAAACCTAGAGGTATAGAGGGGTATCAAAAAAGAGAAGGCAGAATTTGCTTTTGCACCTAAGTCTAGGTCTCATTTGGTTTGCTTACCCATACCTGGCAGTTGAATTGTAGATATAAAAGTTAATCTAATCGTTTTTTAATGTGTTTCTTGAGCACTGCTGAATATGATTCACACTGAAACAAAGTGTACCCTGCTCTTAATGATTGTAGACCTAGAAATGATAAAGTATTCTGTGCATTTTGCCTTGGCTAAAATGGACAATGAGACACATTATTATTCTTCAAGTGCATTCACTGGGAATACCACGGTCATGCTTGTTCTTTCAGCAAACTTTTTTCCTGCAGAATGATATATTTAATGCAATTTACGATACAATTTATGTAAAATTCCAGGGTGCTGTTCACAGATTTCATTTCTAAGTAATCCATCACCACTGAATGACACACAATTGTATATTATTTCCTTTAAGAAAAGTTGGTTAAATATATATGAATAACAAATACCCGTTTAGTAAAACCACAGTGGTAAGTACTTTGAGTGAAGGCTTAATGGTCGGAAATTGAAGTAAGGAAATATTCTTAATGACAACACTGCAGAAATGCTGCTGTTACATCAAAATGTGCATAATAGGACAACTGGGAAAGTAGCGGAGAATGGAAATTACAGTATTTTATATATCATTGAGTCTCATGGGATCACAGGTTCATAAACAGCAGAGTAGTGATTGTTATAAAACTGTGAGACTGATTTTATAAAACTGTTTTCTTTTCCTGAAATTGGAGAACTTTGAAGTATGTAATAAAAATACAATAGTTTCATATTTTTTTGTACCAGGAAGAAAATTCTACAGGTGAATTACTGAGAATTTTCTCTCAACTTTTTATTCCAGATTTTCAGAGAACCCTAATACTACTACTACTACTACTACTACTACTACTAATAATAATAATAATAATATAACCCTGGTCTGAGAGAACCACTTTCAAGGTTGATCAATTTTAGATAACATCTTTTAAACTGAAAAGCTATTTTGCCCTTTGCATCATTAAATTAAGTTAAAATGTGTCTTTCAATCTAATGAGCGAACAAGGGCCAGATTTAATTATAGGCAGGGCTGTGATCAGGGCAGAGGCCCAGGCAGGCACTGTTACCATTTCTGCCCAAATGAGGTCCTGCCCTTTCACTTCTCCTCTCCTCCTCACAGCTACCTAATGTGCATACTATGTGGACAGGAGGTGTAGACTTAAAGGCTATGTACACCTTCAGAGGCAATTAAAAAAAATGATTGCATTTTACTCATTTTGGGCTAAAAATCATTTTTTCAATTGGTCTTTATTAGAGATGAGCGAACGTGCTCGTAACGAGCACTGTACCGCTCGGCTCCCCTGCGCTCGCATGGGCGCAGGTAGCCACTTCCGTCCTCCTCACCCGACGGAAGCGGCTGCCTGCGCCCATGCGAGTGCAGGGGAGCCGAGCAGTACAGTGCTCGTTACGAGCACGTTCGCTCATCTCTAGTCTTTATTAAAAATATTGAGCTGTTCTGTCACAACGGTTTAACTGTTTTTTCTAGCTGTGTGGCTGGTACTTTCACTTTGTGCCAGTCATCTAATAAACAGTATCTCTAAATTACTAAGAGGTCATTAATACTTATTTAAGCCACATGCTTAGCAGTAAGATAAGAGCTGAGCTATAATAAGTATTTATGAGTGAAGTTCTAAAAATTTGATTCGGCTGCTTCACCAAATTTCACACAGCCATTACTTATTTGTATGTAGCGGGCGCAATGACAGGAAACAGTGATAGCATTGCCCCCTGTCATTGAGCCTCTCAGATGCCAAGTTCAACGCTGATTGCGGCATCTGAGATTAACATTGAGGGCTTTCAGGGGTTAATCCAGTGAAAAGTAAAAAATACTCACCTTTTCCATTTGATCGCATAGAGACCGCCGCAGCCATCTTGATTGACGACGCCATGAAAAATCTCACGGGGTGACATGATGATGTTATCACACCACCACGCAAAAGAGATTCCAAGTGGTATCTTTAATCCAGATGGCCACAGCAGCCTCTTTCCTTCCAAATGGATGAGGTAAGCATGTATTTTTTGTGTTTTTACCGCCATTTCAGGGAAAATTGATTTGTTACCACGAAGAGCGAGGAAATTCGGCTTCCCAGCTAATTGGATTTTTCCTGAAATTTGGATCAAATTCCATTTCAGATAAAGTATCTGAAGTGGAATTCGCTCAACACTATTTAAAAAAACTTCACAAGGGCATCTACTGAAGTTGTCGTCGGTAGTGAATATCTATACCATGTCAGATGGGGGTCAGGAAGCTCTTACAGGTACAGGAAGATTCAATTGAGTGCTGAATCTGCCTTTACCAATCCTCCATGAGCCCCTGTCACATTATTCCCCCCTACTCCCTTAAAAGAACCTCTAACCCTGTCAGAGTGGACATTCACCAGTGGCGTCCCACTTGGTAGAAGAGACAATCTAGCACTTACCCCTAACAGCGCTGTCCTGGGTAAGTGCTAGATTGTCTCTTGTACCAAGTGGGACGCCACTGATGAAGTGAATAGGAAGAAAAAGCTGTGAGTATATCACTCTAACCCCTACGCTACATTGCTTACTAACTTTTACGCTACACTGCTTGCGATTTTGCTCTTTGTAAAGTCTGCTTTTATGGAAAAGTAGAGACTGCACACCTTCCTTATATTCCTTATATATGTATAAGTAAAGTGACGCTCTATTTAGTAACATCCCGTACTTATGTATGAAGTTCTGCCAGTGTTTTGAAGAAATATTCAGATAATTTATAAAAGGATTATTCTGCAGATTGGAACTATGTGAATACATTGTGTATATGATGAGCCATATGGACACAGTAATGTGAGAACTGAGTCCTCATATGATTGGGAGTGAAGCTAATATATCAAATACTTGTGGCATCACAATTAAGATCTGTAGTGGTACAAAGGACGAACATCTGAAATATAACCACTAATACTCATGATCGCTCAATGGTTGTACTATCATAACTAACATCTGTGATATTGCAATTAGTATTTGGGACACTATTGTAAAAGATCAAATACTGACTACTGTTGGACATTATACATATTTGAAAGGATCAAAGTGGATGAACTAATAACTAACAACGAATAAATATAACACCAAGGAGTGATAAGAAACCTATAAGCCTTTGATGTTATTGTATAGCGTACTATTTACTTTTTAACTTTAATTTATATATTTTTTATTTCTAATTTTATTATATTTTTTTACGATTTTGGAATAAATATACATATGACTCCAGTCAAGAGTGCCTGTCTAATATATATAATACTATTGTTTGTTTGATGACGTGATGAATCATCTAAGACAGAGCACCTGCCACTTACTTATGAATATTACATATTACATACTTATGAATATTACATACTTGATATGAGTATTACATATGAGTATAGTGAATATAACTATAATGGCAAATCCATATGTAAATTGCATTGCATATGTAAATTTTGCAGTAACAGTGCTGCGAGATACAGAGGAGACCACCCAGGAAGATATTTGTTTGCTATTTCAGCTCACCCTGATACATTTAATAGTTTATAAGCTGCAATATGAAACAACCCTGGGACACAAGTGGTTCTATTTTTTGAAAAAGTGTCACTAGCCTAGCGGGCCGGATGTAGTTCCATTTAGCCAGCTTCCGAGTACTAACAAGTACTGGTGTGCGGAGTCTAACTAGCCCCCGGGTATTCACCAGAGCCCGCCGCAAGGCGGGTTGGATTTGCGCGGCCAGGGACTAGCAGGTTGCTTTGCCGTGTGGAAGCAGTGGTTCAGCCAAAGACTGGATAGCTAGCAGGCTAGCTGAGACGATGAACAGTCAGGAGACAGGATCACAGGAACAGGAACAGACACGAGAGCACTGAGAGCTGGAGTACGCTGGAAGACCTGATACTCTGGCATCAGACATGTGCACAGAGCTGCTTTAAATAGGCCTCTGATAGGGATCAGGTGCAGGACTGATGACGGTTTCACAGAAGGTGTAGGAGCCGCAGTACCTGTTGCCAGTCCCTAGATGGGGCGAGAGTACAGTTTCTGCAGATACTATGCTGGCTGCTGGAATCACCGCAATAGACACTTGTGGATAAAGACAGACAGCAATGGCTGAGGCGGGTGGGCCCGCCGATGGGGTGAGTGTAGTGGCGAACTGCGCCCTGATGTGACAGTACCCCCCCTTTTAGGGTGGACTCCGGACACCCCATTTTTAGCGCCTGAGGAAACTTTCTACAGAACCTCTTCATAAGCTGAGGGGCGTGAAGGTCCTCCTTCCTCACCCAGGAGCACTCTTCGGGACCGTAACCCTTCCAGTTGACAAGGAAGTAAGGAAGCCCCTTCGATATCTTAAAATCCAAGATTTCGTCGACTTCATATTCTTCCTGCTGTTCCACCGTGACAAGTTTGGGAAGTGCTTTGTGGGCCAAGAACCTATTGAGGACCACAGGTTTCAGGAGCGAAGCATGGAATACATTGTAAATGCACAGAGAAGGTGGTAGAGCCAGCCCATAGGCTACCGGATTGATGATTTGGGTGATGGTGTAAGGGCCGATGAATCAAGGAGCAAACTTCACCCTGGGCACCCCAAGACGGATGATGCGAGTAGAAAGCCAGACTTTGTCTTCTGGGGCCCATCGAGGAACTGCACGTCTCTTCTTGTCTGCTTGAACCTTGTACCGAACTGAAGCTTTTATTAGATTAGTTTGTACTTCGGACCAGATGGCAGAAAACTTCTGGACCACAGAATTAGCAGCAGGGACATCAGATTATGGCAGAGTCCTAAGATGGGGTAAACAGGGATGTTTACCGAATTTGATGAAGAACGGATATTTCTGAGTGGACTCGTGAAATAAATTGTTGTGGGCAAACTCAGCCCAAGGTAGCAGTTCCACCCTGTTGTCCTGAGTAGGGGAAATATACAATCTGAGAAACTTCTCCAGATCCTGGTTCACCATCTCGATTTGCCCATTAGACTGCGGGTGATGGGCGGTGGAAAAGTTCAGCTTGACGTTGACAAGTTTACACAGAGCTCGCCAAAATCGTAACGTAAATTGGGTTCCTCTATCGGACACGATTTCAAGAGGACAACCATGCAGACAGAAGATGTCTCGGATAAAGATGGAAGCGAGGACTGCTGCCGAGGGTAGACCTTTCAACGGTGTAAAATGAGCCATCTTTGAAAATCAAGCGACCACGACCCAGATGGTATCGTACCCCTTAGAAGGTGGCAGGTCTGTGATGAAGTCCATGGAGATATGAGTCCACAGACTCTCTGGAATGGGAAGAGGGTGTAGAAGACCAATGGCAGGTCCAGGAACCCCTTTGTGCTGGGCACACACGTGACAAGCCGCCATGAATTCTTGTACATCTTGAGGAAGTGAAGGCCACTAATAGTTTCTAGAAATAAGATCGCGGGTCTTCTTGAATCCAGCATGTCCCGAGAATAGGGAGCCATGAGCCCATGCCAATAGTTTAGGGCGAGACTCCAACGGAACAAAAGTCTTCCCCGGAGGAGTGGTTTCAGGAGTGGTGGCTGAGAGTAATATCTCTCTACTATGTGTTCAGGATCCATATCTGGGTCCTTGTCCGCTGCGTCAAATAATCTGGAGAGAGCGTCTGCTTTGATGTTCTTGGTGCCAGGACGGTAAGTGATTAATAAATCAAACCAGGAGAAGAACAGAGCCCACCGAGCTTGACGTGGGTTCAGTCGTCGGGCAGAATGAATGTAAAGGAGATTTATGTGGTCAGTATATATCGTAATAGGATGCAGGGCTCCTTCCAGAAGGTGTCTCCACTCCTCCAGTGCCAATTTAATGGCTAGAAGCTCCTTGTCCCCGATTCCATAATTCTTTTCAGAAGCAGAAAACTTCTTGGAGAAGAATCCACATGGGTGAATCTTCCCATTGGGTAATCGTTGAGAGAAAACCGCCCCCACAGCGAATGAGGAGGCATCCACCTCCAGGAAGAAAGGCAAGGAGGTATTCGGTTGGCTAAGGATTGGGGCAGACAAGAACCTGTCCTTGAGTAGGTGGAAGGCTTAGTTGGCCTCCGGGGACCACTGACGAGGATCAGCTGATTTGTGAGTTAGTGCTATGATGGGAGCAATAATGGAGGAGAAATCTTTGATGAATCGCTGATAGTAGTTGGGGAACCCCACAAATCTCTGAATAGCCTTCAGTCCCATAGGCTGTAGCCAGTTTAACACAGCTTGAACTTTATTTGAATCCATCTTCAGGCCGGTACCAGACTGGATGTAACCCAAGAAAGGAACAGATGACTGCTCGAAGAGGCACTTCTCTAGTTTGCAGTAAAGCTGGTGGGCCCTCAGGCGCTCTAAGACTTGACAAATATGGCCACGATGATCTGAGAGGGAGCGAGAGAAGATCAGGATATCGTCCAGGTATATGACCACGAAGGAGTATAGCATGTCCCTGAAGATTTCATTGATAAAGTTCTGGAACACTGCAGGAGCATTGCAGAGGCCAAAGGGCATGACCAGGTACTCGTAGTGGCCATCCCGAGTATTGAATGCCGTCTTCCATTCATCCCTGGGCTTAATATGGATCAGATTATAAGCACCATGCAAATCCAACTTAGTAAATACGGTGGCACCCCGAATTCTATCGAATAACTTGGAAATCAGTGGCAACGGGTACTTGTTCTTAATGGTGATGTCATTCAGACCCCGATAGTCAATGCATGGATGGAAACCCCCGTCCAGTACCTGCTAGAGAGGAAGAAGGTCTGATGAACCCCCGAGCAAGACTGTCTTTAATAAATTCAGACATAGCCTGCATTTCAGGTAAATACAGAGGGTAAATACGGCCCCGAGGGGGAGTTTTGTTGGGCAATAAATCAATAGCACAGTCCCAGGGACAATGAGGTGGGAGTTTCTCCGCTTGTGACTTGCTGAAGACATCAGAATAAGCGGAATGCTGTTGGGGAACAACTCCTTCAGTACTGGAACAACAGAGAGGAATGGTTCCGGGCGGAGACACTTTCTGTAAGCAAGACGCCTGGCAGTCGCGACTCCACAACATTACTTCCCCAGATTTCCATTTGAGGTGAGGGGAGTGCTTCTGTAGCCATAGTAACCTCAGAATGAGTGGACTAATGGCTTTGGGAACCACTAAAAGTTCTATTTCCTCTTGGTGCAGAGCTCCCACTCGCATGACAAGGCTTTTGGTGCGGGACAGAATGGACCCGTTTGGTACCTGATTACCATCGATGCCCACCAAGGACATGGGACAGGAGAGTGGAACCTGTGGAATTCCCCATTTCGATGCAAGGGATAAGGAAATAAAGTTCCCAGTTGCTCCGGAATCCAGGAAGGCAGGTGTAGACAGTATCCCTTTGGGAGTCAGAAGGGACACAGTAATGGAAAACAGAGGATTTTATTTCTTCTTTGCAGGAGAGAGACACATGGGACCTAGGACAATCTCTCCTGACTTGCCTAGGTTCTGGCATTTCCTGGCTTATTGGGACAAGTCCCCACTAGATGACTGGGTTGCATGGGTTCCTACTTAGGAACTGCCGGAACCTGGAACTTGGGAGCGAGCCTGGTATTAAACCGTGTGGATCCTTGACCCTCTGCTGCACGTTCTCTAAACCTAATCTCCACCTTATTACATAGGGATATTAGGTCATCCAATGTCGGAATCAATTCCCGAGAGCATAGTTAATCTTTAATGGGATCGGACAGCCCATCCCAGAATACGGCCACGAGAGCCTCCTCGTTCCACTTTAGCTCCGATGCCAGGGTTCGGGACTGGATTACGTACTGAGCCACGGTTTGGGATTCCTGGTGAAGGCGTAGTAGGGATGTGGCTGCAGATGAGACCCTCCTAGGTTCGTCAAAGATTTTCCGGAAGGTCTACAGGAAGAATTGGAGCATTCTGTTCCCAGAGTGGCGAAGCCCAGGCTAATGCTTGCCCGGTAAGCAGGGAAATGATGAAGGCTACCTTTGCTTTTTCGAAAGAAAAGTTCCCAGGAAGAAGCTCGAAATGGATTGAGCACTGATTCAGGAACCCGCGACAGTTCTTAGGGTCTGCATCGTATTTGGAGGGAAGCGGAACCCGGAGGAGCTGCGGCGTAGCCATCATGGACGAAGGAGGTGCTGGAGTAGCGACCACCGGTGGGAACTGCAATGAGTCAAGGCATGTGGAGAAAGATTGCAGATACTGGAGAAGCTGCTGTTGGTTCGCCTCCTGTTTGTCGACACACTCCACTACTTGCCGTAGCAGGTCAGCAGTAGAAGGCTCACTGGCGGCTTCCATGTTTGGTAGGCCAGAGTATGCTGTCACTAGCCTAGCGAGCCGGATGTAGTTCCGTTTAGCCAGCTTCCGAGTACTAACAAGTACTGGCATGCGGAGTCTAACTAGCCCCCGGGCACTCACTAGAGCCCGCCGCAAGGCAGGTTGGATTTGCGTGGCCGGGGACTAGCAGGTTGCTTTGCCGTGCGGAAGCAGTGGTTCAGCCAAAGACTGGATAGCCAGCAGGCTAGCTGAGACGAGGAACAGTCAGGAGACAGGATCACAGGAACAGACACGAGAGCACTGAGAGCTGGAGTACGCTGGAAGACCTGATACTCTGGCATCAGACATGTGCACAGAGCTGCTTTAAATAGGCCTCTGATAGGGATCAGGTGCAGGACTGATGACGGTTTCACAGAAGGTGTAGGAGCCGCAGTACCTGTTGCCAGTCCCTAGATGGGGCGGGAGTACAGTTTCTACAGATACTATGCTGGCTGCTGGAATCACCGCAATAGACGCTTGTGGAGAAAGACAGACAGCAATGGCTGAGGCAGGCAGGCCTGCGTGTAGTGGCAAATTGCGCCCAGATGTGACAAAAGGAGACACTTTTTCCTCATCTTATATAGTCCAGTAAAGGTGTGGTTTCCTGTAAAGGGGCAAAATCTCAAGGTGCCATACACATTAGAGGAGAGTGGCCAAATCCTCCAATTTCAGTAGAATAGGCTGTCTATGCCATGGTTATGAGATTGTCCTGACTCATTTCTCATGGCAGATGTCAAGGAAAGAACTGAGTTCAAAAAGGACCTTTAATCTCTCTTGACATGACACCAGCAACTGGAAACACCCATCTGGACCATCATTGCAAACTGTAAGTAATTCTTTCATAACTTCTCAAGGTAATAATAAAAGAATAGCACATCATAGAGTAGTAAAAATAGATGCTCCAGAATTGTTTTTACAAGGGGGATGCAAGTAGTTGCTAAAAGAGACATGTCAGGAGAGGTTACATGTTGGTGTCTAGCTTATTGTCCTCTCCCAAGTCAAGCTTGCATGTGTATGTGGGCATTAAGATGAATAGCTGTACACCTTTAGATGCAGGCAATCTGTACCTTTACGCTCCTGAGATATAAATCTGGTACTATTAGGTGCTTTATGTCCCTTTACCGGTCACTGCAAAAACAGGAACAGGGTAATCGTGTTATTGTGTAATAGCTGCCAAAGGCCAAGTACTCATGGAATATAATCACAGAGAAATAGTGTAATATTATTACTACTAATTAAATATTTATAGGGTAATAGAAATGAAAATTACTACTTTATCTTTGCTGCTGTTTCTCACTGTCATTATATAAAGTAAGGCTAGGGCTTCTTGGAAACTTTTGGCTCCATGACAGTAAGTTCGATGAAATGATGCACTGTCAGTCATACCAAATGATAGCTAATGTGGTCATGCAGAGATCCAACAGTTCTGGATTTTTGCCAACAGTCTCAGCGGCTTGTGGATTGTAATGCAACTTCATTCAATATCATTTGGTGTGATGCAATGGTGCAACATTGCCATTTTATTTTGTATCACTATGAGTCACCGTGAAGTCCTAGCCTAAAAGAGCCCTAGCCTAACAAGAAGGTAAAAATCATGTCATTGTTACCTCAGTGAGTGATAAGTCCATAGCATGCAGTGAGCCACAGGGGAGAGGAGAGGACAGGAGTGATAGTAGCAAAAATGGTGGTTGTAGTCGTTAGTTACTTTGATGCCCTCCTGGGCCACGCAGTGATGGGAAGGGCGCACCTTTCTTTCCTTCAGGACACACCCTGGTTCTAGAGTTTCTCCTGCCTGATGGTGGTTCAGAGCGTCTTGTTGGTGATGAATTGTGAGGTGCAAGGGTAGTCAATGATGAACTGTTCAGTACTGAAAAATCAATTTCAAGAACATTGGTCACAATTCTCAGCAAGTATGGACTAGCAATTCTTAGACAATTTTGCAGTTTCACAGACTGTACAGGTCTCAGGCTGCAAGAATAGTTAATAGGCCAATATATTTCTCCAGAGCCATTTTCCACACACTGCACTTTTCTCTCTAGCTCTAGAATAAGTATACAGAACTATAGGTGCAACACTTTTTTTTTTACTATTCAACCATATGGTAATGCCAGACTAATGCCAGACTAAATTTTCCTCTTTTTCACAGGTTGCTTTACTCACATTTAATGGAACTACAGATTTTCACAGCAGGATGTAGTGTAGTGGGCATATATGAATGATGTCTTTTTAAATCTGTTCAGGTACCAAGATTTTTTCACTGCAGAGCCTATAAACTTTGTTTTAGGCAGTTTATCTCCACAGAGCTTCTAGACGCACCTCCTCTTAATACTGGTATACTTTTCAATATTTTCTCTTTCTCCACTTTTCCTCCATATATTTGCTTTCTGCCATTTTAGTGTCTTGCTAAAGACTCACTTACTATTTCTTATAGTGGTATGGGGGGTGCAACACAGTCCCAGATAACTACAGTTGCTAATGGCCTATTAGCTCTTTCCATACAATAAATATGGTAAATGTATATATCACATAAAAGCACATTTTAACCCTTTTGTAGTGTACCTCTTGCAAAGAACATCTCTGATGTGGACCAAGTGGTAATACTTTCCCATCTCTTCTTTTCATTTTTGACAGGTAAGGGAGAAATTTAACCTCACAAAGAACTCATTGAATTCTAGGAAGCAATGTTAATGCAATGTGAAAACAAAATATCCCGAGTAAGGCCTGACATGATTGACTAGCTTGTTTCAATTTAATTATGTCAACTTAATTATCTCAAGCATGTACTACACTAAAGGTTCTCCATATCAATGTTCTGTCTGTGAGCTGTGCATCATTCCACTCATGCAAATTTTAGGATTTACTAACATATAAATATTTTCCCACAGCCAGTTAAAAAATCAAAGTGTTGATCTATAATCATATGCAAGCCCGTCAGAATAGAGCAAAACATTTCTAGCAGCAGTCAGTTAAGGTTGTGGCAGTGTATGTGAATGGGGCAGAACTGCAATACTAGACAAAGATGGTGGACAAAAGTAGCTTTGTGCCAGGAGGAAAAGCAGCCCTTTTCTTCTAATCCCATACAACCAATTTACCTTTGAACAGATGCTTATTCATGACATAAATAGGTGCACATACACTTACCTGAGCTGAGCACATCATACACAGAGCGCAATCAGCTAAAAAACATTTTTAGACATATTACATGGACTGCAATCCCAGCTTTTTCTTTTTTCCTTATAGTATGCTGATAAGACGTTATCTATATTGCATCACAACCATGTTGAGCTGCACAGTTAGTGCAGCTATGGAGTCATCTGACACCCAAACGGCAGTTGCTGGCTATGGATACTATGCATTTGTGTGCATATCAAATCATAATTTAACACTAGCACAACAGCTATAAATATATATCGCATTTCAGCCATCATGCAGCCAACAGCTGTCTCTACTTGAGTCAGCTAACAGGGGATTTCAAATACAGTAGGATAAGCAATTGCCAGACACTGCTCCTCCTGCCTCTGCCAAGTGTACCCTCTTCTTCCTGACTGACAGGGCCAGGTCAGATGACTATGCAGGAAGCCAATCAAGAAGGTGAGAGGGGCTGTCAATGGAAGCAGGAAGGACAAGAGTGCCCACCCTCAGTGCACTTAACTGCTCCTTTGCATGTTAATTAAATGTATTTTTTCTCCAGAATGAAACAATGAATTGCCACGTGAAAGGTCTCATTACATTCAGCTGTGGCAGCCCTACAAGGAATTGTACAAATTTCCTGGTTAATGCTCTGGGTATCTCCTTATTTCCCCTGATAGCAGACACTGGTGACA
The DNA here is from genome assembly GCA_900303285.1 of Rhinella marina. Taxonomy (NCBI): domain Eukaryota; kingdom Metazoa; phylum Chordata; class Amphibia; order Anura; family Bufonidae; genus Rhinella; species Rhinella marina. Next base: position 93,974 of record ONZH01000610.1, on the reverse strand, counting down.
ATTGGGCTGCTAATATAGACATGAAATATACATTTCTCTCATGTATATGACACCTTTAGGCTTGTTAGTTCGGGAACGTCTTGTCTTTTCTTTCAGAAACGATGAACAACAACAAAAAAATTAACCTTGTGGTAAACAGGGCAGAGAAGAGACTATTGATCTATGATTTGTGATGTGTATGATGTCCACAAGGACAGCAGCAAAATAGCACAGCATATAATAAAACATGAACAATAGAAGAATTGATCTACAGTCTGTGTTATTTCCTCCTTGAATGGAAAAGCATTAAAAAATGTCTGCAAAGACCCTATCTCTCTCACCTATCAGACACTCATGCATGACTTAATTTTGTCTGGTCTAATCTGCTTCAGAGATTTTGTCAAGAACCAAATGATAATAGGAATGATCAAAAATAATTATTATTTTATTGATAAGGTGGCAATATTGTTCATAGTCCTGTCCAATAAGTCACAGGGTACCGTAATATACAATTATAGCAAGGTACATAATGTTACAATATATACAGAAGGAGAAAGAGCGTAGCTTGCAAGCTTACAATTAACAGGAACAAGGGTATTTGTTGCACTGCTTGACCAGCCAATGTCAACATATGTGTACATAAGTGTGGACTCAATTGAGTGGATCAGCCACCCAGTGAAGTTCTCTGTAATCAGAAGTGCTATGGGTGATCACGGTCTTCTTAAAACATTATACATTGGAGGATATGCTTACGGAATGGGGCAGACTATTCCAATGAACAGGAGCAGCATGAGAGATGTTTTGGATCCAAGAGATGTAACCACTGATGAAGAGAGCACTTGGTCGTACGAGCATAAAAGTAGACATTACAGAAGATGACATTAGAGAAGATAGGTGTATCATTACTGAGTATAGTTGGTTAAGATGGAATTGAATTCTGGAGGAAATAGGTAACCAGTTAAATAACTAACTGAGATAAGCAATGTTAGTGGAATAGTTTGTAAATGTAGATTGGTCTAGAAGCTAATGGTGTTCATGCTGATCTTGGGTTTTCACATAATTGTAACCCATGATCAGAGGCATAAGTGGAACGTCATGGACCCCAGTGCAAAATCTGTAACAGGTCCCCCACCTACCATGTGACATTTATAACACGGACATTGTCTCTATGGCACAGGGTCTATCAGGGCCCAGATACAGCTCATACTACCACACCTACTATGTTGTCCACAATTCTGACATTTCATTACATTATGCATTTAGATACAGGGGAAAATTTTTGTTGGGCATGATATTCCCCTGCTATTTTATGATCAAACTGCTAAATAACCCAATGAATCTGGTAACACATAAACATTTCCTGAAGAGCTGCTACATCTAGGTGATCTCAATAAAGTGGGCTCCCCTTTTACCCTGCTCTTTGCCCTGCATGCTTATTAAAGGGGTTTTCTGAGTGGTTTATATTGATGACCTATCCCCAGGGGTGGACTGGGAACTGGCCCTCAAAAAAATACTAAAAGTGGCCCTGTTTTGTAGTCGGGTCCAAACTGATCGAAGGCACGGACAGCAATACCATATTGTGGCACGTTATACGTCCCCCAACAGAGCCAAACACCACAGTCCATCACACAATACTGTCGCAAGCAGCACAAAATACATCCCCAAAAACTGCCACTGGCCGGCTGTGAGGAAGGCCTAGGCGGCCCCTTGGGCATCGGTCCACCAGGAAATCCCTGTAGGGTCTATGGTCAATCCGCCCCTGCCTATCCCTAGGATAAGCCATCAGTACCTGATCAGTGGGGTTCCTTCTCCGGAAACCCTTGTCATTCAGCTGTTTTGCAGAAGCTTCGGCGCTCCAGTGACAGCTGCTGCCTCCTCGCAGCTTACCTAGCACAGTGCTATCCATTGCAGCTCAGCCCCATTGACTTGAATGGGACCTAGGAAAAGGCCGTGGCCTAGTCTAGTTCGCACTCTTGTTCAGTGGGTCTCATCAAACAGTTGATTGGCAGGAGTGCCAGGAGTCTGACCCCCACCGATCATGAGGATAGGTCATACAAAACACTTGGAAAACCTCTTTAATAGAATAGTTAGTAAAGAGTTCAGTTCCAACAATACCAGTGTATTAACTATACAGTAATACCATTATATTCCCTAATACAATATTTAAATTGACCCCAAATCCAGTGCTTTATTGTGATACATTTTATACCTTTCAGTTAATAACAACCTCCTGTGTATTCTGCAAGTTCATTTTATAGTGAAGGTATTATAAGAAATTGGCCCTATAAAACATTAACCGGTCAGTGTATTCACACCGTACAAACAGATCTTATTTCCTCTCCCATTTCTGAGTGAGTTTTGGGCACTGGCCTGGTAATGTAAGTTAATACTGGGCCTAGCAGTTAGAATGATTGTGCTGTATTCCAGGTTAATTTATATGTTGACATTTGTCTCCTGCAACATGAACTATTAACAAATTGGTCCAAAAGCAACAACTCAGCAAACTTGATAAAAGGAACCTCTGCCCTGACCAGCCAGCAGGGACCCTGAGGCTTTTTTAAAAATTTTCCCATAAAGTCTTAGAACGCTATCATGATCCAACATGTATATTTGCTGACTGAACAGGTTAGGTTTTATGAATGGAAATGGTCCAGCTGGGTCAGAAAATGCTGACCTTTCTAATCTGTGGACGAATGCACAATCATGGCATTTGCTTAAAAGCAAACAGCAAATCTTAGAAGCACCAGGCAGTTTTCCCATGTGTGCGATATAGTTAACAAAAAGTAAAAGACATGCTATGAATTGTATGATTCTAAAGTTCATTTTACTTCCAGAACCTATTTTCACAGGAAAGTCTAAATTTGGTAGAAGAGAAATCTCAGTTTTTTTTTTATGGAGTACGTAGCATTTGAACCCTGGAGCTATTTACAATGATATACCAGATGATGACTCCACATCTTATAATGTTATGGTATGTCTCAGGGATATATCATACCATGTTATGTCAATATGTCTCTTGCACAGTCCTACTTGCCACCTTCTGTGCAGAGGAACTGAAGCATGAGTGTGACAGTGTTGTACTTCTCTACATGGTGGGTGCAAAGAAAACCTGTGAGAGCCTCAGTGCTTAAAGGGGTTCTCCAGGAATTAAGAAAATGAAAATACTTAAATATTACTTTATTATAAATATATTCCCAAATACCTTTCATTATTTATAATGGCTCGTTTTGTCTGAGGAGCAATCATCAGATGAAATAAAATGGCCTCCGTCTTATTAGTACACACAAAACCTGTTCTAATCACACAGCAGAATAAGTTACTTCACAACACTGAGGTAAAGAGCTGCCTCATCCTCCTCTCTGCTCTGCTTGTCAGGGATTATGATTCTGAATACAGTTTAATATGATTTTCAGATGAATCTCTGTAGGAATGGAGTTCATGAGGAGACATAAGTACAGAGAGGAGGGTGAGGATGTGACTAATGAGCAGTAGCACTTCTATGCAGTCTCCATTACCACAGTCTGTCCGGTCCATCCTTTCTGTACTTCATGTATCCTCATGAACTCCTTTCACCTGAAGATCTTATCAGATATATTCAGGATAATAATCCCTGACAGGTAGAACAGAGAGGAGGATGAGGCAGCTCTTTAGCTCAGTGTTGTGATATAAATTGACCTCCTGTGTGATAGGACAGGTTTTTTTGTGTACTAATAGGACAGCGGCCATTTTATTTCCCCTAATGATTGCTCCCCAGACAAAACAATCCATTATAACTAATGAAAGGTTTTAAATGTTTTAAATGTTCTTAATTCCTGGAGAACCCCTTTAAAGGGGTTGATCACTTTCTGGCTACTGTTGATCATTGTGTATGCAAAATGACCATATGGCACCTACAAATATAGCTTTCTTCTGCGTCATATTCTATGTTTCATGTAACAGGTCAGCCAGTTTCATAAGTCAGAATATGCTGACAGATGCCCTTTAAAGTGGTTTTGCCACAAGCAAAAGCATAGATCATCCTAAAATCTTGCTAAATTATAACATCCATTATTTTATTTCTGTTTTTGAAAATTAATGACACCAAAGTTATTCTCTTAAAAGTGCCCCATGTCACGAATGTGTTTTTGAAATCTGGTGGTAAGGTTAATTGGTGGCACTTTCTTTGGGTGGTCAGGCTGTCTCATTCTGCCTGGTCCCTGCATACATCTGTTCTGCGATTGCACACTGTGGAACAGGGGACACTGTGAGAAGCAAATGAGGAGGTCGCATGGGAGCATGGATCGCTGCACTGGGAGAGTGGGACAGTGTCACATATAAGTGCACAACTCACTCACCTTTATAAGACAAAGCTGGAAATAAGAGGATCCCTGAACAGTAAGGATGTTTTGCAAATTTAGGCTACTTCCACGCTAGTGTTTCTATTTTCTGGTATTGAGATCCGTCATAGTGTCTCAATACCAGAAAAAAAACGCTTCCGTTTTGTCCCCATTCATTGTCAATGGGGACAAAACGTAACTGAACAGAACGGAAAGCTCCAAAATGCATTCCATTCTGCTTGGTTGCGTTCGCATACTGGAGAGCAAACCGCAGCAAGCTGCGGTTTTCTTTCCATCATGACCAACAATGCAAATGAATGGGGACGAATCTGTTTCTGACACAATAGAAAACTGATCCATCCCGCATTGACTTTCAATGGAGTTCATGACGGATCCGTCTTGGCTATGTTAAAGGTAATACAATCAGATCCGTTCATAATGGATGCAAATGTTTGTATTATCAGTAACAGATTCATTTTTGCTGGATCCAGCAAAAACGCTGGTGTGAAAGTAGCCTTATATGTCCATTTGTAATAAAATTTATCCTACATAAAGCCACCGTTATAGAGACTCAGCTTTGGTTAACCTGCAGCTCTTTTATTCTGAGGATCATGGGACTTCTAACAGTTGGATCTCTATCGATCAGGAAGTGAAGACATATCCTAGTAATATGCCATCACCTTCTATGATTGAAAAAAATTCCTTTAAGGAACAATCAAGATCATATATTAGCAGACGACTTTATTTATAATTCCCTAAGGCTCTGTTCACATCTGCGCGTGAGCCTCATTCCGTTGTTCTTGAGGAGAAAATAGCACTGCAAGCAGTGTTATTTTTCCCATCAAAATGACAGACACCTTGACTGAACCAAAAACATGTTCCTTTTACAAACAAACATGCAATGTTAACCTGCAATAAATTTCTACTATTGAACAATGATATGACAGCAATGCTTCTTCATGAATGCAACTAACAAAAAGCAAAGAAAGAAAAAGAAGGAAAAGAGACAAGTCCAGCACTTCAGGGAGTGCTAGATGCTCCCATGGAAGGGTAGTCCAGAACATAGGCACAACACCATAGAGCTGCCTGTTATTAAATCATATACAGCTGCCACCTGACCTTGAGCTTAATGCTTTTAGAGAGGTCTGACTTTTTCTACTGTAAAATATCTGCTGATATACTACTGTCCTAAAGACAGGATGGTGCTGTTTTCACTGGAACACGTTAAAGGGGTTGTCCGGGTTCACAGATGAACCTAGACATAAACCCATTTTCAGCCAGGCAGCCCTCTAATATGAGCATCAGAGCATTTCATGCTCTGACTCTCTCCCTAGTCCTGTGATGCATTGCGCAGGGCAAGGGCTGTTTGTTTATATATTTTAAACTTCTAGGCCTAGCAGTGTTCCTGGTGACATCACCAGCCCTGATGGGCAGGCGCTAGCGCTGCCCTAGACATTTTACAGGCTAGGGCAGCGCTAAAGCCTGCCCATTAGTGCCAATTAAGTCACTAGACTCAATGCTAGGCGGAAGCCTCCACCTAGCTTTACCCATAAAGAGCCTGCTATGTCACTGGATATCCAGAAAAATCCTATTCCCTGCACAATTAAGCTCTGATTCTCATATCAGGAGGGGTGTCAGGGTGAAAATGGGGATATGTCTGGGTTCAGCTCTGAACCCGTACAACCCCTTTAAGTAAATGTATATCAGAGCATTAAAACAGAATATAAAAAATAGTAGTTGCATGTCTCTGGTATAACCTGATCAACGAACTAGTAGAGCCACTGATGACTTGATAGTGTGCTAGTGCATCTCAATAAATTACAATATCGTTGAAAAGTATATTTAGTTCAATAATTCAATTCAAAAAGTATATATATTATATTTATATTATATAGATTCATTACACACAGAGTGATCTATTTCAAGCGTTTATTTCTTTTAATTTTGATGAGTATGACTTAGATTTAAAGAAAACCCAAAAATCACTATCATTGAACATTTTGAAGAAGTTCAATACTGTAGATTCATGGTGTCAAAATTTAATCAGCTAATCAACACAAAACATCTTCAAAGGTTTCCTGAATCTTCTCCAGCTTCAGCGTCGCCAAAGAGATGTGCTGCTAAGCCACACCCCCTGGTGATGTGACATCCTCCTTAGCAACAGGATGCAATGCAGGAGTGTGCTGGAGGAGATTAGCAGTGGGCTGATTACTCAGCTGCTCTATTCCTATGTGCTAGTGTTTCTGACTAATGGAGCACAGAGTCATGACCTATCAGGTTCTTACCCTGGAAATTGGTGCTCTATTTAAACCCCTTCCTGGCCATATATCAGTGCCAGTCTCTGACTCACTACCTATTTTCCTGGTTCCTGTGCTTATTGGATTGCTCGTTCCTCTGACCTCGGCTTGTCTTTTGACCACTCTCTGTCTCAAGTGATTTGTACTGTGCATCCCATCTGGTTCTGACCTTGGCTTGTCTTTTAACTTCTTTCTCTCTGTCTTCCATATTCGTACTGCATTGACCGCCTTGTTCTGTGTGTTGTGTTTGTCTCTCTGTGTTTGTCTGTTTCTGCACCTTAGTAGTATAGAGACTGTCGACCAGTTGCGGTCTTGCTACCTGCAAGTAGGTAGGGAAAGCGGGCTGGGGTCAGTGTTCATTGTCCATGTCTATCCCTATCTACAAGCATTACAGAGGGAAAGCCACAAAAGGTCATTGTTAAAGAAGCTAGCTTAAAATTGTATAGGGCAACAAGAATAACCATAGCCTTGACAGGTTTGTCAAGAAAAGGCCATTCAAGAATTTGGGGGAGATTGACAAGTAGTGGACTGAGGGTGGAGTCAGTGCTTCAAGAGTCACAACACAGACATTTCCAGGAAATGGGCTACAACTGTCAAATTCCTTGTGTCAAGCCACTCATGACCCAAAGACAACATCAGAAGCATCTTACCCGGTCTAAAGAGAAAAAGGAAGTCCTGTTTTCAAATGAAAGTAAGTTTTACATTTCATTTGGAAATCAAGGTCTTAGAGCCTGGAGGAAGAGTGGAGAGGCACATAATCCAAGTTGCTTGAGGTCCAGTGATCTTTTGGGGAGCCATGTCATCTTCTGATGTTGGTCCACTGTATTATATAAAGTCCAAATTCAGCGCAGCCATCCACCAGAAAATTTTAGAGAACTTCATCCTTCCCTCTGCTGCCAAGCTTTATGGAGATGTTGATTTCATTTTCCAGCAGGACTTGGCACCTGCCCACACTGCCAAAAGTAAAAATATCTGGTTTAATAACTGCTGTATCACTGTGTTTGATTGTCCAGCAAACTCGCTGGACCTAAAACTCATAGAGAATCTATGGGGTATTGTCAAGAGGAAGATGAGAAACACTAGACCCAACGATGCAGAGGAGCTGAAGGCCTCGATCAAAGCAACCTGGGTTTCCATAACACCTCTGCTCTGCCTCCATGCTTTTTAGTAGGCCAAGTTTCCGTATTAAAAATAATTTTTTAATTTGGTCCTATATAATATTCTAATTTTCTGACATACTAATTTTTGGGTTTTCATTAGCTGTAAGCCATAATCATCGACATTAAAATAAATAAATGCTGGAAATAGGTCACTCTGTGTGCAATGAATCTAAATAATATATGAGTTTCACTTTTTGAATTGAATTACTGAAATAAATGTACTTTTTGATGATATTCTAATTTATTGAGGTGCAGTAGTAGGGTTCTGACCTTGAGCTCCAGTATTCAAGCTTGTTCTGTCTTCAGTATATTTTCAGTTTCTAAAAAAAAGAAAAACCCAAAAAACACAAAAAGTTTAATAACATTGCTAAACTCCCAGGACGAAAAGAGTTCAAATCAATTAATGTTACAATCACACATTTTATTAGATATCAATACTTTTCTTCTCGCTAAATCCATTGCACGTTTTCACTTGTGTATATCAGGCGTGTCTTAAACTGACAGAAATTGGAGAAGAGAAATCACTAATACTTTCTGGAGCATTAAAAATTAAAAGCAAACATACAGAAACATTGAAGGATTAAGTGGGGATTATTTGTGAAGTTGGCAGGCTCTGCCTTCACAACAATCTACTTGACTGTATCTTGCTATTGATAAAAGCGGACCACCCAGATGGCCATTGTTCATTCTTACATCTTGTAATTGATAGTTGAAGGAAAATAAAGTTAAAGATTTCAGGGTCAATGTATCTACTTTTAAATTATTTATTTAGCTCAATTAGAAATGAAGACAATGAGGAAAATATTTCATTGAAAATAATGAACGTTGACATTAAGTGCATATTTTGAGATCAAAGAAAGGAAAATATATAATAACTTCCCATGTATGTAAGGGACAGAGCAGAAACATTAACCATTAAGGAATTAACTGGTTCCTTGTCATAGTAATGGCTTCCGCCACTGCTATTGTAACTTGCCATCTGTGCATAGCGGGACTTGTTTTACAAAGAATGGGCAATTTCTGGCATTGTATGACATTCATATTTGGGTACTCTATAGGATTATTTGGCACTCTATTGCGGAATGTAGGTATAAAGACTTGGATCATATATATCTGTATTGTAATATGTTTTGTAAAGTCACATGATGTGTTTGAAACTTCTTTGATACATATTTTTATAAATTTTTGCAATGTTCAAACTTTTTACTGTAAGACTTTAAACAGACATTTTATGTGTGTTTTTTTAAAATTCCTATATAAATTCCTAACACCTAGGAAAACACCACACCTGGAGCATGCTGCTTTCTTTAAAAAAATGACAAAAACACTAAAAAACATGCAAACGTAATCCAAAAATAGTGCCATAAAATGCACCACAAAAACAAAAACTGTCAAAATGACAAAAAAAAGACTATGAGGGGAATTTATCAAGCCCTGCACTCCATAATTCTGTGCTTTTGCAGTGATGTGGTTAGCTGTCTTAAAGGGAGTCTGTCACCTCATTTTCACCTATATACTGTGCCTTACGAAAGTATTCGCCCCCCTGGAACTTTTCAACCTTTTGCCACATTTCAGGCTTCTAACAAAAAGATATAACATTTTAAATTTTTGGTGAAGAATCAACAACAAGTGGGTCACAAATGTGAAGTGGGGCGTGCAAAATTATTCGGCCCCCTTGCATTAATACTTTGTTGCGCCACCTTTTGCTGCGATTACAGCTGCAAGTCACTTGGGGTATGTCTCTCAGTTTTGCACATCTAGAGACTGAAATTCTTGCCCATTCTTCCTTGCAAAACAGCTCGAGCTCTTTGAGGTTGGATGGAGAGCGTTTGTGAACAGCAGTTTTCAGCTCTTTCCACATATTCTCAATTGGATTCAGGTCTGGACTTTGACTTTGCCATTCTCAGACCTGGATACGTTTATTTTTGAACCATTCCATTGTAGATTTTGCTTTATGTTTGGGATCATTGTCTAGTTGGAATATAAATCTCCATCCTAGTCTCAGGTCTTTTGCAGACTCTAACAGGTTTTCATCCAGAATGGTCCTGTATTTGGCTCCATCCATCTTCCCATCAATTTTAACCATCTTGCCTGTCCCTGCTGATGAAAAGCAGGGCCAAACCATGATGCTGCCACCACCATGTTTGACAGTGGGGATGGTGTGTTCAGGGTGATGAGCTGTGTTGCTTTTACACCAAACATATCATTTTGCATTGTTTCCAAAAAGTTTGATTTTGGTTTCATCTGACCAGAACGCATTCTTCCACTTGTTTGGTGTGTCTCCCAGGTGGCTTGTGGCAAACTGTAAATGAGACTTTTTATGGATATCTTTAAGAAATGGCTTTCTTCTTGCCACTCTTCCATAAAGGCCAGATTTGTGAAGTGTTGGACTGATTGTTGTCCTATGGACAGACTCTCCAACCTTAGCTGTAGATCTCTGCAGTTCATCCAAAGTGATCATGGGCCTCTTGGCTGCATCTCTGATCAGTCTTCTCCTTGTTTGAGATGAAAGTTTAGAGGGACGGCCGGGTCTTGGTAGATTTGCAGTGGTTTGATACTCCTTCCATTTCAATATGATCGCTTGCACAGTGCTCCTTGGGATGTTTAAAGCTTGGGAAATCTTTTGGTATCCAAATCCGGCTTTAAACTTCTCCACAACAGTATCACGGACCTGTCTGGTGTGTTCCCTGGTCTTCATGATGCTCTCTGTGCTTTAAACGGAACCCTGAGACTATCACAGAGCAGGTAGATTTATACGGAGACTTGATTACACACAGGTGGATTCCATTTATCTTCATCAGTCATTTAGGACAACATTAGATCATTCAGAGATCAATGAACTTCTGGAGTGAGTTTTCTGAAGTGAAAGTAAATGGGCCGAATTATTTTGCACGCCCAACTTTTCAGTTTTATTATTACAAAAAAAGTTTAAATGATCCAATAAATTTCGTTCCACTTCACAATTGTGACCCACTTGTTGATTCTTCACCAACAATTTTAAATGTTATATCTTTTTGTTTTAAGCCTGAAATGTGGCAAAAGGTTGAAAAGTTCCAGGGGGCTGAATACTTTCGCAAGGCACTGTAGCTAACAGCACTGCCCCACAGAAGATTGCAGACACATCCCAGACATACTGTACCTGTGTGTACTTTGTGTCTGTATTACATGTCCAGAAAAAGCACTTTTATTCTGCAGGAATACAGCTCCCAAGTGCCCGGCTCTGCTGCTGCAAGTGCTCAAACCAGACTGAAGAGGGGAGGGCTGCTTTAGCTGCTCATATTTTGGGATTGGTAGCAGATAGAAAAATGGTTGGAATGGTTTGAAAAACGCTGGCATTCCAAGCTTTAAAATGATACCAAAATCACAGCATTATATCCAGTATACCAGAAGATATAGCTGTTAAAAATCGAGTCGGGAGAGAAAGCTGTTTTTAGTTTCACTTTCAGCTGGGCACTTGGGAGCTGTTTTCCTGCAGAATAAAAGCATACCTCCCAACTTTGGAAAAGAGGAAAGAGGGACACTATGTGAGGCGCGCTATGCGCACCGCAGGGAATTTTTTTGTACTAGGCCACGCCTAATCCCACAACATGTCCTACTTTCTGACAGCCGCTATTTTTTGGCCGTTAAAGAAACAGTCATGTGACCAGCCTCATAGACTTTAATTGGTTATAAAAATGGCTGTCTGACGACTGTTACTTAAACCGCCCTCACACCTCCATTTTTTGCATCCATTTGCATATAGGTAGTGATGAGCAAACTTCTGTTTTCAAGTTCGGCGTACAAGGTTTGGGTTATCTAAGAATTCTGTTATGGATTCCGCTACCATGGACCGTACGTTATAGTCCATTGTAACGGAAAAAATAACAAAAGATAACCCGAACCTTGTACGCCAAACTTGAAAACAAAAGTTCTCTCAGCACTACATATAGGCGAAATATCATCACTCCTCTCCCTCCAGCCCCTCCAACATACAGTCCATGTACATAACATCACTATTAGAGATGAGCGAATTTCATATTTTGAAATTCGTCTTTGGGTTGAGGTAAAAGGTGAATTGCGTTATGGATTCAGTTACCACGGACTCGTCCATAACGCAATTCTATGATGGAATGCATAACGGAATACCTTTCCATCATAATAGAAGCCTATAGCTTGCATAACGGATCCGTCCCCCAGATTACACCACATGCCCCCCTCACAGATTTACACCCCATAGAGCCCCCCTCAGATCTTGCTCCTCATGTACCCCAGAAAACACCACATGCCCCACCTCACAGATTTACACCCCATAAAGCCCCCCCATGGCCCCCAGAATACACCAAGATCTGTACTATAAACCCCTGTAATTGCACCAGACTCCACTACACTTGAACCCCACTGCCCCTGAGTGCTCCACCTGCCCCTCATATATGAGCTCCATATGCTCTCCTTCCCAGACCTGCCCCTCAGATATAAGCTCCATATGTTGCCCCTCACCTGTTCCCCATGAAGCTCTGTGTAGTCCAGGGCTGCAGAACATCCTTCTTCACTGAGCTGCTGGCCGGTACACACAGCCCCTCTTCCTTCCATAAGCTCCTGCAGTCGGGGTTTGCCATGTGACCATGAAGGAGCATGTGACCAGTGACGTCACAGACCTCCTTCCAGCAAATCCATTTTAGATATACCGGCAGACGCTGAATCAAGACCTCCTCAGAGCTCCACATCCCCCCCTCCCCCAGACTAGGTTAGTGGAAAGTGGGGGAGGGAGGCTGAGGTGAAGTGGGGAGCAGAGAGCTCCTGCTTCACCATTTAATTAGCTGTCTCTGGGTCCTATGGAAGCAGAGACAGCTGAAAGCGGGAAATACCTCCCCCTTCCGGGACAGCGGGACAGCCACTGAAATCCGGGATTGTCCCGCTGGATCCGGGACGGTTGTGAAGGTATGTAAAAGTACATTTTCTGGACATGGAATACAGACACACAGTGCACACAGGTATGTCTGGGATGTGTATACAATCCTCTGTGAGGCACTGCTGTTAGTTATATAGGTGAAAATTAGGTGACATACTCCCTTTAAATAGTTTCACTCCAAATTTACCAGAGCAATTTTTTTTTGCCAATTTCCAAACTCACTTTAGTAGGGGGGCAGAGTAAAAAAAACTGGATTAGCATTTCTAGGCAAAAGTGTTAGATTTAATGATGTGCAAAAATGTGTCTTGCAACATTTGATAAATTTGGTGCAGAGTATGCCAACGCAGACTCAAGCAAAACTGACTTCAAATATTACCCTTGTAATAAACCCTCCATGTGTAAGCTACTCTAAACCAGTTAAAAGTCCCATAGAGGATTATGTGATGTAGTGGAGTCTATGATACTTCTACTTTTAGCTCCTTGTAGGTTACTTTGAGGAGCTGTTTTATTGGATATTTTTATACAATCCGAGTATAATAACCGAATACTAACTGAGCTATGCTCATACTTCTGGCACACAGACTGTGTCAAATTCATTTAAATGCTTGTGCTTCTTATAGGGCATCTGTCAGCATATTTGTACCTATGAAACTGGCTGACCTGTTGTATGTGCACTTGGCAGCTGAAGGCATCTGTGTTGGTCCCATGTTCACATTGCTGAGAAAAATAATGTTTTAATATATGCAAATGAGTCACTAGGAGCAACGGGGCATTACCGTTACACCTAAAAGTAGTGAATTGAAGTATCGAAAGTGGAATTCGATCCAAAGTTTAGGAAAAACTTGATTTGCAACAAATCTGAATTTCATTGCGCTTTTTGGTAACAAATATTTATTTTCCTAAAATGGTGGCTACAGCTGTTACAAAGTGAAAGTAAGAAGCCCATTTTACTGTGAGCTAAACATAGGGAGAAGCATGGCAAGCACTAGAGGTAGTGTTTCACAAAGCTTTTAATTGTAGAATATTAGATATCGAGAGTGCAGGGAGATCATAGGGAGAGTTTATAGGCACTGTAGGGAGAGCATAGGGAGACTGTAGGGACAATGCAGGCTCAGTGTAATATCACTGTACATCATGGTCAACTGCTGCGCCATTCATAGGTAATCTGTTGGTATACATAGACTTACTGTGCATCAGACTCATTGTCAACAGGTGGTCTAAAATATAAGTGCATTTATCTAGTTCACCTACTGTGCCATTCCTACTTAATCTGTACATAGACTTACTGTGCATGAGACTCAGCATCAACAGGGGTCTAATATATAGGCACATTTATCTAGTTCACCTGCTGTGCCATTTATATTTAATGTGTTCTGTTATACATATGCCTACTGTGCATCAGACTCAGCAACAACAGGTGGTTTAATATATTGGAGTGTTTATCTCGTTCACCTGCTTCACCATTCATATTTAGTTACATAATTACAGATTAGTGCTTCATTTACTGTACACTATGGCCGACAGACATTTGCCTGGGTCCTCCAAATTAATGGATAGTGGCAAAAATGTTTCTGTAGCCAGCACAAGTAGAAGAAGAGCCGGTGATAGCAGCAGCTGCAGAAATTCAGATCGAAGGTCATCAACCGAAAAATGGAATCCTGGCTGTCTCCTCGCCAACTGGTGATAGGAACCATGGTTACTGATAACAAGAAGAACATTCTGTCTGTGCTGTGTCATGGAGGGCTAACCCATGCACCCTGCATAGCGGATGTCTTCAATCCAGTTGTCACCCAGTTCCTGAAGTCTTCCACCAACTGCAAGACGTCTTGAAAATGTCAAGTAAACTGTAAATGCACTTCAGCCATTCTTACCATGCAAAATACTTCCTCCATGACCTGCAAAGGAAGAATGATGTTCCCCTACATCGCCTCATATAGGGAGCTTTTTTTTTTACACCTTCTGGGAGGGATGAAAACTAAACTACTATCGAGACATCCTTTGTAGTTGGTTTGTTGCTTCCTACATGTGCCATCGTCCATCCTCACGAAGGTCTAACCAGGGGCACCCTCTGAGCTCCACTGCCATGACTGCAGGAAGGGGAGGGGGGGTAGGATCAGTCCCAGCTCCATCAGCAGCAATTTAAGTCTTGAGTCTCTGAGCTTTTCTTTAGCTGCCTCCTGAAGAAACCACCCAGCAGCAGGACATGGAGCAGAACCTGAACAAGCAGGTGGTGGCATAATTGGACTGTCACCTCAGATCCAAGATCCCCTGGACTAATCAGCAGCCAAACTTGAAATGTGGTCAAGTTTTCCTGCCCAGCCAGTAGTGTGGTATCAGAGTGGCTATTTAGTGCGGCAGGGGGCATAGTTACCCCACAGAGAACTCGCCTTTCAACACAAAATGTTATAAAGATGAATCAGGTGTGGAGCAACCAAGATTTCCAGACACTAGTGCCTGATGCAAGAGACTAGATCATTCTTGCAGTAATGATTGACTGTAGTGTGCTGCCACACCAGATCATTGGGTTAAATGGCCCGTTACTTCTGCCCACATGCTGCCCCTACTGCCATCTGCTCCTACTGTGATCGGCCACCATCTTGTGCTGTTACTGCCACCGCTGGTGCCCCCCCCACACTCTATACTGCCACTATTGTGACTCTTCATGCTATTGTCATCCTCACCATTCTGTTAAGGGGCCACTATTGACTCTTCATTGCTGTTGTCATCCTTACCACCCTGTTCTGAGGCCACTATTTTGACTCTCCATTCTGTTGCCACCCTTACCAGTCTGTTACGGGGCCACAAGTGTCCCTGTTTGGCCATGTTGACATCATCATTTATTTTTGCGCTCTTCTTATCCATCAAAAGAACAAAAAAAAGCGGATCCTGTCATTTGAGCATTCATAAGGCCTCTATCACATGGTAAGAATTTAGCATCAGGATTTGATCATGATTTTGAAGTCAAAAACAGGAGTGTGTCCAAAACACAGACGACATGCAAATATTTCCAGCACATTTTATCTGTTTTAGACCCACTCCTGTTTTTGCATTACCAATACTGGTGAAATACTGATGCAAAAAACTGACCAAATACTGACTATGTGATAGAGGCCATTAAAGTCCTGCATTCCATCTAAATAAAACCGATTTCAGATGCAAATGGCCAAATTGCATGCAAATTGAGCATGAGGCACCTATCACACGGTCAGTATTCTGCATCAGGATTTGATCATGATTTGGCAGCCAAAAGCAGGAGTGGGTACAAAATACAGAACAGATGCACATATTTCCATCACATTTTATCTCTGTTTTGGACCACTCTTGTTTTTGCCTTACAAATACTGATCAAATGCTGACAGAGTACTGACTGCATTAAGGAGGATGCTCAAAATACAGTATATGGCCACTACTTGAATCTTGGGCCACTGCATGGACCACACCGATAAATTAGACCTGACGCTAACATTGACCTTTAAGGCTGAGTTCACACTTCAGTTATTTAGTAAGTTATCTCCATCAGTTTTTGTGAGTCAAATTCAGGAGCCAAGCCTTCTGTCGGATTAGGTATCATGAATAGATCTTCACCAATTCTGTGGGTTTGACCTGCACCTGCTTTTGGCTGACAATAAAAGATTAGAATAACTGACCAAATAACTGAAGTGTAAACTGAGCCTAATACGACGGACAGTCATTCTACAGCCAACAGAAGGGATTCAAAAGTATTTGTTTGCACTGCGACAATATGGATTAAAAGAACAATTCTTTTTCCACTACTTTATTGGGGCATGTCTTTATTTTATTTGGACATAGCTCCTGGAGGGGCTTACAGCATTTTTTTTTTTGCTTTACTGAAGGCTGCTATATGCATTTCTTTTGGTTTAACAAAAGGGAATTGCTTTGAATGTTGGTGACCTGCACAATGATGTGAATGTCCATATATGGGACTGGCCTGTCATTCTGACGCACAGTAACTGTTTCGCTACCAGAAATGATTAGCTATTAATGTTGGTGCAATGCACACTGATGTACACTAAAATACACTCTCCCACAAGTTAACTGCAGGCCAGGATAGAACTGATTTAACCCGCTTCGATTGACAGGGTCAGACGGTAAAAACATCATAACACTTGGTCCTGTCATTCAAAAGGGGAGAGGATGCAGCAGTTTCTGAGAATCTAGAGCCTCTAGGAGTAATGACAATGTCCCTGATGCTCCTAGAGGTTCATTTACATATATTAAAACTTCAGTTTCCTAAGCAGTACAGGCACATATGAACAGGGGACCAACACAGATGCCTTCAGCTGCCAAGTGCACATGCAACAGGTCAGCCAGTGTCATAGGTACAAAGCTGCTAAAGATGCCCTTTAATGAAGATTGTGCATTTTGTTCTGACGGGCTTTTCACTAACAATAGAGTATGAAGCACAATTCAAAGTGAATCTGCCCTTTAGAGTCTATATGTATGACTTCTCCATATCCCCTCCCTTTCAGTCCAAAACAAACAGATCATTGACATACTTTAATGATCAGTGGGTGTGGAACCAATCTGTCAACCAACCGGTTTGACTTTTGGCGTTATCCTGGCAGTCCCCTGGTATACAGTACACCTGTTAACCCTTATACAGGGATCTGGACTGCAGCAGGGGAGCCACTAAGTTGCTACCTTCTGAAGTAGTCTAGGTGTGGTTGACAGCTCACGTTTGGGGATCAGAGATACTGATGTGGGGAACTGAGGGACGAGGTGTGTGTGTCTGTGATAAAAAGACAAAGGTCAGAGCAGGCCACAAAGGGTCCATACAGTAATCAGGCACAAGTTAGGTGAAGCAGGAGAGGGTCAGAAATCAGACAGAGGTCAGTACACAGGCAAACAGAACAGAACACCTTTGCAGAGTTTAGCATGCCTTAATTACCACCAGGGTCGGACTGGAGTACCTAGGGCCCACCAGAGGAAATAATTCTTGGGGCCCACCATAAAGAAATATCTGTGTTTGTTATCCCTGTACAGTGACATCACTGTGTTTATTATCCCTGTACAGTGACATCACTGTGTTTATTATCTCTGTACTGTGACATCACTGTGTTTATTATCCCTGTACAGTAACATCACTGTGTGTATTATCCCAGTACTGTGACATCACTGTGTTTATTATCCCTGTACTGTGACATCACTGTGTTTATTATCTCTGTACTGTGACATCACTGTGTTTATTATCTCTGTACTGTGACATCACTGTGTTTATTATCCCTGTACGGTGACATCACTGTGTTTATTATCCCTGTACTGTGACATCACTGTGTTTATTATCCCTGTACAGTGACATCACTGTGTTTATTATCCCTGTACTGTGACATCACTGTGTTTATTATCTCTGTACTGTGACATCACTGTGTTTATTATCCCTGTACAGTGACATCACTGTGTGTATTATCCCAGTACTGTGACATCACTGTGTTTATTATCTCTGTACTGTGACATCACTGTGTTTATTATCTCTGTACTGTGACATCACTGTGTTTATTATCCCTGTACGGTGACATCACTGTGTTTATTATCCCTGTACTGTGACATCACTGTGTTTATTATCCCTGTACAGTGACATCACTGTGTTTATTATCCCTGTACTGTGACATCACTGTGTTTATTATCTCTGTACTGTGACATCACTGTGTTTATTATCCCTGTACAGTGACATCACTGTGTGTATTATCCCAGTACTGTGACATCACTGTGTTTATTATCTCTGTACTGTGACATCACTGTGTTTATTATCTCTGTACTGTGACATCACTGTGTTTATTATCCCTGTACTGTGACATCGCTGTGTTTATTATCCCTGTACAGTGACATCGCTGTGTTTATTATCCCAGTGCAGGAAGAGGTAAGTGGTCTGTGTTTGTGTGTTTGTTTTCTATTTTTCAGGGTCGTGAATGCAGAGGACTACGTCGGATTCGGTGGACTACGTCGGACCAGCTTTTTTTTTTAATAAAATGGTCAAACAGGGGTCTGGGGGAGTGTTTATTTCAATAAAATGTTTTATACTTGTGTATGTATTTTTTTTTTTTTTTACAATACTACAGTTTTAGTAATTAGGGCTATCTACAGACGGCCCTGATTACTAATACTGGTGCTTGCCGGTATGGCAGGCCAGCACTAACCCCAACATCTATTACCTCGGCACCCACTGCCACCAGGGGTGCCGGGAAGAGCCGGGTACCCGCAGGACCGGACCTTCTAAATTGAGGGTCTGGCTCTGGGGCGGCTGCAGGCTGGTACCATTAGGCTGGGAAGGGCCAATAACCGTGTCCCTTCCCACCCTGGTAGTGCCAGGCTGCTGCTGCTGCTGGTTGTATCTGGCTGGCGAAGGAAAAAAGGGGGGGACCCCACGCCATTTTTTACAAAAATAATTAAATAATTTAAAAAAAAATGGCGTGGGGTCCCCCCCTTTTTTCCTTCGCCAGCCAGATACAACCAGCAGCGGCAGCCTGGCACTACCAGGGTGGGAAGGGACACGGTTATTGGCCCTTCCCAGCCTAATGGTACCAGCCTGCAGCCGCCCCAGAGCCAGACCCTCAATTTAGAAGGTCCGGTCCTGTGGGTACCCGGCTCTTCCCGGCACCCCTGGTGGCGGTGGGTGCAGAGGTAATAGATGTTGGGGTTAGTGCTGGCCTGCCATATCGGCAAGCACTAAGCCCAGTATTAGTAATCAGTGCCGTCTGTAGATAGCCATAATTACTAAAACTGTAGTATTGTAAAAAAAAAAAAAATACACACACACAAGTATAAAACACTTTATTGAAATAAACACTCCCCCAGACCCCTGTTTGACCATTTTATTAAAAAAAAAAAAAAAAGCTGGTCCGACGTAGTCCACCGAATCCGATGTAGTCCTCTGCATTCACGACCCTGAAAAATAGAAAACAAACACACAAACACAGACCACTTACCTCTTCCTGCACTGGGATAATACACACAGTGATGTCACTGTACAGGGATAATAAACACAGTGATGTCACTGTACAGGGATAATAAACACTGTGATGTCACAGTACAGAGATAATAAACACAGTGATGTCACAGTACAGAGATAATAAACACAGTGATGTCACTGTACAGGGATAATAAACACAGTGATGTCACAGTACAGAGATAATAAACACAGTGATGTCACCGTACAGGGATAATAAACACAGTGATGTCACAGTACAGGGATCGGCGTCTCGTGCCCCCATCAGACCTCAGGTCGGTGTCTCGTGCCCCCATCAGACCTCAGGTCGGCGTCTCGTGCCCCCATCAGACCTCAGGTCGGCGTCTCGTGCCCCCCTTCAGACCTCAGGTCGGTGTCTCGTGCCCCCATTAGACCTCAGGTCGGCGTCTTGTGCCCCATCAGACCTCAGGTCGGTGTCTTGTGCCCCCATCAGACCTCAGGTCGGCGTCTTGTGCCCCCATCAGACCTCAGGTTGGCGTCTTGTGCCCCCATCAGACCTCAGGTCGGCATCTTGTGCCCCATCAGACCTCAGGTTTGTGTCTTGTGCCCCCATCAGACCTCAGGTCAGCGTCTTGTGCCCCCATCAGACCTCAGGTCAGCTTCTTGTGCCCCATCAGACCTCAGATCAGCTTCTTGTGCCCCATCAGACCTCAGATCAGGGTCTCCCCCCCCCCCTCAGACCTCAGATCAGCCCACCCAGCCACTTAAAAAAAGCATACTTACCTGTCCTGCAGCGCTGCCGCTGCCATCAGGTTCCGCGCTCCACTGTCTTCCCTGCCGGCGCGCACTATGACCTGACGCTGCGTCAGGTCATAGTGCGCGCCGGAAGGGAAGACAGTAGAGCGTGGGAGCCGAGGACAGTGGCAGCGCGGCAGGACAGGTAAGTATGCTTTTTTTAAGTGGCTGGGTGGCTTGGGGCCTACCGGAGGATCCTCCGGTCCTCTGGTGGGCCAGTCCGACACTGAGTACCACAGGGTGACCAAACATTAGCCAGCCTTTAACAGCTTGGGAGCACACGCATGTGTGCCCTAGGGCCAGAGTGGCAGGGGAAAGCAGAGAAGCGCAGGCCGCGACCTGTAGTGGAAGAAGAAAGATGAGACTCCGGTGGCCAGGCCCACTGCAGTCAGACAGAGAAGCAGTGGGTCCACTGGCCCAGCGACAGGGTGAGTTGAGCCTACTGCTAACTTGGGGAAGCGGGACAGCGGCCGACTTGGACAACCAACATGACACATATAGATAGCTTCCGTGTGCAGTTCATTTTTTCTTATTCATATCAATACACCTGTTTTTAGAGTAGAAATTACTTAAATCTACGCCAACAAGGGAGCAGGAATAGATTTAAGCAAGTCATACGGCCAGCGACTAAATTATGTAGAGATTGGTCCCTCTACATTACTTAAGTACATCAAGTGCCAGCACAGGGGTATTAAGACCAGTATATAGATTGGCAGTCTTAATAAATGACCCCATTAATCTAGCTTTGCTAGCTTTTTGATCCCTTTATATCGTAATTTAAACATAGAGGAAGTTTACATTGCAGTCATGTTTATTATATTGTGTGATTTATGTATTAGATAATTTCTTTTTCTGTGGAGTGTATGCTTGTTTAATGAACGTTGTGCTGATTTTATAAACATATTTCTGTATTTGTGGGAGAGATGGGAAGGTGAAGTCTTAATATTTACTCTAGCTGTACATGAGATCTTTCAGCTCTGTCCCTTTAACATGAGGCATTGAACACCATTTGAGACCAGTAGTTTATATATATATATATATATATATATATATATATATATATATATGTTCTCTTCAGGGGCGGACTGGGAACTTAAAGTGGCCCTGGATAAAATACAAAAAGTGGCCCTACTTCCAAATTGATAGAAGTCAGTGCCAGCAATACCATATTGTGGCACATTATACCACACCAACAGAGCCAAATACCACAGTCCATCACAAAATGCTGCCAGCAGCACAAAATACAGTCAAAAAACTTCCCCTGGCCGGCCGTGAGGAGGGCTCAGGCGGCCCCCTGGGCATCGGCCCACCGGGAAATTTCCCTGTAAGGTCTATGGCCAATCCGCCCCCGTTCTCTTCCTTTAGAAAAATAAGTTCACCAGACTGCAGGTAATTTGACTGCCATTTGACAATCAAATGTGTCAGCAGAATATATGATCTTATTATTTTAGCCTCTATTATTTCTATACAGTGCCTTGTGAAAGTATTCGGCCCCCTGGAACTTTTCAAACTTTTGCCACATTTCAGGCTTAAAAAAAAAAGATAGAACATTTTAAATTTTTGGTGAAGAATCAACAACAAGTGGGTCACAATTGTGAAGTGGAACAAAATTTATTGGATCATTTAAACTATTTTTGTAATAATAAAACTGAAAAGTGGGGTGTGCAAAATTATTCGGCCCATTTACTTTCAGTTCAGAAAACTCACTCCAGAAGTTCATTGATCTCTGAATGATCCAATGTTGTCCTAAATGACTGATGAAGAGAAATAGAATCCACCTGTGTGTAATCAAGTCTCCGTATAAATGCACCTGCTCTGTGATAGTCTCAGGGTTCTGTTTAAAGCATAGAGAGCATCATGAAGACCAAGGAACACACCAGGCAGGTCCGTGATACTGTTGTGGAGAAGTTTAAAGCCGGATTTGGATACCAAAAGATTTCCCAAGCTTTAAACATCCCAAGGAGCACTGTGCAAGCAATCATATTGAAATGGAAGGAGTATCAGACCACTGCAAATCTACCAAGACCCGGCCGTCCCTCTAAACTTTCATCTCAAACAAGGAGAAGACTGATCAGAGATGCAGCCAAGAGGCCCATGATCACTTTGGATGAACTGCAGAGATCTACAGCTGAGGTGGGAGAGTCTGTCCATAGGAAAACAATCAGTCCAACACTTCACAAATCTGGCCTTTATGGAAGAGTGGCAAGAAGAAAGCCATTTCTCAAAGATATCCATAAAAAGTCTTGTTTACAGTTTGCCACAAGCCACCTGGGAGACACACCAAACATGTGGAAGAAGGTGCTCTGGTCAGATGAAACCAAAATCAAACTTTTTGGAAACAATGCAAAACGATATGTTTGGCGTAAAAGCAACACAGCTCATCACCCTGAACACACCATCCCCACTGTCAAACATGGTGGTGGCCTGCTTTTCATCAGCAGGGACAGGGAAGATGGTTAAAATTGATGGGAAGATGGATGGAGCCAAATACAGGACCATTCTGGATGAAAACCTGTTGGAGTCTGCAAAAGACCTGAGACTAGGACGGAGATTTATCTTCCAACAAGACAATGATCCCAAACATAAAGCAAAATCTACAATGGAATGGTTCAAAATTAAACGTGTCCAGGTCTTAGAATGGCCAAGTCAAAGTCCAGACCTGAACCCAATTGAGAATATGTGGAAAGAACTGAAAACTCCTGTTCACAAACGCTCTCCATCCAACCTCAAAGAGCTCGAGCTGTTTTGCAAGGAAGAATGGGCAAGAATTTCAGTCTCTAGATGTGCAAAACTGATAGAGACATACCCCAAGCGATTTGCAGCTGTAATCTCAGCAAAAGGTGGTGCAACAAAGTATTAATGCAAGGGGGCCGAATAATTTTGCACACCCCACTTTTGAGTTTTATTATTACAAAAAAAGTTTAAATGATCCAATAAATTTCATTCCACTTCACAATTGTGACCCACTTGTTGTTGATTCTTCACCAAAAATTTTAAATGTTATATTTTTGTTAGAAGCCTGAAATGTGGCAAAAGGTTGAAAAGTTCCAGGGGGCCGAATACTTTCGCAAGGCACTGTATATCAACATACTTCTGCAAAATTTATACAAGATCTGCAAATATGGATCTGCAAAATATGGATACAAGCAATGTGTATCCCACAATTTTCTCACTTCGTTCACTAGAACTTTCTATTCTTGTCCACAAAATGGAAAAACATGTTCTATAATTTGCGGAAAGGCCACACGGATGCTAACCCATAGAAATGAATGGATCCACGTGCGATCCACAAAAAATGCAGATCGGAAGCAGGCCAAAAATTGAGTCGTGTGCATGAGGCCTAAGGAAGTAGGCCCCCCTTCCCCAGTATAGCGTCTCAACTCCCAGCAATCAGCTGCTGTCACCTGGGAAAGCTCTGTGTGGTACCAATTTCCCCTGATGATGCTACTGAAGGGCCAATATAGTATCACACAAACTCCATTTGATTAGAGTCCATTTGTGTTTGGCAGCTGGATGTTAATATTTAAAATTTATTTTAAGTATTTATTTTAAGTATTTATTTGAAGAATTCAGCATATATACCTATTTTGTGTATGCAAATGTACAATGCATTCGGAAAGTCTTCAGACCCTTTCACTTTTTTCACATTTTGTTATGTTGTGGCAATATAACAAAATGTGAAAAACGTGTATTATATATCTGATATTAGTGGATATTTTGGAAATATATGGCATACAATATTATTGTGTTATTGCAAAAATAAATGCATAGAAAGTATTTGGTATAGAGATCATGTAGGAGTACGGTTATAAGAGCTGCAGTCAAATTATTTAATGGTGTGTGGGTGTGTGTCGGGGGGGGGGGGGGGCGTCTATGGTGCAAATGGCATCTTAAAAGTAACTGACACTGACAATAGTCCACTATCTGAAACATTCCTGCCCCCTACATTTTGACATAAAAGTATCCACCCCAAATGGATATAACTTATTAATAGGATTTTTTGTTACAGTTTTTTTTATATAATAGAGCTAAATATTGGAAATCAGTATACGAATACCAGCGTAAAAAAACAAGCTATTCTTGGACACATACTAGTAATGAATAAGCTTTTTTTGCTGACAATGCAAACGTGATTGATTATGGCAAATGTTGCCCATGGCAAGTAATGATTCCAGTGATTATGGACTGCAGACAGATAACATAAAACGCCTGATATATGCATTTTACAATTCTGTAGGTGTGCTTTGACGGACATCTCCTGGGTACCTTGGCCCTAGCACACACATCTCATGCAGAGACAAAGGCACCCACATTGTGTGACCAAGTAGGCCACCAGTAGGCTTGAGAGAATTTAGTCTCTGCAATACCCTCATGACCTGCCAGAACAGAACAATGAGATTCTTCTAAAACTTTAAGGTGAAAGTTTGGAAGAACAAATAATTTACCAGTTGGAAGATTACTAGGAGCCAACATTGTATTTCGGCAACAAGATCAGGTTTAATGGCGGCAACAACGATACCAGGGGACAAAATGTTACTTACCCGGTTCAGTATCAGTGGAATCTCCAATATCAAAACTACGTGATAAGGTATCTGTCTTTACATTACCAGACCCAGTGTCACGCGAGGTCGGCGTCGCGCTCCCTCTGCACGACATCGCCGGACCTCTCCGCCCCCCTAGAGACGAGCAATAGGGAATTGAAGTGCTGGTCTTGTCAGCCAGCACTTCATGAGTTAATTCTCTGTTTGGGTTTAGCCATGTGGTGCTGATCACACCACATGGCTACTTTGCATATTGTTTGGACAGCTTGCTCCGCCTCAGGTCATGTGATGCTGGCCACATCACATGATCCTGGGTGGGCTATTTAAAGATGGCAACTGCCTCACTCAGATGCCTGTGATTAGTTTATACTTTTGATCAGTGCTTGTGCGACCTTGTGTTTTGGATTTGCTATTTGGACTCTGACTTTGGACTTGGACTTGGACCTCTCTTCTCTTGACCCCTGGTATTTACGCTATCTCCTGTGTTTGACCCGGCTTGCTGACTACTCTATCATTGTGTTTGTTCCGTCTGTGTTTTGTCTCTCCCTGTGTTCCCTTTCCCTCCCTCTGCACTTACCCAGTATAGGGAACGTCTTCGTGGTTGTCCGCGGCCGCCTAGGGCCGTTTGAGGCAAGTAGGTAGGGAAAGAAGGGGGGTTTCAAGTACAGGGCACACCTTCCCTTGTCTCCCCCTTGACAGAATCACAGGCCGTATCATATGGAGCAATTGCGGGTGCTCACGGACCAGGTTCAGGGTATGGCGCAGATGATCCAGGACCTGGCCGAGAGGCTCCTACATCAGGAGCAGCTACAACCTGCACTAGTAGCGGCTCCCTCCACATCTAACCCCATTGTGGAACCTCATGTTAAATTGCCGGATCGGTTTTTGGGGAACCGGAAAACTTTCCGTTCCTTTAAGGAGAGCGTAAAATTGTATTTTCGCTTACGTCCTCACTCCTCGGGTGCCGAGCAGCAGCGGGTAGGAATAATTATTTCCTTGCTGCAAGGTGATCCGCAGGAATGGGCCTTTTCTTTACCGCCTGACTCCCCAAGCTTGCAGTCTGTGGAAGCATTTTTTCAGGCCTTAGGCCTATTATATGAGGAGCCTGACTTGACTTCTGTAGCTGAGACTCAGCTCAGAGACATTCGGCAGGGTAACCGTCCAGTAGAGGATTACTGTGCTGAGTTTAGAAAGTGGTGTGTTTCCTCTGGATGGAATGACCCTGCTTTGAGAAGCCAGTTTAGGGTGGGGCTGTCTGACCATCTTAAGGACTTACTTGTCAGTTACCCTACTCCTGACACCCTAGAGGCGGCCATGACACTAGCCATTAAACTGGATCGTCGAGTGAGGGAGAGACGGAGGGAACGTTCAGATATTCCTCAGGGTGTCGTCCTGCCTGAATCCCCTCTTCTGAGTCCACCTTCTACCAGGGTCCCGGAGGAGTCCATACAGTGGGGAGGAACTTTGAGAGATCAGAGACGCTTGAATGGAACCTGTTTCTACTGCGGTGAGACGAACCACTGGCTCCAGCAATGCCCGAAACTTCTGCCCTCTAGAGAGCTTTCTGCCGGAAGTAAGGTAACCCCAGCGGTGGTAAGGAGGAAAGTATTATTACCTATCTCCATTGCGTACAACCAACTCAGGGGGTCCGGTAAGGCTTTTGTTGATTCTGGTTCTGCCATTAATTTTATTGATTTTGATTTTATACAATCTGTGGGGATTCCGCTAGTTCCTTTAAGGAAGGTGATTGAAATTATCGCACTGGATTCCACTCCATTGAATAATGGGAGAGTGGAGTTTTGTACTCCTGAGGTTGTATTAACTGTAGGAATTACCCATACCGAGACTTGTTCCTTCCTTGTATTAAAGGATTTACCTGCCGACCTTGTTTTAGGTCTGCCATGGTTACAGGACCACAACCCTGTGATCAACTGGTCGGTAGGTGAATTGGAAAAATGGGGAATGAATTGTGACAAATGTTGTAAATCAGTATTGCTGTTTGGAGGTACCACTGAGTCTCTTTCCTTGCCCAAGTATATCGGCGATTTTTCTGACGTTTTTTCCATGTCCGAGACTGAGTTCCTCCCTCCTCACCGGCAATATGATTGCGCCATCGACCTTATTGAGGGATCCAAATATCCCAAAGGTCGCATTTATAATCTCTCTACTCCTGAACGTCAGTCCATGAGGGATTATCTCAAGGAGAGTCTGGCCAAGGGTCACATCCGGCCTTCAGTTTCTCCCATGGGGGCAGGTTTTTTCTTTGTTGGTAAAAAGGATGGAGGATTGAGGCCCTGTATCGATTACAGGGAGCTCAATAAAATCACTGTTAAAAACAGATACCCGTTGCCCCTTATTCCTGACTTGCTGAATCAGGTCCAGGGGGCCTGTTGGTTCACCAAGCTGGATTTGAAGGGGGCATACAACCTAATCAGGATTCGTGAGGGGGACGAATGGAAAACTGCTTTTAATACCCCGGAAGGTCATTATGAGTACTTGGTAATGCCTTTTGGGTTAAGTAACGCTCCGGCAATTTTCCAAAACTTTGTCAATGACATTTTTAGACCATTTATTGGGAAATTTGTAATTGTCTATATTGATGACATCCTGATTTTTTCTGCAGACTGGGAAAGTCACGTATCTCACACCAGGCAAGTGCTGGAGGTGTTGCGTGAAAACAAGTTGTTCGTTAAAGGGGAGAAGTGTACCTTTGGTGTTCAGGAAGTGGCCTTTTTGGGATACATTCTCACCCCTTTTTCTTTCAAAATGGACCCAGTTAAAGTACAGGCCATTGTGGATTGGGTGCGACCTTCCTCTTTGAAGGCGCTCCAGCGATTTCTGGGGTTTGCTAATTTTTATCGTAAATTTGTCAAAAATTTTTCTGTGGTAGCCAAACCCATTACGGATTTGACTCGCAAGGGGGCTGATCTGGTCAATTGGCCCCCTGCAGCTATTGAGGCCTTTGAAAGGTTAAAGCAGTGTTTTATTAATGCTCCTGTGTTGGTCCAGCCTGATCAAAGTAAGCCTTTTGTAGTTGAGGTGGATGCGTCTGAGGATGGTGTGGGGGCTGTACTGTCCCAGGGGTCTTCCACCTTAACTAATCTTATGCCATGCGCCTTCTTCTCCCGCAAGTTCTCTCCTGCCGAGAGGAATTATGACATTGGTAATAGGGAGTTACTTGCAATCAAGTGGGCATTTGAGGAATGGCGTCATTTTTTAGAAGGGGCAGTTCACCGCATTACGGTCCTCACGGATCATAAGAATTTAATGTTTTTAGAATCGGCTAAGCGATTGAATCCTAGACAGGCGAGGTGGGCTTTATTCTTTACTCGTTTTGATTTTTGTGTTACCTTCAGACCCGGGAGCAAGAACGTTAAGGCCGATGCCTTATCCCGAAGTTTCAAGGCGTATCAGCCTCCTGACGTCCCTCCTGAGCCCATCCTGCCAGCTGATATCATCGTGGCCGCTACCTCATCTGACCTCGCTTCTGAAATCTCGGCAGGACAACATCTTGCTCCCATTGGTACCCCCAATGACAAATTGTTTGTGCCGGCTCATTTGCGATTGCAACTGCTGGGTGAGTGCCATAATTCTGTTTTGTGTGGACATCCTGGCATCAATGCCACCAAGGAGTTGGTCTCTAGGCAGTATTGGTGGCCGTCAATCTCCAGAGATGTTCAGGCTTTTGTAACTGCGTGTAACACTTGTGCCAGGTCCAAGAATACCAAGACACGACCTATGGGTGAGTTACATCCTTTACCCATACCTAGTAGACCTTGGTCACATCTGTCCATGGACTTTATCACGGACTTGCCGTGCTCTGAGGGTAAAAACCGTGATATTTGTGGTGGTTGACAGATTCAGTAAAATGTGTCATTTTATTCCTTTGTGTAAATTACCCTCTGCAAAGGTCTTGGCGTCCGTGTTCATGGATAATATTGTCAAACTGCATGGTGTTCCTGAGAATATCGTTTCTGATAGGGGAGTACAGTTTGTGTCTAGGTTCTGGAGGGCGTTCTGTAATAAGATTGGTATCTCTTTGTCCTTTTCATCAGCCTTTCATCCGGAGACCAATGGTCAGACTGAACGTCTTAACCAATCCGTTGAGCAATATCTCAGATGTTATGTTTCTGATAACCAACATGTGTGGGCCAGATTCCTGTCTCTGGCTGAATTTGCAATTAATAATCGTGTTAATTCATCCTCTGGGATGTCGCCATTTTTCTGCAATATGGGTTTTCATCCACGCTTTGGCTCCTGTTCCCCATCTGCGTCGGTTGTCCCAGAGGTCAATGATTTTTCTCAAGAACTGTGCACAGTTTGGGCACAGGTTCAGTCGAACCTGGAAAAGGCCCAAGGAGTTCAAAAAGCTAAGGCTGATAGAAAACGTTCTAAGGGTGTGAATTTTAAGGTTGGGGATAAGGTATGGTTATCGACTAAAAATCTCAACATGAGGGTACCATCCTACAAGTTTGCACCTCGCTTCATTGGTCCTTACAGGATCACCAAGGTGATCAATCCAGTTTCTTTTAGGTTATGTTTACCCGACTCCCTTCGTGTTCATAATGTTTTTCATGTGTCTTTGCTCAAACGTTATGTTGCTCCCGTTGGTCCTGAGGAACAGTCTCCTCCTCCGGTTGAGGTAGCAGGACAAATGGAGCATGAGATTGCCAGAATTGTGGATGTGAGAAGGGTCCGGAATTCCTTCCAGTACCTCGTACATTGGAAGGGGTTCGGTCCTGAGGACAGGTCTTGGGTACCGTTGACCAGGATGCATGCAGACTCGCTCATCCAAAAGTTCCATCTGCAGCATCCCGATAAGCCTGCTCCCGCTGGTAAGGGTCCGGTGGCCCCTCGTGAAGGGGGGGGTACTGTCACGCGAGGTCGGCGTCGCGCTCCCTCTGCACGACATCGCCGGACCTCTCCGCCCCCCTAGAGACGAGCAATAGGGAATTGAAGTGCTGGTCTTGTCAGCCAGCACTTCATGAGTTAATTCTCTGTTTGGGTTTAGCCATGTGGTGCTGATCACACCACATGGCTACTTTGCATATTGTTTGGACAGCTTGCTCCGCCTCAGGTCATGTGATGCTGGCCACATCACATGATCCTGGGTGGGCTATTTAAAGATGGCAACTGCCTCACTCAGATGCCTGTGATTAGTTTATACTTTTGATCAGTGCTTGTGCGACCTTGTGTTTTGGATTTGCTATTTGGACTCTGACTTTGGACTTGGACTTGGACCTCTCTTCTCTTGACCCCTGGTATTTACGCTATCTCCTGTGTTTGACCCGGCTTGCTGACTACTCTATCATTGTGTTTGTTCCGTCTGTGTTTTGTCTCTCCCTGTGTTCCCTTTCCCTCCCTCTGCACTTACCCAGTATAGGGAACGTCTTCGTGGTTGTCCGCGGCCGCCTAGGGCCGTTTGAGGCAAGTAGGTAGGGAAAGAAGGGGGGTTTCAAGTACAGGGCACACCTTCCCTTGTCTCCCCCGTGACACCCAGGTTGATAAGTGACAACAAAGTTAGGCTTCATTCACACAACCGTATTTTGTTTCCGTGTCTGTTCCGTTTTTTTTGCGGACCGTATGCGGAACCATTCATTTCAATGGGTCCACAAGAAAAACGTAAGGTACTCTGTGTGCATTCTGTATGTCCGTATTTCCGTTCCGCAAAAAAGATAGAACATGTCCTATTCTTGTCCATTTTGCTGACAAGGATAGGCATTGTTACAATGGATCCACAAAAAAACGGAAACACGGATGCCATATGGAACGTCATCCTTTTTGCGGATCCGCAAAACACATACGGTCGTGTGAATGAAGCCTTAAACGGAGTAAGAAACAGGGCCCACTGTGCTTGTCAGGGATTTAGATGCTTAGCAGTATCTAAAAAAAATCAAGTTTTTCTGATGGCCAACAGTTCACGGTTGCCAATATCATAATTCCTCTTGGTGGAATACAGCAACCACTCCTACCTCAGAGGCATCCACCTCATTAAGAAAAGTTTGGTTACATCTGGCTGGATGAGTACATGTGCCTGAATAAAACTTCTTTTCAAAGTATCAAATGCAGACCGAGCTTCAGCAGACCAGTGGAGAAGATTAGCCCCCTTCTGGTTAAATCAGTCAACAGTTTGGCAATAACAGAAACATCTTTAATGAATTTCCTATAATACTTAGCAAAGCCTAGAAACCTTTGAAGAGCCTTGAGAAAGGTAGGCTTGGCCCAATTGATGATGCCTCGCATCTTAGTGGGATCCATACAGAATTCTTGGGGAGTTGGACAGAAATGGGTCAGAACCAGGCAGATTATACAGTGCCAAAACGAAAGATAGAGGGTAGTCAAATAGCTAAGCCAAGATCAGAACTAGATGGATAACACAGTGCCAAGTACCAAGAAAGTGGCAGAGAGTGGTCAAAAGCAAGCCGTTGTCAAATATACGAACAATCTGAAAGCAGACACAGAACCAGAACCAGGAGCACAGCTAGGGAGTCAAGGAGTATCACTGGCAAAAGTGTATTGCCAGGGGGGATTTAAGTAGAGCCCCTGGATCAGAACCTGATAGGTCCATGGACTTGCACTCCATAGGACTGTTTTCAATCTTCAAAGTGACTGGGCAGCTGGGCTATAAAATTTAGCCTGTCACCCATCTTTCCCAGTGCACGCACACTGCAGGGAGAAATAGACAGACAGAGCCGCATCACTGGAGGGCGTGGCCTGGCAGTGCTTCTCACCTGGCACAGCCGCGCCAAAGCCAGAGACCACAGCGCTGGAGACCGGACAACTAAGTTTGAGAAATTACCCCACATATTAAGAGGGGCCACCATTCCCTCAACATGAGGAGCAGGCTACAATGGAAATTTTAAATTGAATTTCCTAATTAGGTGAAGATAATGAACGTCCTGAAACGGCACCCATGTTCAGGGGCGTAGCTATAGGGGGTGCAGAGGTAGCAGTCGCTACCGGGCCCAGGAACCTGAGGGGCCCAAAGACCCTTGTGCCGCATAAGAAGACACACAAAGCACTGAGGAAAGGGGGGCCCAAGATGAACTCTTGCACCAGGGCCCATGAGCCGTTAGCTACGCTCCTGCCCATGTTCTCTCCTCAGTACCATGCCGCCAAGACCGGGTAAGTTCGTGACATGCAAGGAAAACAAATTTTCTTTTTCAACAATTTATTTGCCTTGACAGTTTCCAGAGCCCATAGGCTTAGATCAAAACTAAAAAATAATCCGGCAGTCTTGATGTGGCAGCAATCTCTAAGCCGATAGGAAAGGAAAGTTTTTATTGTTTCTATATGAACAAAACACTTCTTCAGGTAAAATTAGTATCTTCCAGTTTGGGCTTCAGATACACAGTGAACCCTGGCCTTAGGATCTACATGTGGATCACCACTAATTGCTTATCTACACCTGTGCAAATCTCAGCCATTCCACCAGTTGTGACATCTAACTGGCCAGCCATTTAGGAGGACCAGCAGCGGATCCATCAGAGAACAGATAGGGGGATCAATATTCTGTTCAAAGCAGGCTAGCCCTAATGCCTATGCCATATATTATATCCTACAACCAGGTGTAGGTTTACTTGTATCTATTTTGGATTCCTGATTTCTGATCTGACTTTCTTGACTACTCATATGGTTAACCTTTCCTAAACTTAACTTGCCTGCCACTCTTTCTGTAATTCTCTCCTGGTTTTGAACCTGCCTTATCCCTACCTCAGTATTAGAATTCTGCCTGGTCAATCCAGTAAAATGGCAGTGATCAGACACGGGAGGTCGCAACACATGGAAACACCTTGGAAGGAAGTAGAGAAGCTAAGGACATTATTGCTCAGGCACCTACCCCTAGGGTAAAGGCAACCTAAACAACCCAGGGAATGCAACCATATGGTGAGAACAGATCAGGGCATGTGGCCTGGCTCTATAAAAGAGTGGGTAATAATATCCACGTGCCCTAAGAGAGCAGAGCAGGAACTGGCAAGCAGAAGATGAAGAGATGACCAGAAGAGGCCTGTAGTATGGAGTCAGAGAGATGCCGGTGGACATGAACCTCAGAGCTTGCAGGAGGGGTGACTGCAGCAACCTTGAGCGGGAAACATATTGGTGGCCACGGACCACAGGCATTACAATCTGCATGAAATAGCCAGTGAAAACTTACATTATACCAGCATAAAGAACTTTATCAAGGGTCCAAGTGTCAAATGAAATTGACCACTGCACAGGAAAAGAGAAAAACATAGAGGCATAGCCAAAAATAGCTGTCAGCCAAATGAGCTTTTGGCCAAAAGCTAGTATAGGTTTATGGGCAACTTAAATGTGTTTTCAGGTTTGCATCAACCTCATTTGAAATATTCATTTATGAATGTAACTGTAATTTTGTAATTTTTTCCTCACCTTTATTTTTTATTACCTTACCTTTATTTTTTTCTCTTACCTTATTTTTGTTTTGGGCTATGGTCACATGACCATATCCATGCAGCTGTCTCTTATTTCTTGGGATGTCATGTCCATGGGCGTGTCAGTAATAGAGGAGTGTCTATAGGAGGAGCTATAAACTAGCTAGATGTGGTTAGGGGCAGGTATAGGGAAGTGTCTATGTAATTTGCTGGGTGGGAGGAGCTATAAACCAGCTGGGTGTGGTGTTAGGGGTGGTGCTGGAGCTGTGGCAGAGAAAGGAGAAGTGCATCATGGGTTTGGTTGGACACAGCAAAAGGAAGAGCTAAATACAGGATGAAAACAAACCAGAGTTATTTGGTTACACGGTGAAAATGGGTTAAGAGAGTCCAAATTGGGGGGAAAAAGCATGGGGAAGATGTACATGACGTTAACAACTCAGACTCTGAACCTTACAAAAATGTAGTGGACAAAAGGAAAGAAATAGGACTGTAGGAATGGACTACAGTCATGGCCAAAAGTTTTGAGAATGATACAAATATTAATTTTTACAAAGTCTACTGCTTCAGTTTTTATAATGGCAATTTGCATATACTCCAGAATGTTATAAAGAGTGATCAGCTTAACAGCAATTACTTACAAAGTCAATATTTGCCTAGAAAATGAACTTTATCCCCCAAAACACATTTCAACATCATTGCAGCCCTGCCTTAAAAGGACCAGCTAACATCGTTTCAGTGATTGCTCCATTAACACAGGTGTGGGTGTTGATGAGGACAGGGCTGGAGATCAATCTGTTATGATTAAGTAAGAATGACACCACTGGACACTTTAAAAGGAGGCTGGTGCTTGGCATCATTGTTTCTCTTCTGTTAACCATGGTTATCTCTAAAGAAACACGTGCAGTCATCATTGCACTGCACAAAAATGGCCTAACAGGGAAGAGTATCGCAGCTAGAAAGATTGCACCTCAGTCAACAATCTATCGCATCATCAAGAACTTCAAGGAGAGAGGTTCCATTGTTGCCAAAAAGGCTCCAGGGCGCCCAAGAAAGACCAGCAAGCGCCAGGACCGTCTCTTAAAAGTGTTTCAGCTGCGGGATCGGGCTACCAGCAGTGCAGAGCTTGCTCAGGAATGGAAGCAGGCAGGTGTGAGTGCATCTGCACGCACTGTGAGGTGGAGACTCTTGGAGCAAGGCCTGGTCTCAAGGAGGGCAGCAAAGAAGCCACTTCTCTCCAGAAAAAACATCAGGGACAGACTGATATTCTGCAAAAGGTACAGGGAGTGGACTGCTGAGGACTGGGGTAAAGTCATTTTCTCTGATGAATCCCCTTTTCGATTGTTTGGGACATCTGGAAAACAGCTTATTCGGAGAAGACGAGGTGAGCGCTACCACCAGTCTTGTCTCATGCCAACTGTAAAGCATCCTGAAACCATTCATGTGTGGGGTTGCTTCTCAGCCAAGGGAATCGGCTCTCTCACAGTCTTGCCTAAAAACACAGCCATGAATAAAGAATGGTACCAGAATGTCCTCCGAGAGCAACTTCTCCCAACCGTCCAAGAGCAGTTTGGCGATCAACAATGCCTTTTCCAGCATGATGGAGCACCTTGCCATAAAGCAAAGGTGATAACTAAATGGCTCAGGGAACAAAACATAGAGATTTTGGGTCCATGGCCTGGAAACTCCCCAGATCTTAATCCCATTGAGAACTTATGGTCAATCATCAAGAGACGGGTGGACAAACAAAAACCTACAAATTCTGACAAAATGCAAGCATTGATTGTGCAAGAATGGACTGCTATCAGTCAGGATTTGGTCCAGAAGTTGATTGAGAGCATGCCAGGGAGAATTGCAGAGGTCCTGAAGAAGAAGGGTCAACACTGCAAATATTGACTTGCTGCATTAACTCATTCTAACTGTCAATATAAGCTTTTGTTACTCATAATATGATTGCAATTATATTTCTGTATGTGATAAAAACATCTGACAAACACACATAAAAACCAGAGGGCAGCAGATCATGTGAAAATATAATATTTGTGTCATTCTCAAAACTTTTGGCCATGACTGTACTCAGGGTTTGCTGTTACCATGGAAATACAGATGTCTGCAAATGAGCTGTAGACTGAAAATAATCATTTTACATTTTAAATGCATTGAGACAATACAAAATGTCATTCCCAAGGCTGATATAGCCTTTATGTAAGACATTTTTGCTCTCAATAAAGATAAATAGTTCTATACATCAATACAATGATGCAAAAACTAATAACTCAAGGACATAAATTTGTATTGGGGTTGACTTCCTACTAAACCAAAAAATTCATTTCATTATCGTGTTTATGCCAAAGGAGAACATCAGCAATTCTAGGTTCATGTTGTGCTAATATCAGTATCAGTCTATGTCAGTATCAGATACAGCAGAAGATGACACTGGTGGCTTTATATTATAAATGCACCATTTGTGTCTATGACATACCGGGAAGGCTTTCATCCACAGCTGCCATTCCATAAAATGTTTACAGGTCCTAAAACCTTCTATGTGAAATGTAAAAGGGCTTCCCGCACCTAATATTTCTCCGAAAAACAATGGCCCCTGGGACAAGTGCCTTGGATTATTCTGAGATCCAGTTACTGAACTTTTCCAACCTTACATCTATTGTCTAAACTTAGAACAAACGTATTAATTCTGAGTGACACTATAAAAAGACAACTACTATGGATTGGGCTGGCTTGATAGTTGGCACTGAGGGGGGCAAGGGAGCAGCAGCAAGATGGTAAGACCTAATAGTTCAATCTTTAACTTTCATATTTTCTGCCACAATTTTATGTGTATATTATATTTTGTTCTGACATATAATGAGTATGTTTGGTGATATCTCTTGGTACTGTATGTTAAATGATGTGCTTTTATAGCAAAATTAGGTTCTGCTCATATCACATTTGTTGTATATGTCTGGTACATAAATCTCCCAATGTATGCAACTATATGAAGGACCAATTGTCAATGCAGTGAAAAAAAGAAATAAATATATATATATATATCAATGAGTTTTGCCCAGATGTATACATTAGTTGCATTTGCCAGGGATATTTCTTGACATATACTACATGTATGTTATAGGTTTTCAATAGAGATGAGCAAATCTATTCGACGCTTTGTAGATTCGTATCGAATCTTGGAAATTTTCTTCTCCGAAGCGAATCCGAATTTTGTCGGATTCACTTCGTATTATTCGCAAACGTACGTAAATTTACGCATTCTGCGTGTGGCGGGAAAATGACGTTCCGCCCCCGCAAGAGCGGGAAAGTGTATATACACCCCCCTCAGAACTGGAAAAAAACAATAGTACGCTAAGAATTTGTATGCACTTTTGTACGCTCATGCGTACGTGTTCAAATAAGTTGGGTACCTTTAACAAGTGTACGTTCATTATTAGTGTGCAAATGTTCGCAAAACACCACATAATAACGTATAATTTGTACGCAGCTTCCTCGAATAGATTTATATTCGTTCGAATCTTGTGAAAATTTTGACGAATATTCGGCGAAGCAAATTTTGGATGATTCGCTCATCTCTAGTTTTCAACAAGTTTTTTTGTCAAGTTTTCCAGTATTTGTGTCAAGACTAGTTTATTCTACAGCTCAAAATGCCAATAACCTAATCGATCCCATTAAAATAAATGGCATCAAAAAGTATATGTTTGGATCCACTGGTAAAATTTTTAGTCACATCTGCCATGGCTCCATTATGACCCTAGTGTGAATAAAGCCAAATGAAGATGCCTGGTTTTGTCCGGTTAGAATTTCCTGGCATATATGCAGGATGTACACCACAAGCATGGTCTGAACACAGCTTTCAAGGGAGTATCCCATGATGTAAATGGGACATCATATGGTACGTGGTAATCTCTTTCTAGCCTCACATGGATCCAGAGATCTTCCCATTCATTGCTCTAATTGCTCTGCTAGATTTTTTTCAGGCTGAGAGGGTTATCCTTTCTGCAGCAGTTCAGGGGTATCTTCTTTCTCAGGGGTGTCCTTTCTGCTGCAACTATATCTGCATACTGTTACAGCCTCTAACAGTTGTGTGGTTAGAGGCAGTTAAAAAATGCAACTGAGCATAGGAGTCCATCTCAGAGATGTTACTGAGGTGGACAGAGAAATATGGAAAACAGCAGGTGGCGCTATACATATACCTTTTATTGAATAACTTAAAGGGTTATACATAAAGAGGTTGTCTCACTTCAGTAAGTTGCATTTATCATGTAGAGAAAGTTAATACAAGGCACTTACTAATGTATTTTTATTGCTTCCTTTGCTGGCTGGATTCATTTTTCCATCACATTATGCACTCCATGTTTCCATTATTACAGACCACCCTGCAATCCATCAGTCGTGCTTGCACAATATACGAAAACGCACTAGCCTATGTGCGCTTCCATGGTCCCGACCACCAGAGAGGCTGATGCTTTTTCCTATAGTGTGCAAGCACAACCACCACTGATGGATTGCAGGGTGGTCTGTAATAATGGAAACATGCAGTGCATAATGTGATGGAAAAATTAATTCAGACAGCAAAGGAAGCAATATGGATAATAACAATACATTAGTAAGTGCCTTGTATTAACTTCCTCTACATGATAGAGAAGTGAGAGAACCCCTTTAATGTTCAATTACATGCAATTACAAAAGTATGAATATTTTAAGTGGGTTAAAACCTTCATAGTTTTCATGAGATTTGAGTACCATACTAAGTACTATACTAAGATATAAGGTCTAGGGTGTGACTATGGTCTAATAATTCCTATCATTTAAACTCCTGTACATTATTAAATCTAGGTGTATTTTAGCTAGTCACTAGCACCAGCCCGAGAGCAGAGTCATCTAATAATTACCATTGTGTTTGTGAATGTTACATTGAATAATACAGGTCTGATAAATATCTGTAATTTGTATATTCTTTATTAAACAGAATGTTCTCGCCCTACCTGTTATAGATTAAAAGATTATTTTAAAGGAAATGTCTGCTTTAAATGGGTATTCTCATCTCAGACATTGGAGGCATGCATATAGTTAGGATATGTCCCCAATGTCTGATATACTTAGCGTGGAATCCGCAAAGTGCGGAATGGCGAACTGCACATGCACTGCCGCCCTCCATTCATTTCTATGGAACTGCCAAGAATAGCCGAGTGCTGGCTCGGTTATTTCCATAAGCCCTATAGAAGGATATGCCCCCATTGTCCTATAGGTGCGGGTCCCACCGCTGGGACCCGCACCCGCTGGGACCCGCACCTATATCGAGAACGGGGCCCCGAAAGTGCGCGGCCACCCTCCATTCATTTGTATGGGGCCGCCGAAAATAGCCAAGCACAGGCTCGGCTATTTCCGTTGGCGCTATAGAAATGAATGGGAGCGCTCCGCGCATGCGCGGCCCCGCTCCCATTCATTTGTATAGAGCCGACGTAAATAGCCGAGCCAGCGCTCGGCTATTCTCGGCGGCCCCATACAAATGAATGGAGGGCGGCCGCGCATGCGCGATGCGCCTTCCTTCACTATCGGGGCCCCGTTCTCGATATAGGTGCGGGTCCCAGCGGTGGGACCCGCACCTATAGGACAATGGGGGCATATCCTAGCGATATGCCCCCATTGTCCAAGATGGGAATAACCCTTTAAGCAAATCTTTACAAAATGTTGAGGCTGCAGAACAATTTAAAGCAATGAATACACCCTTTAATTCCAGTAGAATACCCAGGGGTGCACCACCAATGAGGCCAGGTGAGGCAGCACCAGGTTGGGGCAAGAGAGGGGCAGCGGAAGGACCATGGGCAATGAGCTCTGGAAAGGGGTAAACTTAAGAAACTGGCATTGGGGGGGCACCATTTTAGTTTTCGCCTCAGGCAGCAGAAAGGCTAGGTGCACCCCTGGGAATACCATACGTGACACTGCAGAAAAACTGGGGTTTACATACAGATTCCTCCATCAACTAAAGCTGATTGCAGGGTGGCCAAGTGGACACTCTTTACTCAACCTTAGGCCTCTTTCACACGAACGTTGTGTTTTGCGGTCCGCAAATTGCGGATCCGCAAAAACAACGGATGGCATCCGTGTGCATTCCGTATTTTGCGGAACGGAACAGCTGGCCCCTAATACAACAGTACTATTCTTGTCCGTAATACGGACAAGAATAGGACATGCTCTATTTTTTTTTTTAGGGCCACAGAAGGGAGCAACGGATGCGGACAGCACACGGTGTGCTGTCCACATTTTTTGTGGGTACATAGAAATGAATGGGTCCGCATTTTTCATGTGAAAAATGTGGATCGGAGCCCGCAAAAACAACGTTCGTGTGAAAGAGGCCTTATACTGGAGAACTCTCAATCTTAGTTGATTTTAGTCCTGACCAAGGTGCAGTTAATGTAGAATGTAATCCATTAGAAGACAAGGCGAATCGGTGTACACACTTTTAATTTTTTCTTGATATGGAGTGTGTACATTTGCGCTTTTAATTAAAGCAGGTTCAACACCCAATGGCCTAAGTAGGTTTCAAATTCTTATCACAGTTTCGTGTATGCACCATGGCGCCAATTAATTGTGTGGGAGAGGGATTTTGGTTATGTGTGTTTGCAATAAATCTGAAATAAACGTTGCAATAACCATTTCAACTCCCCTAGATGTGTTACCTATAATTACCGGTAATGACTTCATCTTTCTTTGAGATATAATGATGCCACTTTTCGCTTACTGGATATATTTAATAGATAAGAAATGCATCAAATAATATAAGCTACACAAAATTCAGTCTATGTGTCAACAAGTTTTATTGAACCCTGGGGCTTAAATCTGACGTATAGGGAGCAAATGCCTGTGTAAATCCACACTCTATAGCGTCTAGATACTTTTTTTTAATTAAAACTAATTACTATTTAGTGCAGCCCGATGCTGTATGCTTAACATACATGACGGACAATCACATGCCATCAAATATGACCTAGTTCTCCTGCTATAGGATAATTCATTCAGTTTCAAAATCATATGAAGAGATAATGAAATAATTTACAAAGATAATGGGCCTCTGACATATAAACCTGTCATCTATGATTTCATGGTAACAGTATGCGCCCTTCGTACAGTGGGTTGGTTCTAGTTTTTCAAGTACCCTTATTAATGAGCATGCAGCACTGACAGGCTGAAGGATATTAGTTTTCCATTTCGGACAGCCTGTGTTCTATAAAGGGATTATTTGCTGTGGATTCTACGACGAAATCTGCAGCAATTTACAGAACAAACAAGGGTGTAACTACCATAGCGGCAGACCATGTGACTGCTATGGGGCCCAGGGCAAGAGGGGCCCAGTCTTAGCTAGATTCGTCATGGAATTTTACTGCAATGCACAGAGTAAAATCTGTGGTGAAACCAAGTGGGCCTATCTGCATAATGGAGCTTCAATTTGGGTGCCAGTTACACCCCATCTTGATCAAAGACCTGCACACAACTTCAAAAGAAAGCAATGACACCCCAGATGTAGAGCAGAAAACATGCATCAATTAATTTACACCACCAATTTTGTGATAAGGCATGTTGATATTGAGATTCACAATGGGTGAATTAATTGTCCCATATATGTATACTATATAATATATATTTATACAGTATATATCCTTTCAAGGCCTCATTCACATTTCTGTGTCCGTTTGACGGAAATAAAAAAATCTGTACATGTTTCATCAGTGAAGTTGTCTGTGAAGAATCAGTGTTTGGTCCGTATGTCCATTTTTTGTCCCTCCATGTGTCATTCGTATTCTATGGACACTGCTCAGCTGAAAATTAATTTCCAAAGCATCTCCTATCAGTGGTAAGTGAAAAACAAATGCAACACGGATGCCATCCGTGTTGTGTCCATGATTTTCATGGGCCTGTAGACTTCAATGGGTGTGCATGTCTCTGTGATTTTTTCACTGAACCATGGTCATTAAAAAATACTGATACATACATTAAAACCAATGGGTACATGTGCTGTCTGCGGAAAATATGGACAGCACACGTCAGTGAGAAACAGAATTGTGAATGAGACCTAAGGGGTATTCCAGCAATTCCACAGAATAGGGGATAATTATAAGACCTCGTTCACATTTCTGTTTTTCACTGATGTGACAGCACACATGCCCATTGATTTTAATATATTTGTGCACACATTAGTATTTTTTTTACTGACTCTGGGTCAGTGAAGAAATCATGGAGAAATGCACTACTTTGAAGTCTATGGGTCAGTCAAATTCACAATTTTTTGGGGGTAGTATCTCTTCTTGCAGAGAGAGTGCCTTATAGGCCATACATATTCCAGTGGAATTCTGGGAAGAAAGGAATGCAAATGAGCTCTTAAGCTCTGCCTCGAATGCCACCAGATGTAAGGCATCTATCCTATAAGTCAATCCCTTTAAATAGGCCTTGAGACATGACTCTGATATTAAATAAGCCAGCACGTCAACTGAAGACAACTGTTTTGGGGTGATTGCCCCTCATCAATGCAGAGCAGAGAGTACTGGCTTAACTGTGTTAGAGGCCGGTATTTAGGGGCTACTATCTCTCCTTGGGGAGAGAGCGCACCCAGTTAAGCCAGTACTCTCTGCTCTGCACTGATGAGGGGAAATCACCCTGAAACAGCTGTCTGCAGATGAGATGCTGGCTTATTTAATATGCCTTACATCTGGTGGCATTAGAAGCAGAGCTTGTTAAGAGCTCATTTGCACAACACAGAGGGCATCCATGTTTAGTCTGTTTTTCACTGACCACTGATAGGAAATACTTTTGAAATTAATTTTCAGCTGAGAAGTGACTCTGCAAAACGGATCCCACACGAAGAGCAAAAAACAGACACACGGACCAAACACAGATGCTTCAGAGACATCTTCACGTTTGAAACACGGACTGATTTATTCATGGATGTTAAACGGACACAGAAATGTGAATGAGGCCTTAGATTATTGCGGGTCCTACCAATGTGACCCCCATCGATCACAAGAATGGCGCCACGTACTCTGGGCCTCCCTTCCCAAATGAATGGAGTGACAGGTCGATCATGCACTCTTCTGATATATTTATCTGTATCTGTCCTGTACTCTCATAGAGATGAATGGAGCGACAATGTGAATGCTTGACTTGCTGTGCCGTTCATTTCGGGGGGCCCTGCACCTGTTCCCTTGATCAGTGGGGGTCCTACTGCTGGGATCATGTGGATAGGGGATAACACTTTAACATATCTACAGTCCATATAGGTTTATATTCTTATCTACCTTCTAACCATCTGCCCTTCTGGTAATCAGTCTTCTAATATCTGCCTGTTGGTTTCCATGGTACATCTACTGAGAGCAAGTAGCAAAACTTCTACTGAGATGAAATTGCTGACCTAGTCTAGCCTCCTTGATTGAAGCTAAATCTGATTTTGTTCCACAGGTCAGATTTAATTGGGTGAGTTAGAGATTTTTTTTTTAATGTATTTATTTTTTGTGCCTCTCTGATGGGCGGAAATGGATAAAATGCTCAAAAATGAAATAAGTGTATTTGTCTTAGCATTAGAAGGATGTGGAAAAAGCTGATAATTGTTTTTATAATCCTCTAGAAATGTTCAAGTAGTAATTATGCCAAATGAACGCTGCTGGGAATTTGTTCTTTCTGATGTCTGAAGGGATTCTTCAATATTACAGAAATGTTGAAGGCATCGTAATATTTCAAATGGTTGGTAAATCTACTTTCAAAGGATTAGTCCGCACAAAAGCGGCAGAGTGAAAATAATTACACGTTTAGCTTGAGCTGTTGGATACTGACAAACAGTAATGACGTGTGCAATGAGACCACACAAATTTACTGAGTGCAGGCTGTGTTGTTTTAAGTGGAACGCTGGAATGCAACTGAGGGTGACATAAAAGTATTCTCTATTTTTATATTCCGTGAGCCCAGGGAGGGTTTATTGAGCTTGGCGACAGTTCGGACTGAGCTGTGTATGCAGGAGGATTTTGGGGGCAATGATTCATATGTCTGAAAATAGATGCTCTCCTGATAAACTGTCTGGAATTTACCACCTGAGCTGAGAAATCAACATGTCCCTGTAAAAATAATAGACATCACAGCAGAAGAAAGTTCATGGCAGAATTTTCTAGGAAGAATCATTGAAGTCTGAGACAGTTTGAAGCTTAGTTCTGGGATGTTAGACATTTGTGAGCTGTGGGAGGAATTACTTTTTTTTTTTTGTTCATTTTCATCACAAAGCTCACATTCAGTCTGGTTATAAACTTTCATTTGTATTTCTGTTTCA
Organism: Rhinella marina; assembly: GCA_900303285.1. NCBI lineage: Eukaryota > Metazoa > Chordata > Amphibia > Anura > Bufonidae > Rhinella > Rhinella marina. Next base: position 50,365 of record ONZH01000610.1, on the reverse strand, counting down.
ATAATATCCTCTTTTGTCATACTGTACAGCAGCTTTTTAAATAGTCGCAAATATTGTTGCAGTCTTACTCCAGTAAAGGGGTGGTGCAGGAAGTGGAATAACATCTCAAGACGGTAGTAGACAAGATACACCAAATTTATGAAATATCATGTTACATTTGATAATTTTGCTGCAAATTTTGGCAATGCAAACTTTTGCAAAAATTCTCCTCATGAGAAATTTCTCCCAATGTGTCTTCATTGTGTAGTCGACCAAAAGTCACTCTGGATTCCAATGAGACTCACGTTGGGACTCTCATAGGAATAGACAAAGAAACTGACAGCTTTTGACAGCTCCTTAAGGAAATGAAAGGTGGAATCTGATTGGTTTCTAGGGGCAACTAAGCAACTTCTACTTTACACCAGTTTGATAAATGACTCGAAACATTTACTTTTGCCAGAGTGCTAAATTGGAGTGATGAAATGGTAAACTTGGCAGCATTTTAAACCACAATATGATGTTTAGTGTATACACTGGGTCATCATCTGATGATCCATATGTTTAATGTGCCCATAAACTTTCATTACAAGGGCATATGATGAAAGAGTATTCTGTAAAGTATAACTGACGTTATGGTAATTGTTGAAAGTATGGAAAGATTTAAAGAGTACCTGTCACCAAATGCAATGAAATCTGACAGCACCATGTTGTAGAGCAGGAGAAGGTGAGCAAATTGAAATATTTATTTGTAGGAAAAGATTCTGCCAAACCTGTCATTTATACATTTAGAATATATCTTTGCTTTTTTCACTTCCTGTAAAACATATTGGTATAGGAGGGAGGAGTTGTTATCAGTGATTGATAGTATTGTGTACATGTGTAGAGATAGATAGCTGTCAGTCACTGATAACCCCTCCTTCCTGTACCGATAGGTATTCTAGGCTGCAGATATAAATATATAAATCACACGTTAAATACATAAATTACACGGAAACGGAATTGTTTCCAGCAAAACTATGTATCTAGCTGCTCAGCTCCTCCTGCTCTATACCATGGTCCTGTCAGATTTTTTGGTGACAAGTCCTCTTTAAGAAAATGGTTAGATATCCCGTAAAGCACAATATACATGTTAATATAGAATGTTGATCTATTTTTATTCCCAAAGGTAATCAGGAAGCAACCCCCCCCTCCTTTTTAGGGTAAATTGGGTCTTTGCTATTTAAAGAGGACCTTTCACCGGTCCTAACATTACCATATAAATACCTGGCAGTGTAGGGCATACTGATGGGATGTCATATCACTTATTATTTTGATCTATGCACTGTTTCATTCCCCCGCTGTGCCCCCCGTTCTGGTTTCCCACCTGGTATGTAAATTCATACCATCAGTACAGAGAGGAGGAGATGGCCATGTTTCTCAAGGAGCGTCTCCTTCTCCCTGGCTGTAATGTTCTCCACTGCGATTGGACCACTCACAGCCAGGGAGAAGGAGACGCCCCTTGAGAAACACGGCCATCTCCTCCTCCCTGTACCGATGGTATGGATTTACATAACAGGCGGGAAACAGCAGGGGAATGGCAGCACACTGAAAAAATAGTGATATCACATGCCATCAGTATGCCCTACACTGCCAGGTATTTATATGATAATGTCAGGACAGGTGAAAGGTCCTCTATAAAGGGTGACTATTACCTTCCCCTAGATCATCTGAACTACGTAACTATAAAAGGTTGAACCCATTGTCCCATTAAGTGTCTGATCGGTGGGGGGTCTGATCAGTGGCGTCCATTCCGATCATGTGAGCAGTGGTGTGTGTTCCCCATTTGAAAGGAATATCAGCCACACATGCAAGCTTCCACCCAATTTAGGTCTATGGGACTATCGAAGATAGCCAAGTTTTTGTACTTGTTTTTTACTATCTCTGGCAATCCCATAGTTTAAAAGGATGGCAGACATACATGTGTATCTGCCTCTCCATTCAAATGAGTGGACAAGGGTCCTCATTCTCGTGATCGGCAGGGGCCCCAGCTGCCAGAACCCAATCAGACACTTAGATAGAGGATAATTTGTTGTAATGGGACAACATTCTTTTTTTTAACCAACTAACTATATAGCTATGACACGAGGTTGTATGTAACTTATAAATTAGATAAGAAATGAAGCATATAAGCAGTCAATAAATCAAGAGCCTATCAAATAGAAATAATGAACTTTCTATTTGGCTCCGTATAACGTAAACCATATGTATATTTGTATGTCTCTTTAATTTTATGATAGGGACTGAATACATTAAGAATTGTATCCCTCAGACTGAAGGTCTCATTATTATTTTACACATAAACATATGTCAAGCCAGAACTTCTCCTGTAGACGCTGAGGAATTATAAAATAGAAGTCTAAGTCATTACATAGTTCAGCAGAACAATATCCTATAAAACTCAAACCACCCTCAATGATTTTCTCGTCTAGAGATTAGGAGCACCATGGGGAGACTTTTAGGCTCTTGCTTGCATGAGAAAGTGAGGTCACACCCAGATCTATCACTGGTTTATGTGTTATCTTAATTTATGTTGTTTAATAAGCATTTGTGTTTTCACAGTTTTAACCTGTGAACCAAATAATGCTCAGCTCTCCTTCTGTAGTATTGGTTATTAAAAGGCGCCTCCATTTCCACTCAACATACAATTCTTTAGAATCAGTCACACAATCGAAATGAGTGTTGAACTTTGCACTGCCATGTAATTGATTCATTATTAAGAAAAAAGATGTTGATACAAAGTATTAGGAGAGACAGCTGAAATCACAGATCGTGTGTGTTCTGCACATGACTTGAAATGCATGGTGGTGTCATTATCTGTGCCTATAGCAGCAAAAGTACAAGGGTGTAAAAGAGGTTGCATTTGGAATTTTAATGGTTCTTCTGTGAACTTGTAAAACTTGCCTTGAGCCTAGATTTGTGGGAATCTATCAAGCAAGCTTTCACTTCGAAAATGGAGAACATATTGCAGCCTAAAGTTATCCAGTTTAAATGGGAAATTCTGTCCGTGAAACAAAAATGGGACTCTGGGTGAAATTTCCAGCTTGTCTCATTTCTGGAGCAATTGTGTGGCAAAAGGGGTTGTAAATGTCTGATGGGGCCCAAAGATATTACTTACCTCAATGACAAGAGGTCAGCACAGCTGGAGTACCGAACATTGCTGATCCCTGCTGTATAAGTATGAGAACAACTTTTCATGTTTTCTGTACCTCTTGAAGTAGTGACCACTATAAAAATGGTAAGGCCTGAAGGACCACGTTGTTAGGTATTACATTTTCCAATGACACTTGTTGGTCCATACGTACCGCAGACGTGTATCTGCAGTAGACTGCCAATAAAAAAGGGTAAAATATGCAATATAAGTTTATTACATAAAGTTAAATTGAAAAGTAAAACTGAGAGAATCCATTCTAATTCAAGGTGGATCTAAATCTGAATTTTTGGTGATTCAATTTGGGTGAATTTTGGTGAGAGAGAGAAATAATAAAAAAAAATAGACATGAATATATATTTTTTTTTAAAGTGAGAGACAAGAGAGAGAAAAGTCCTAGGAGACGAGTTGAGGAATGTTTTATTCAGGTAGAATTGATTTGGATCCAAATAGAATTGGTCAATTGATTTGGCCAAATTGAACTTTAAACATTTTGTTCATCTCTGTTCAAAAGCCTAGCTCCTTGGCTAAACAAATCTCCTATTGATACTCTTTTGGCATAATCTGGCTGATGGAAGTCTATAGACTTGTTAAACATATATAAGGAGATTTTCTAGCCTATACTCTGAAAATTTAATTCAAATGTGGTGTTAACCTAGCTGAAAAAATACAATAAAGATCAAGCCATTATTTTCTGGTTATGATGACGGATGAAAGAAGTCCATCTCAATATTGTACATTATAAAAAGAAAGAAAAAGATGTCCCCCACTCGCATTGTGAATGCAAACTAGAACTTATCCCAAAATAACAGAAAGCCAACATTGGAAAACCATAATGAATAATTAAAGATTATAAGTAATTCATATCTTTAGTGCAATATACTGATAAGAACTCATTTACTGTGAAATGATTAGATAATTACCATCAAAATATCCTACTGAAGTACCACCAGCCTAAAAAAAATCACGGACAGATCTATTTTTTTTCACAACTACAGGAAAAAAAAGTGAATGTAAATAATGAGGCTTTTTTGGACCAACAGAATAAAAACCTTTACAAAGCTGCATTTGTAAGGCAGTGATACACGTGGGGGCATATTACACAGTGCTTTAAGTCACAACCAGTCTCTTGGTATATCAATTTGCAAATCTCCACATTGTAGACAAGTACTCTATGATATTTTTTTGTGGGTTCCATAGAACAAAACAACCCAACCAAAATGCTGAAACTAACATTGCTGTTATGGTACGATGTTGAAGTTTAAAAAACATATAGAACAGAATATATGACTGTATTTATAACTGGATATGATAACTTCTTCTTTTTTTTTTTTTTTTAAGTCTCCCAAGAAAGCAAAGAAGAAAACTGATGGAGCTGGTTCCAATGTGTTCTCCATGTTTGATCAAAGCCAGATCCAGGAATTTAAAGAGGTAATATTGGTGATGTTTGTAAATTAGGCTATTTATTTCTATAAGAAAAAACCTCTGTATAAACATTCAGAGTTAGAGGACCCAGGTACCTCAATGGCAGCCCTTGGCTTGTACACAACAAATACATAATAGGACAGTGTAGATGAGCCCAGAGAGAGAAAATTGTGTTACATAAGTCGGCCTCTAGGAAAATGGATGGAATAGTGAAGAACTACTGGTGCAATAGCGCATATATATAGATACATGCATATTTTTACTTCAATAAGCATTTCCACTCACAAAATGAAAGTAGCGCATGCTGCATTTTTTAAATTTGCATTTGTTTAATATGTCTTCAGACCTCCCAAGTGTCCCTCTTTTGGAGGGACAGTCCCTGTTTTTAACTCAAGTCCCTCTGCCCCTCTTTGCTCCTTAAATGTCCCTCCTTTCGATATGAGGTATACATTTGCATTATTACTAGAGATGAGCAAGCTTTTCAAAAGTTCGATTCGGCTGATTTGCCGAATTTTACAAAAAAAATTTGCTTCGTGACGAATTACTTTGCCACGAAGCGCATTTTTTTGTAAGTAGTGGGTGCAATGACAGGGAGCTGTGATAGCGCCGCCCCCGTCACTGTACCCCTCAGATGCCGCGTTCATACATCGCGGCATCTGAGTGCAAAAAAAGTGTAAAATCAACATTAAAAAAATTAAATAAAATCATACTTACCTCCTCCATTTGCTCGCAACGGGCCAGCCGCCGTGATCTTGCTTGAAGATCTGGTGCAAAATCTTGCGCGGCGCTAGATTACGTCATCACACCCTACGGCGTCGTGACGTCATACGTCACCAGGCATGGGATTTCGGCTGAGATCTTCAATCAAGATGGTGGCTGGTGGCCCGTCATGAGCAAATGGAGGAGGTAAGTATTTTTTTGTTTTTTACACTATTTCAGATTAAATCGATTCGCTTACACGAAGCACGAGGAAATTCGGCTTCTAGGCCAATCGAATTTATCCTGAAATTCGGATCGAATTCCACTTCGTGGGATTCGATTCGCTCATCTCTAATTATTACATTCACATTATTGACCCAGAAAGTGTTTCTTTGGTTCTTCTCTGTATATTAGAGACTATTTTTGTTATATTTTTTCATTATTTAATGCAGTTGGGATTTTAGAAATTTCTATATTCAGATTATTGAAGTGTATAGATCTGCAGAAAAAATGGATCTATCACACATTGAACCATAAGTGTTCCTCTTTGACCATCCAAAAAGCTGGGAGATATGTGTCTATATAACTAGTGTAATAGAGTAACTTGGTAATTAGACGCTTAAAAGTGTGAATGTAATACTGATGAAAAATATATTTGCATGAAAGAGGTCTAAAAGCATGTAAAAACCTTAAATATTAGGGAGCGTTTCACTGAATCTCATGTCCGGGGGGAATTCTGGCTCATTTTAGCCCATGCTGAATAGGCTCTAGTAAAGAAGTAGATATAGCCTGCATTGACTCTGGACTTGAGGAGGTCAAGTATTTTCGAGCTATAATGGCATGTTACACTGGATAAAATTATTTTTTAGATTAAAGCAACCATTTTATAGTTTATTCAGATCACATAAGGTTGTAGTCTGCAGATGCGTTTCTAGATTATGTTCATAAACCGTTGGACTAATGGGAGAAATAATTTAGTGATGTACATTTACTGCACTGTGTCATTATAGCTTTGGGTATTGTCGTCTATTCAACTCCAGTAGAGAGTTAATGCTGGCTGTATCTAATCGTATATTGGAACCCATCCAGCAGCATATTGTGCCTAGTATTAATTTAGTTGAAGGAACTTCGGGTGGGTTAATTGTATTTTAATTAAACCCCTTGTCAGGATTCATTAGCATACTAAACGTGGGTAATTCACAGAGGCTTTGTTTGTTGCTTATTTTTAAGTGAAAGTGAAATGTGTCACAGTGTGTAAGCGAGGATCAGAGAGGATGGGAGATCCTGCGGATCTTACTAATGCTGTGCTGTTTCCTTGTCACTAGGCCTTCACCATTATGGACCAGAACAGAGATGGCTTCATTGATAAAGGAGACCTGAGAGACACATTTGCTGCTCTGGGTAAAAGAAAAGTGATATCTAAATCAAATTCACATGCTCAAGTATGTAGGAAATGATTATACTTAAACTGAAGCTGCGTGAGTCAAAGGAGATATGTCAAAGTCAGTGAGCCAAAAGGGAAGTCTGCCAAACTGATTTAACGTGATCCTCTTGTTTATGGACTTGGAACCTCTAAGTGTTTAGTGAAGCACAGTTTAACTTGTTACATTTTGCTACAATACAGTTACATACTAGTTATATTTTGTGACTCTTTGTACCTAGAGAAGAGTAGCCGCTGCCTATAATTCTCACTATATACCGTTGGCCAATGATACATTTCATTTGACAAAATCTTCTGTACATATAAATGCTAATAAACAGCAAACTGATACATTTTGGATGCTTTCTGAAACAAAGCTGTATTGAAACCAGCCACTAACACTGATGATGACATACACTTTGGCATTAATGTTGTAGATACTATCAGCTATTAGCCCTTAAAGGAGTGTTCCAGGATTTCAATACTGATGACCCATTCTCGAGATAAGCCATCAATATCTGACCGGTGGGGGTCCGACACATTTACAATAATCTGCACTAGAAAATTGGCCTAAAATATAACTGCAATCCACGCCAGCTTCTAGCTAGGTTTTATTTTATTTGACTTTGCGGCTCACCCCTTTGTTGCTATGGATAAAGGTTCTCTGATTTATAGCTCACCCCATCAATCTTAAATATCTTACACTCTAAATGTAGACAGGCACGCTTCACTTAGAATATGTCAATCACCGTTATCTATATTCACATTTATTTATCAATAAAAATATATAAAAAATATAATAGAAAAAAATTACAGCATGCATGTGCATTAATGGTTAAAAACATAAATTAATGCACAGTATCCCCTTATTTCTTGCTGCATATAATGTTGGTTTTAGTTTCTGGCTCCCAGACATCACAGATGTGACAAATTTATTAAGAGACCTGCGCCTCTTAATAAATTAGCCACATCTTATTCCGTCAAGGTTTTTACTAAGACTGGCATGTGAAACCACCTATAAAATAGTAGACATCTTACAGTTATAACAGTCTCCTTTCAAATAGAGTTGAGGTATATGTCTAACAAATAGACACCTTTATATATTAGCAGGTTAGCAGGCATTATTCATATGCAGGGGTGCACCTAGCCTTTCTGCTGCCTGAGGAGAAAACTAAAACAGCGCCCCCCCCATGCCAATTTCTTAACCTAACCCCTTTACCACAATGAAAGCGCTCATTGCCCATGGCCCTTCTGCTGCCCCTCTCTTGCCCCTACCTGGTGCTGCCTGAGGCGATTGCCTAACTGGGCCTCATTGGTAGTGCGTCCCTGTTCATACGTACCACACCCTGGTATTACTCGCACTTTAAAATAAATAACAATCATAATTATTATATACTTATTTACATACAATGAAAGCAAAAAAAAAGAGGAAAATATACATAGGATACAGAAAAGTCTGGTCTAGATCATGGACGGTCTTCTTAAAGAGATGGTGGCTCTTTGGAAAGTTCCACTGTATATCAGAAGTGATTTGACAATTTATTCACTTCAAAATAATTACCATATTTTTCGCTTTATAAGACGCACTTTTTCCCCCCAAAAGTAGGGGGAAAATTACGGGTGCGTCTTATAAAGCGAATACAAGTGAGCGCTTCCATTATGGAAGCGCTCACTTGTATGTTTTAGCTGCGGCACCCCCATCAGGCCTCAGATCAGCCCACCCAGCCCCATAACAATAAAATAAAAACCTCTCTTACATGTCCTGTGCCGCAGCTCCTCTCTGGGTCCGGTGCTCCTCTGGCTTCCCAGGCTGGTGCTGCACTGTCCTGACTGCGTACAGCGTCAGGACGTAGTGCGCGCACTCTGACCTGACGCTGCACACAGTCAGGTGACAGTGCAGCGCCGGCCTTAGAAGCCAGAGGAGCGCCGGACCCGGAGCGGAGGCGCGCCGCGGCCCAGGACAGGTAAGAGAGGTTATTATTTTATTGTTATAGGGCTGGGTGGGCTTATCTGAGGTCTGATAGGGACACGCTGGGCTGATCTGACGTCTGATGGGGGCACACTGGGCTGTTCTGCGGTCTGATGGGGGCACACTGGGCTGATCTGAGGTCTGATAGGGACACACTGGGCTGATCTGAGGTCTGATGGGGGCACACTGAGCTGTTCTGAGGTCTGATGGGAGCACACTGGGCTGTTCTGAGGTCTGATGGGGGCACAGTGGGCTGATCTGAGGTCTGATGGGGCACAATGGGCTGATCTGAGGTCTGATGGGGGCACACTGGGCTGTTCTGAGGTCTGATGGGGGCACACTGGGATGATCTGAGGTCTGATGGGGGCACACTGGGCTGTTCTGAGGTCTGATGGGGGCACACTGGGCTGTTCTGAGGTCTGATGAGGACACACTGGGATGATCTGAGGTCTGATGGGGGCACACTGGGCTGTTCTGAGGTCTGATGGGGGCACACTGGGCTGTTCTGAGGTCTGATGGGGGCACACTGGGCTGATTTTGACCCTCATAACTTTTTTATATTTATGTTTATGGAATTTTATTAGGGCTCTATCTTAGCGGGGGCAATCTGTTGTTTTTATTCATACCATGTATGACATTTTTATCAATTTTTATTATTTTTCTTAGGTGGTGAAGCAACAAAAAAAAATGCAAATTTTCAATTTTCTTGTTACAACATTCACAGGATAAATACATTTATATTTTAATACTTCAGGTATTTACGGAAGCAGTAATGCCTATGATTTTTTTTTTTATTGTTTATTTATATTTATTATTAACATGGAAAATGGGGTGGTGATTAGAATTTTTATATTTTAAATATTTTTTACACTTTTAAAAACTTTTAATCCCCCTAGGGATCTTTTGAATTACCCTTGTAGTCTATGAGAGATTCCCATTTCCTAGGAACATCGCTGTGGCAGGCCTTGGATCCTTCCCTATATCTTAGAGAGAGGCAGCCACTGGAAGCTTGTTGGAAAAGATCTCTCAGATGCCGTGGTCACAACTGACCACAGCATGTGTGGAGTTCAAAATAATAATAACCCCAATCACCGACATTGCCACTAAGTATCTGCTGTGTAGAACAGCAGAAACTTGGTGGCTATCGTTTTATATATATATATATATATATATATTGTTTTCAGTATATATATATATATATATCGTTTTCTACGCCTGTTTTAAAGGGGTTGTCCGAGTTATTTTTTGTCATTTGTATGCTTCTAACTAATCAAATAAAAGAGCTTTTCCAGCACTTTATGCTTCTAAACTTGCTGGTTTCTCAGATTTCACTTAGGGTCACATGACCTGTGATTAGGGATGAGCGAACTTTTGAAAAGTTCGGTTCGGTTCGATTCGGCGAACTTTCGTGAAGTTCGGATTCGTACGAACCGAACCTAAAACGAACCTTGCTATAACGGCTGAATAATTGCAGCTACAATAGTGGGAGTCTGATAGGGTATAGTTTCGTTTAGTTGCAGTTGCTATTACAATGAAAAAAGGGGAAAAAATCAAAGTGCAAAATAGTGAAACCTCAGCCAGGTCGACAACATTTGACAGCATTGAAGATGTCCGCTGGAGCAGTCCATGTCATGCCAGAGCACCAAAAACACACGGTAGATCGTGGCACCAGCCCAAGAATAGGCTGCGTTGAAGTCGATGCGGTCTCAGTGACATCACAGGTCAGAAGACAGACAGGCGTACCATTTAATTAGACCTTGTGCACCCCAGAACAGGTACACATTAGCCAAGGTGTAAGTGATTACACGGGACATAGGACACAAAGTGCAAGTTGGCAACACCGGTAGCATTGCCTTGGACCCAGTAGGGTGGAAAACAGACATTTGACAGTGGAACCAGCAGCAGTAATAGTACTGTATTGGACCCAGTATGGTTGAGAACAGACAATTGACGGAGGAGGAGGAGGCAGCAGCACTTGATTGCACCCAGGCCAGTATGGTTGAGAACAGACAATTGACGGAGGAGGAGGCAGCAGCACTTGATTGCACCCAGGCCAGTATGGTTGAGAACAGACAATTGAAGGAGGAGGAGGAGGCAGCACTTGATTGCACCCAGGCCAGTATTGTTGAGAAGAGACAAGTTGAGGAGGAGGAGGAGGCAGCACTTGATTGCACCCAGGCCAGTATTGTTGAGAAGAGACAAGTTGAGGAGGAGGAGGAGGAGGCAGCACTTGATTGCACCCAGGCCAGTATTGTTGAGAAGAGACAAGTTGAGGAGGCAGCTTCAGCAGCTCTTGATTGCACCCAGTATGTTTCCAAATAGACAATTGACGGTGGGGGCATTAGTAGGAGCAGTATTCTTTTGGACCCAGAAGGGCCTAGTACAGAGAACTGAAGTTGGAAGCTAAGAATATGCACGCTTGTAAAAATCAGTTTTTATACATGACAAAATGTTGATGTAGAGTTCAGCACAGGACAGTCAACGTTAAAAAAAACCCTCTAACATCACAGCTAGTCTAGTGGGATACGGATACGGTTAAATAGACAGACAACCTCACCCACAGAATCCATGAGGTGAAGAAAGGGCATTTAAAAAGGCACAGATTCAAGAAGGCTTTACGCCAGTTCCATTATCCAAAAATACGTGTCCAATTTTCATGAAATGGACACCTCACTGGCACTCGCTTTACAAATTGACGCAACTACTCTGGTGTCAAACCTGTTGAATCTGGGCCTATGGCTGTTGGCGAGACATATATATATATATCTTTGTTACACCAGTTTGATGTCCTAACCGAGTGCAGCGCCCAACCCAATGGATGTATGCTTTTGTGTTTTTTGAGTAATAATCCCTTGTATCCTGGTCTATTCTGTGAAAAAAGTACAGTTTTGCGTCGCCGTTGTTATTTTAACCAGATTCGTTATGAACTTTCTCAAAGTTGGGTTCGGTGACGAACCGAACTTTTAGCAAAGTTCGTAACGAATCTGGTTCGTTGCGGTTCGGTTCGCTCATCCCTACCTGTGATGTCAGCTTTTCTGCCTGCCCTTCTCATATTCATGCACAAGCAGATAAGAGTCAGTACACGAGACATCACAGTGCTGGCCACGCCCCCTTCACGGGTCACTGTGCTGGTCACGCCCCCTGCTCTGCCGTCTCCTGCTCTCTGCTCTCTCCCTGGATTCTTTCAGATAAAACATTAACCCCTTCAGCCAGAACACACACAGGGCTCAAGGCTTTACAACAGTAGCTACAGACAATGAGAAGACATTCCTATAGACACAGAGCTGACACTGGAGGAGTTCTGCAGAGTATTGCACAAGAAAGGTAGGGGGAAGGTCCTGTGTGCATCAGTAATGTCATTGTACAGTTGAGACTTGTAGTTCTACACATACAACATGCTGCTGAGTTTCCTAGCAGGCAGACATTTCACTCAGGGCAGACTTATTCACTCCCTTTGCAGAGCAGAGGGAGGGGCAGGGATTGTTGTTACTGCAGGTAAACAAAGGCCAGAAGAGAACCAGGGAAATGAGGAAATATAGATTTGTTTTTGCCTAAAACTTGCTTAAAGGGATTCTCCGAGTTATATATATTGATGACCTATCCTCAGGATAGGTCATCAATATCAGATCGGCGGGGGTGAGACATCCGGCACCCCCGCCGATCAGCTGTGTGAAAAGGAGGCGAGCGCCATATCAGCACTGCATCCTCTTCACTGTTTACATGCTGGCCGACACAGGGGTAGTGGTGAGTAGGTGTAATTACACCTCACCGCCCTATTCATTTCTATGGTAAGAATCGCTCCCATACAAGTCTATGGAAGCGATTCTTCCCATAGAAATGAATGGGGCGGTGAGTTGTAATTACACCTACTCCCCACTACCCCTCTGTCGGCCCGCATGTAAACAGTGAAGAGGAGGCAGCACTGATAGGGCGCTCGCCTCCTTTTCAAACAGCTGATCGGCGGGAGTGCCGGATGTCAGACCCCCGCCGATCTGATATTGATGACCTATCCTGAGGATAGGTCATCAATATATATATAACTCGGAGAACCCCTTTAACTTAGTTATATATTACTGCCCATCAGATTTACAGTAATATATTTTTTTTTTTCATAACTCGGACAACCCCTTTAAGCTTCAAAAATGGAAGCTCGGAAGCTGTCTTACATTTACAACTGGCACTGGAACTGTGCCTCTACAGAACTTTGGCAGATCTCCCGCCAGCTATGGGGCTTTATTAAGACCGGCATCTAAAACGCTGGTCTTAATAAATGTGCCCCTCTGTGTCTATAGCTCAGTGTACTGTATAGGAATGTATTAGATGTTTTTAGTGTGAGATATAAAATGATAATTACACTCATAATGATCTGCTTAAGTACCATTAGCCTAAAAAAAAACTTAATAAACACTATTTTTTTCATGGACACTGGAAAAAAGTGCCCTTTTTTATGTACTATCCAGGAATTTATGGACAGTTGGCGACCCTAGTATGATGGCTCTATTATTTTCTTGATAGGCGTATATAAAGATGTCTAAAGACAATCACTGCACTTATCAGTGTAATGTGTGATAATCTATGTGAGTAACTCACTCGGCCACTCTCTGGCCGCAATGAATTGTCTGACAGAAAAAGTCAAGCAAGGCTGTTTGCCATGCTAAAAGTCCAAACCAAGGAGGAAGTTAAAGAGACAGGACAGGAAGTGGTAGACATGGAGTGACCTAAGTTTGTTGTGTATAAATTCAACTTTCTCCTCCCTTGACAAGTAAGATTGTCAGGGAGGAACACTTCCTTCCCAACAATCGCTTGGTACATTGTAAAGGTGCCTTAACAGTATGCAGTTAGTTCCAGCATGTTATCTTTTAACATTTTTAAGCAGATGGGACAGAGATACTTTTAATGGGATGCATCTATCAGAAAAGGTTATTAAAAGAAACACAACATTCACATTCAATATTTTGACTTTTTAAAATTTGCCACTGAAAATAAAAGGGGGTTATGTCACGACTGATGTAAAATGAAAATCAAATATCATATAGTACATGACAATCTCTTTATAACAAAGCTAGAACCAGCCCTGTACCTCACATGGATCCAGAGATCTCCACATTAATTGCTCTAATTGATCTGCTAGATGTATTTCAGGCAGGCAGCTCAGAATGTTCAGGGGACATGTACTTTCTGCTGCAGCTCTCTCCCTCCAACTGTCATAGCTTCTATGCCCTATTAAACAGATAGACAGACCCAAACGAATCATATATTGCTGACCTATCTTGATGAATCAATCTCATGAAACAGGACAACTACTTTAATGACAGACATACTGTAGATTTGCGGCATACATTTGGTGGCACACAAGGCTAAATGTGATGTGAACTTAGCCTTAGAAAGTACTAAGCTGGATATGATTCTTACTCATTCTTTTCTTTTTATTCAGGTCGTATCAATGTAAAGAGTGAAGAACTGGATGATATGGTGAAGGAGGCACCTGGGCCTATCAATTTTACTGTCTTCCTTACAATGTTTGGTGAGAAACTTAAAGGTACGACCATAAGCATGCAAAAGACAATTCTCAGTGGTTCAGATTTAGGAAAATGCATGAATGCATACCTAGAATTAATTTTACAAGTAACCTATCAATAAAATAAGTCTGACCATGAATTGGTTTTACAAGGGAATGTCTGAGTAAGAACTTGCTGAAACAAGTAAGAAAACATCTACATGATGCTCCATGCCAAAGTGGTAGACGACATAAGCAAATTATAGTGTCTCACTGCCATGTTGCCCTTCAAATGTCTTTGATACTTAATTGCAGCTAACATGTACAACAATGCATTACACAATGGATCTGTTTCATGACTGATTTTACATCAGGTAATATAGACTTCTAAGCATTTAACCATACTAATATGCATGCAACCTCCTAAAACAGCTGGTAGGACTCACATCCAAGTTCGTAGCTCTACAATATATTATGAATATATATTACAAGACACTCAGAACCATCAAGTACAGACCCAGATTTACTCTAAATTCACAATTTCTCTAGTGGCCCTTAAATCACCTGATGTCATTGATAGAAGTCTAGGGGCATGAAAGGAGTTCTATATAGGGTACCACAAGCTACAGGCATGAAAAAGAAATCCTTTGTTCAGGTCATTGCTTGGGGTTGCATTTTTCAGATTATACCTGTGGTGTCTTCTGATGTAAAGCCTGAAGATTATGAAAGGAATCAGTTTAATATTGGGTGTATTCTTTATGAAGCACAAAGCTTTCCTTTGGTCCTATCTTGTCTTGTATTACAGTTAAAACCGAGAAATATATAAAAGAATCTTATCTACATGTCTCAGGAGCTGAGCCATGTTTCCCTCCTCCTCACAGCCCTGGGATAAGCTCTAGGACAAGTGGCTGGAGCAGGAACCTCCCTGCTGTCTAGTGAGCAGTAATACAAAAAAAAATGCCCCCTCAGTTGGTCTTAAGCTGAAGATGGAACTGATCAGCAGGTGATCAACTCCTTTGTTCCCTGCAGGATTTCTACAAGGCTGAATAGAAAGAGCTGCAGATTGACAAACAGCGACGCCAACTATATTTCTTGTTTACTTTTAGCATTTCCATCTAGGTTTAGTGTTCCTGTAAGGGGGAAACAAATGGATTTTTCAGAAATACAAAAGCATGGCTGTTTTTTTTTTTTTTTTTTTTTAGAAAAACAATGGCATGCCTATCTACAGGTTGTGTGTGGTATTGCAGATCAGTCCCATACACTTCAATTGAGCTGAGCTGGAATGCTAGAGGTGGACAGTTGTGGCACTGATTTTGGAAGAAAGCAGTCATGTTTTTCTAATTCTGGACAACTCATAAATCTGAAAAACATCAAGAACCAGTCTATGTAGGATATTTATATCAGAAATATAAAGCTCTATAAAGAAATAAACCAGATCACAAAACTGCATAAAGTATCATAAAAAGTGAAGAGACTTTGAGCTGGCCATACATACAATAAATTATTGGAGTGAGGCTGATTGGGCATTGGTTTGGATTTCCACATTCCTGTCCTTTCTAGCTGTAGGAAATAAGATGTAGTCCCCTTTCAACATTAAATGGGTTGTTTCACATGGAACATTAGTGGCATATTGCTAGGATATGCCACCAATGCCATTCCAGATCCCACCTCTGGGATCTGCACCTACCTCTATAATGGAGCACCCACAATTTGGAAGATCGCACTGCACATGTGCGGCCCCTCTCCATTTATTTGGGAGCGCTGAAAATAGCAGCATTCAGAAGTCCCATATAAATGAAAGGAAAGCGCTCTGTCCAAGCCACTCACTTTTAAGAAACTGCCAGAAATAGCTGTGCCTATGCTTGGCTATTTTCGACACACCCATAGAAATGAATAGAGGGCAGCCGTGCATTTGCAGTGCACTCTCCTGAACTTTGAGCACTCTATTCTAAAGATAGGTGCAGGTCCTAGAGATAGGACTCACACCCAACTGACATTCGTGATGTATCCCAGCAATATGCTATCAATGTTCCAGGTGATGCACCATTCTTTAAATGCACAAGATTGGTGCATTACATACTATGATACCACAAGGTGATGTTTCCAATATCTAGTCATAATTTCAGGTCCAAACTTATATGTGCATTTCAAACTTGGCTTAGATGACTATATGGCTGTCTCCACTGTGTGGAGATGTTGGCATTTCTTGGATGAATGCTCGAGTTATTCATATACTATGATGACCACTATGGCGCTGAAGCACAGACAGGTGTTTTTGGTTCAATCCAGCTTTGTCAATTCTGAATTAAATGTAAGAAGCTTGTTGTATAATCTTCTTACATGATTTAACACAGATCATTAGCTGGCTTCAGAATTGGCAGTGATTTCTTTAAAGCAGGAGGAAGGGATGTCATTTAGAAAGGATAACATATTTAATTATAATATGCATATTGTTTAATGCTTCTTGAAGTCTATGTGCTCATAAAACTGTTCATAGTCAATATGGAAAAAATAATGACAGCCATAATGGCATATGCAGAGTCCTTGTACAATGAAGAACTATAAAACTCTGTCGACCATGGCTGTGGAAATATCATATGGTTATTGCTGGATATTTATGTCAGTGAGAGGAATACAATGAATGGTGCTCAGGACCATTTACTACTAGGAGACACAAACCAGAAAATTGACAGTGGGGAGATTGAACTGTTGTGGCACACCATGAGGACCTTATGCCGGTATCTCCTCCAGTGCAGCTTATGAAAACATGCCACCGGGGTTGGTTTTATAAATATGGCATTTGGCCCAAATACTATATTTTTCAATGTATTTATTCCAGGAAACTTGCATAATAAGTCTGGCCCAAAATATTTACTTCTTCTTGCCTTAAGGAGCCACAACAGTTCTACAGTTGCAAAATATTTGCTTCTTCTTGCTTTTAGGGACCTCTACGCTTCTACAAATGCAAAATATTTACTTCTTTTTGCCTTTAGGAGCCACCACACTTCCACAAATGCAAAATATGTGCTTCTTTTTGCCTTTAGGATCATCCACACTTCTAGAAATGCTAAATATTTGCTTCTTCTTGCCTTTAAGAGGGCTGTACATTTATACAAATTAACAATATTTGCTTGCCTTTAGGAACTACCACATTTCCAACAAATGTAAAATATTTGCTTCTTCTTGACTTTAGTAGCATCCACACTTCTACAAATGCAAAATATTTGATTCTTCTGGCCTTTAGGGTCCAACACACTTCAACAAATGCAAGATATTTGCTTCGTCTTGCCTTTAGGAGCCTCCACACTTCTACCAATGCTAAATATTTGCTTCTTCTTGCCTTTATTAGCCTCCACACTTCAACATTTCTTGCCTTAAGGAGGCTCTTTTATAGACAAAAAATATTTGCTTCTTGCTTTTAGGAGCCACCACGTTTCCACAAGTACAAAATGTTTGCTTCCTCTTGCCTTTACTAGCCTCCACACTTCAACAAATGCTAAATATTTGCTTCTTGCCTTTAGGCGCCACCACACTTCTATAAATGTTGACTAATGTTCAGCCCATTTTTTAACGTCCTGCACACTTTTTAATATTTCAGCTTTCCTGAAAGTGGTGACCAAAACAATGTCTGCTGTTGTCAAAACAACTGATTTTCCTTTACTGGGTTTCAAACATGACCATATAATCTCTTGCCAAGGTCATAATGGTGCCACAGAGATAACATTGAACAGGTTTAGGCCCCTGGGGTACCAGGATAATGACCTCTATTATAATCGACCATTGCCAATCACTCTCCTTGGATTGGGCTGTCATTTTCATTGTATTGTTCTTTTCAATGTGAGTAGGGCTGAGTTTTTAATGACAAGATAAGAAGAACAAAGCAAATGTCTTTGAAGTTCAGGAGAACAAAAGAAAATAACTGAACTGGTGAAAACTCAAGTTTGCCTAGAACAATATAGTGACAGGATTTTGAGTCTTGGGAATTCTCAGAACATAGGGAGAACAGCATTTTTTTTTACACAGAATTATGTGGTTCATCTGTTTAAACTCTAGTAAATGTTAGTGAGTTGGAACTTCCTGTGTCGCATAATAATCAGTGTGCCTTAAAGAGCACGTTTTAGGAGTCATTATTTTAAGCAGCAGGATCAATACTATGAGGCAGTATTCCTGGTTTAACAGAGTAGACCCTTCTGATTAAAATTATACCTATCTTATGAAAATTCTTGCTATACTCAAGGAAAAAATACTTGTATTCTTTATGCTAATTAGGGTTTCAGAGCACTGAGGGTGGGGCCTAGCCCTTCCATGTACCTTATCTTCTTAGCTTTCCAGCACTGACCATAACATGATATATTTAGAATTGTTTTTGTGAATTTCTACATCTGCTATGAGCAGTCATACATTTATTTTGTGCCTTTTTAAGTTTAAAAGTTCATATTAGTGCAAACTTGTAGCAATTTTAGATGTAACTTTTTAGACTTCTTGGCCTTCATCACATCTGCATTTGGCTTTCTGTTCCTCTGATCCATCACAATAACAGAAAAATTGAAACAATGTATTCATCTTATACCTCTTTTGCATGAATGGGTATTTTAGGCCACTGTTTCCAACCTTTGTAAACGTAACCCAAGGGGTTTATGCCACAGGGTAAGTGGGCTACTCGGGATTGCCCTAGAATCTAGCAATGTTTCATTGCTGGGGCCTCTCCACATTCAACAGTATCACTGTCCTCAGGCTGAGAATGGAGCCTATGACAAAAGTGTGAGAATAGCCTTATTTTGTTAACATTTATCACTATTTGTCTCCTTGGGGGTTACTCAGGTTAAATTTGTCACTGTGGAGCACCTGATCCATTTGACCACGACGCCCCCCCCCCCGCCATATTGCTTGAACGTGTGGCGGGAAATCTTACGTGGCCCAAAATGATGTCATCATGCCGGCCAGCGTGGTAATATCATATGTCACTGCACACGGGATTACGGCTAAGATCTTTAAGAAAGACGGCGGTGGGCAGCCTGTTGAGAGCAAATGGAGTAGGTAAGTATTATTATTATTTTTGGGTTTTTTTTTTTTACACTATTTCAGGTTAAATCTACCGCGAAGCACGAGGAAGTTCGGCTTTGTGGAGAATCAAATTTATCCTATTTGTGGACTTCGATTAGCTCATCTCTAATTATACCAGTTATATCTTACATTTGCTTGCTCTCTTTTAAGGTCAGGAGGAATCTTTTTGTTCATGCAGTTTAATAATTGTTTACCTTCTAATAAGAAAATGGTTTAATTGTTTTTAATCTTCTTTATATTAAATGAAAGTAACTGATACAGGAAAGATTGAGAGCTTCCGTAATAATAACAGTTATCCCAAATGCTCGTATCTATTTACGTTGTATTAACTGCTTGATGTTTTCTATTGAGTGCTAGAAAAATGCATTTGCAGCTTGTGGAGAAAATAACGTTGACACACATGAAAAGGAGCACTTTATTTACCAACTAATCAATAAAGGATGAGTTATATGTGACATTGTTTCAGACAAAGCCTGAAGAAATGGTGAGAGACAAATGTAGAACACTGCATGAAATGGTGGGAACCCAAGCTTTGTGAAATGCCTCATGTTTGCCACCGGCAGTATGATTGACAATAGGGAACTGAGCGTAAAGAGATATTGATTGAAAAGGAAAGACGCTCAGTGATCCCTTGAAGGCACATAGCACACAATCTTCCAACTACAATAATGCATCTCTCTGCCCTTAAGTATATTTCAGGAGATTTTTATTTCCTTTATCGACAGTCTGCTCAAGTGAAACTTAAGTGATGCACTTGGATATTGAACAAGTAAATCCCAAGGAAAATGCATTTGCTTTATTGACTCAGCATCATACAAAACGAAGAGCTGAATAAATATGTAACAAATAATACAGCAAATAAAGTGATCTGTGGAAGAATATTAATTGTTAGCTGTGGAAATGGAGCATATATACGGCACATGGGGCTTGCAGAGATTTCAGTCAATAAATCCAATACTATAATATTCAATTGTGATGCCCCTTTCTCCTACTTTTTTCTATCTAAAGTTCCAATTTACACCTAATGCTGCTAAAATTATTACTGTAAAAATGTCTGACACTTGTCTTCTATTACTAGAACTGAATTATCAAATTTTACTTGATTATTTTTAATAGAACAGCACAGGTTAAATTAATATACTGTATTATGCCTAGTGCAGACCCTGATGGGGTGGTCATAGTAGACTAGGGCCACGTGATGACTTTGGTTGCACCATCCATACTTGGGCATCATAGATGTGACCTTGGTGCAACTTTGATTCAGAGTCGCACATCTTTTCCCTCTCAAGTTTTTTAGTTGCAAAGTATGCAACTTTTGGGCCATGACAAGTTGCAGAAACTCATACAACAAATTGTGCAACTCAAGGCTTTTCTACAGGAACATTTTAGGATTTTGATGGTCAGCATGAAACAGGAACATTCTCCCTGTGTAACACAGCAGGTGTGGACCCATTGTGCCACTGAAGGGATTTGCCTTGAGACTACTCCTGATGGTGTTGTCAAGGTGGACCCTGTTTTTACCCTTTCACCCCCATACAGGAGTGGAATTTGCTGTAGGGGCCACCAAGCTGCTAACTAGAAATAGTCTCTGCTCATAGGCTGTTGACCCAGGCAGGTGAAGAGACTCAGGTGTGTGGAACCAAGGGAGCAGGCGAAAGCTTAGTTAGGGGACAAGGTGAGGTCAGGACACGCAGAGTTTGTTCAATAAGGTATTCAGGTAATAGGCAGCAAAAGGTCAACCCGGTAAACAGAGGTTGGGCACATGAAGTCAGAACAATTCAAT
Organism: Rhinella marina; assembly: GCA_900303285.1. NCBI lineage: Eukaryota > Metazoa > Chordata > Amphibia > Anura > Bufonidae > Rhinella > Rhinella marina. Next base: position 29,342 of record ONZH01000610.1, on the reverse strand, counting down.
AGCACACCTTTGCAGGACTAGACAAGCTAGAAACCTAAAGCTCAGGCATCTCCCCAAGAGGCAGGTGCCCCATAGAATACTGTCATGGAATAAGATTAGCTCGTACTGTACTTGGGCTGGCCCTTTAACAGCCTAGGAAAGCATGTGTACCCTAAGGGTACAAGCACCAATCTGCCTATGCACCTAGTTGTCTAGTTACAACATAGTGAATCGGTTTTGCAATTTGAATCGGTTCTTGCAATTTTGACAATGGAAACAACTTGATATCGTTACTAGCTGAGGGTTCTGGATTTATTATGGGACTATTGGTAATGGACACCATCTGAATTTATGAACCATTAGGCAACAAAGTCAACACTGTGTTTATTATTTAATTATGATTCTAAATACCCAGTATTTTATAAGGCAGATATCGTCACCTTACAGCAGGTTTCCATATTTTTTCTTAAGTTCCAAACCAGCCTGCATCTCCATTCCAGCTTTCTGAGTCTCTTCGCTTGTCTTTTGTCCCCATCTGTAAACTTCTGGATGGAGGGGGCCACTTGTGTCAAGTGGCATGTCACTGTTGGGTCATGTGCTGCATGGGGAGACATTACCGCTGAGGCCTGCCATTGGCTGCAGTAATTCACAAAACCCTGTCCATCCGGAAATTTACAGATGGAGATATGGAATAGGTGAGTATGGATTTTTCCATAGGCTAGGTTGGAATTTTTTTTTAAAGCAGAAAACCCCTTTAAACACTATGTGTCATTATAGGAAGCAGTATAGTGGTAGTGCTTAGCTTTAATAACAGTACTGTAGCCCGTTAAGTGCCCAATGACAGACTTTTAGCGCTGTTATTGCTGATAACTGGTTCATGTCTGTTTGGCTGTAGCAGTTTTCAGAAATATTGGTTATATCTTTTCCAGACACACAGTACTTTTCATTCATGGCTGCAATTTACTACCATTGCTATACCATTAAAATAACTGCAGATATATAGGACATATATTTTTGCAATAAACATAAAAAAAAACACAACAAAAAGAACCTAGAAAGTCACAATCTAGGAATGGGTTCTGACCACCTTCTTCCTCTCGTATGCAGCTGAACTAGAAGCGCCTGGAGCTCATATGAATATGTCATCACTGACAGTGCTGGATTTCAACAAAAGCATATTAGTATTTAAAAGGATACTTCAATCAGAAAGGAGTATTTTTTAAACTCAATGTTCATAGAAAACATTAGAATTTTTGCTATTTCATTTCTTAAAAATTCTGCTATTAAAAATTAAAAACAAAATATTGTTCTTCTTTAGCAGAAGTCAGAGAGATATAAAGTTCTTATAGGGACAGGAGAATTATCTCATTTTATGACACTGCTGCAAAGGGAAGAGATTATCTCCAGAATAATCCTATTATAATAGTAGGTAGAAGATTGGAATGACTGACAGAATGACAGTTATTTTGTTCTCTTGATAGGACTCGATAAACATATAGTAGGGCTACATAATGAATAGAACTTCCAAGCCAGTACAGTGCCTTGCGAAAGTATTCGGCCCCCTGGAACTTTTCAACCTTTTACCACATTTCAGGCTTCAAACAAAAAGAAATAACATTTTAAATTTTTGGTGAAGAATTAACAAGTGGGTCACATATGTGAAGTGGAACGAAATTTAATGGATCATTTAAACTTTTTTTGCAATAATAAAACTGAAAAGTGGGGCATGCAAAATTATTCGGCCCCCTTGCATTAATACTTTGTTGCGCCACCTTTTGCTGCGATTACAGCTGCAAGTCACTTGGGGTATGTCTCTATCAGTTTTGTACATCTAGAGACTGAAATTCTTGCCCATTATTCCTTGCAAAACAGCTTGAGCTCTTTGAGGTTGGATGGAGAGCGCTTGTGAACAGCAGTTTTTAGCTCTTTCCACATATTCTCAATTGGATTCAGGTCTGGACTTTGACTTGGCCATTCTAAGACCTGGATACGTTTATTTTTGAACCATTCCATTGTAGATTTTGCTTTATGTTTGGGATCATTGTCTTGTTGGAAGATAAATCTCCGTCCTAGTCTCAGGTCTTTTGCAGACTCCAACAGGTTTTCATCCAGAACGGTCCTGTATTTGGCTCCATCCATCTTCCCATCAATTTTAACCATCTTCCCTGTCCCTGCTGATGAAGAGCAGGCCCAAACCATGATGCTGCCACCACCATGTTTGACAGTGGGGATGGTGTGTTCAGGGTGATGAGCTGTGTTGCTTTTACGCCAAACATATTGTTTTGCATTGTTTCCAAAAAGTTTGATTTTGGTTTCATCTGACCAGAGCACCTTCTTCCACATGTTTGGTGTGTCTCCCAGGTGGCTTGTGGCAAACTGTAAACAAGACTTTTTATGGCTATCTTTGAGAAATGGCTTTCTTCTTGCCACTCTTCCATAAAGGTCAGATTTGTGAAGTGTTCGACTGATTGTTGTCCTATGGACAGACTCTCCCACCTCAGCTGTAGATCTCTGCAGTTCATCCAGAGTGATCATGGGCCTCTTGGCTCCATCTCTGATCAGTCTTCTCCTTGTTTGAGATGAAAGTTTAGAGGGACGGCCGGGTCTTGGTAGATTTGAAGTGGTCTGATACTCCTTACATTTCAATATGATTGCTTGCACAGTGCTCCTTGGGATGTTTAAAGCTTGGGAAATCTTTTGGTATCCAAATCCGGCTTTACACTTCTCCACAACAGTATCACGGACCTGCCTGGTGTGTTCCTTGGTCTTCATGATGCAGAACCCACAGAGCAGGTGCATTTATACGGAGACTTGATTACACACAGGTGGATTCTATTTATCTTCATCAGTCATTTAGGACAACATTGGATCATTCAGAGATCCTCAATGAACTTCTGGAGTGAGTTTTCTGAACTGAAAGTAAATGGGCCGTATAATTTTGCACGCCCCACAACTCAGTTTTATTATTACAAAAATGTTTAAATGATCCAATAAATTTTGTTCCACTTAACAATTGTGACCCACTTGTTGTTGATTCTTCACCAAAAATTTTAAATATTGTATCTTTTTGTTTGAAGCCTGAAATGTGGCAAAAGGTTGAAAAGTTCCAGGGGGACGAATACTTTCGTAAGGCACTGTATTTTATAATGAGACTAATCATCAAACCACTAAGAAACCCTGCAGCGAGGAGGAATCCTGTTATGGATTCCGTTATAATGGAATATAATTGAATTCAATGATGGAATGTAAAATGGATGCCTGTAAGATCTGTCATAAAAGAAGTCTATGGCCAAGCATAACGGATCTGTCTGGTTTCTGTAATGCAGGACAAAAAACAAAGTCCTGCATAACGGAAACCAGACGGATCTGTTATGCTTGGCCATAGACTTCTATTATGATGGATCAAAACGGAATGCCTCTTAAAGGCTTCTATTTTGTATTCCGTTGTAGAATTCCGTTATAATGGAATCCATAACAGGATTCCTCCACTGCCCCGAATGCCGAACCCAATTTGTGTCATTGGGGGTTGGAGTGCCGTTTCAGTTTTTGCCTGAGGCAGCAGAACGGCTAGGTGCACACCTGGCTGGTGGTCATAATGTGATTCAACTGTGTATAAAAACTAGGACTGTGAAGATCAGGAACAGTTGAGTCTGGCAAAATTACAGTCTGAGATGACTCTAAAATGAGCTCCAAATGAGGTTGCGTCAGAGTCTGGACCCAGGGGAAGGTGCATTGACATTCTGGTAGGTTAGACTGAACGACAAGCATTTAGATGCCTAAAGCAGTTTTGTCTGTAATGCCAGTTAGTAACCATTTTGAATTTGTCAAATGATATAATGATATGACTAGTATTGAGCAAATCGAACTTGATATAGAATTCAATCCAAATTTCAGGGAAAATTCTATTCTCCACGAAGCCAAATTTCTTTGTGCTTTGTGGTAACGAATTGATTTTCCCTGAATAGTAGTAAAAAAAAAAAATCATATTCACCTCATCCATTTGAGCGTGAAGAGCCGGCGTCCAACATCTTGATTGAAGAACAGGCACAAAATCCCGTGTGCTGTGACATATGACATCACCACGCCAGCTGACGTCATGACGTCATCACGGGCCACGCGAGATTTCGCACCGAATCTTCAATCAAGATGACGCAGCATCTGATGGGTACAAAGTGCCATCACAAAAGTTATTTAGGCAACATTGCCCCAACCCCCAAAACAGCATCACAGTTTGAACTACAACCAATACATTTTATGAACTTTACATAACTATACATGGTCTCTTTAGTGAAAACATAAGGCAAATTCCATTGCTTATTCGGTATTGGGATGAATAATGGCTACTGCAATCATTTGTCCCCATAGAGATTCATAGTTTATTTGTAGCACTTTCCTGTTTAAACAGGATGATGTGCTGCTAACAAGCAGCATAAAAAATGGATCACCCAACAAACAAGCATTTTGCTTGTTTTTTGGGTGATCAATGGCATATTTACGCCAGGCCATTATTGGAAACAATTGATCGTAGGAACATGCATTCCTGATAATTGGCCCAATGATGTACTCATGTAAATGGGCCCCCAGGTTGTCTCCACTGCTTCTGATCTGGATTATTGATAACAATGTCTGTGCTTGTATCTGAAGGTAATTAGCAGGTGATTTTCACTAATTATTAACATATAGATGTACTGTATGCGATAGTAGAGTTTTCGTTGGATCAATAAGAAAATAATTAGCAGTAACATAATCTTATTAAAGGGGTTTTCCAGTCTGTAGATATTGATGACTTACGCCCAGAATAGGTCATCAATATCAGATTGGTGGCCGTCTGACTGCCCAAACCACCTCCGATCAGCTATTTACAGCAACTGTAGGTTCTGGAAACAAAACAATAGAAAGAACCAGAAGCAGAAGGCTCCGAACACTGTGTAGTGCCCGTGCTGGGGTACTGGAGCTCAGGTCCCATTCAAGTGAATGGATAGGTCATCAATATCTACAGATTGGAAAACCCCCTTAATAAGATCATGTTACTGCTAAATATTTTCTTATTGATGCCTTTATTTCTGTATACAGTACCTAGTGAGTGATCCTTATTTATGCTTATTATACACCCTTTGTTTTACTATTCTGATATTTTTCCAACTGTTTTGTACTGGTGACCAATCCTTAGGATAGGTCATCAATATCTGATCGCTGGTGGTCCGACACCATGCACTGATCAGTTGTTTGAGGAGACCGCCCAGAGCAGCTGTTTGAAAAGAAACAATTATGGAAGATGGATCTCAGCCCTTGGTTGGAAATGTTTTCTGTGGATGGAATATAGATAAGTTGACAAAAAAAAGTTTGCAATGTGGTCTTCTAGGCTGGAGAGAGAGAACCTAACAAAAACTAGAGGCGAACGTGGAATAGCTTATGGAATAGCGTACAGTAACATTAGTATGCATCTGATGACATACTCAAATTCTCCATGTGTACTGCTTGACCTCCATAGTTTGGACAAGAAGAAGCCAAATAGCAGTGAAACTGTGGTTGGATACATGCATTGAGTGGAGGCAAGCCAAATGGAGAGCCCTATCTATAACACACAATTACAGAAGTATGAATGGCTTCAAAGAAATCATAAAGTAATAGATGCTTTTCCACTACAGTATATGTGTATGCACTGCAGTTTTCAATATAAAGTAGCCTTCACAGTTTCTTTGCTATTATTTTATCTATTGCCTACAGTATAATCTTACTATGACATACTGTATCTGTTATGCAGTATTATGATATATTTTTACATTATTTCTATATGACTAAGGTTGACAGGTAATTGTTTCTTATACATTATGACTATTACAACTCTAACAATTGGCATCTTAAGAAACCATTTAACTCTACGGCCCCCCTTCACACATGTATCAATGTCCAGCAAAAAAAGTAATAATGATATTGCCCTCCAGGTAACAAACAGAGCGTCTGGAAATATTGAGTGAGACATCAATGATGGGGCTGTCTAATAAGTTCATTTCACTCCTTGCTTCTTGACAGCTTTTCCCCAGGCCCTGTCACTCTTTCAGTAATTTAAAGTTTGCAAGGTGCTAAAGTCATTTATGGTTGTGGACTCTTTAGGCTGGGCCAAAGCAGACAGAAGAGCATACACTCAAAGATAACTCATTTCTTAAGACATCTGGGGAGAGTGATAGATATGGAACTGACTAGCTTCACACTAAAATTATGTGAACACATGTGAACATGTGAGACATATGTTTTATGAATTATGTCTATTGTAGGCACAGACCCAGAAGAAACCATCTTAAACGCTTTCAAGATTTTTGATCCTGATGGTAAAGGTCATATAAAAGCAGATTAGTAAGTATGCAATGTTTACTACATGATGCAAATGAATCAGTAACCAGTCATTCATTTTCTTTTATACTAATATAAAGTATTATGAGTAAATAACTTTATTTTGAGTATTTTATGTGGATGTTTAAATAAATTAAATAAGGCGGAAATTGAAGTGTGGACTAAGTCAGATATATGACCATTAGGGCTCACCAAAAATCCCAGCCCAGCTGCGGATGTAATGACCTGAAATAACAGCATGCTAAAGTTCCCTGGTAATGTTTGAGTCATTAGACTTGTAACAGTTGCTAATATGTAGCTGTATTAAGGCTGTCTGAATAAGACCTGAAATAGCAATGGAACTGATGTCATATAACCTAGATTATTGTGAAAAGCCACAATAATGAACCCTTTAGTTTGCAAGATCCTGACTAAGAACCAGCGCAGAAAAAGGTTAGTATATGACCTAGGCTTACGACACCTGGTGCAAATAAAAGCACTTGCATTGCTGTTATTTTTCTAATGATTATTTGAATAAAACCATTAACAGATTGTTATGTGTTTTGAATAGTGACTAAAAGCCACGTGCAAGATTCATACAGTACAGACCAAAAGTTTGGACACACCTTCTCATTCAAAGAGTTTTCTGTATTTTCATGACTATGAAAATTGTAGATTCACGCTGAAGGCATCAAAACTATGAATTAACACATGTGGAATTATATACTTAACAAAAAAGTGTGAATCAACTGAAAATATGTCTTATATTCTAGGTTCTTCAAAGTAGCCACCTTTTGCTTTGATTACTGCTTTGCACACTCTTGGCATTCTCTTGATGAGCTTCAAGAGGTAGTCACCTGAAATGGTATTCCAACAGTCTTGAAGGAGTTCCCAGAGATGCTTAGCACTTGTTGGCCCTTTTGCCTTCACTCTGCGGTCCAGCTCACCCCAAACCATCTCGATTGGGTTCAGGTCTGGTGACTGTGGAGGCCAGGTCATCTGGCGTAGCACCCCATCACTCTCCTTCTTGGTCAAATAGCCCTTACACAGCCTGGAGGTGTGTTTGGGGTCATTGTCCTGTTGATAAATAAATGATGGTCCAACTAAACGCAAACCGGATGGAATAGCATGCCGCTGCAGGATGCTGTGGTAGCCATGCTGGTTCAGTATGCCTTCAATTTTGAATAAATCCCCAACAGTGTCACCAGCAAAGCACCCCCACACCATCACACCTCCTCCTCCATGCTTCACAGTGGGAACCAGGCATGTAGAGTCCATCCGTTCACTTTTCTGCGTTGCACAAAGACACGGTGGTTGGAACCAAAGATCTCAAATTTGGACTCATCAGACCAAAGCACAGATTTCCACTGGTCTAATGTCCATTCCTTGTGTTCTTTAGCCCAAACAAGTATGTTCTGCTTGTTGCTTGTCCTTAGCAGTGGTTTCCTAGCAGCTATTTTACAATGAAGGCCTGCTGCACACATCCTCCTCTTAACAGTTGTTGTAGAGATGTGTCTGCTGCTAGAACTCTGTGTGGCATTGACCTGGTCTCTAATCTGAGCTGCTGTTAACCTGCGATTTCTGAGGCTGGTGACTCGGATGAACTTATCCTCCGCAGCAGAGGTGACTCTTGGTCTTCCTTTCCTGGGGCGGTCCTCATGTGAGCCAGTTTCTTTGTAGTGCTTGATGGTTTTTGCGACTGCACTTGGGGACACTTTCAAAGTTTTCCCAATTTTTTGGACTGATTGACCTTCATTTCTTAAAGTAATGATGGCCACTCGTTTTTCTTTACTTAGCTGCTTTTTTTTGCCATAATACAAATTCTAACAGTCTATTCAGTAGGACTATCAGCTGTGTATCCACCTGACTTCTGCCCAACACAACTCATGGTCCCAACCCCATTTATAAGGCAAGAAATACCACTTATAAAACCTGACAGGGCACACCTGTGAAGTGAAAACCATTTCAGGTGACTACCTCTTGAAGCTCATCAAGAGAATGGCAAGAGTGTGCAAAGCAGTAATCAAAGCAAAAGGTGGATACTTTGAAGAACCTAGAATATAAGACCTATTTTTAGTTGTTTCACACTTTTTTGTTAAGTATATAATTCCACATGTGTTAATTCATAGTTTTGATACCTTCGGTGTGAATCTACAATTTTCATAGTCATGAAAATACAGAAAACTCTTTGAATGAGAAGGTGTGTCCAAACTTTTGGTCTGTACTGTATTTTCTTAAAGAGAATCTGTCAGCAGTGTTGACTATGCTAAACTGTTGAATGCACTAGTTAGGACTAGGGAGAGTATTAGAAACATATCTGTTGTGAAGCTTTTATCATCAGGAGCAGTGAGACTATGAACTTTTATTCTGCCAGATTCTGCTCCATGGGTTCTCAGGAGGCAGAGCTTCTCCATGAAGTGGTCTCTGAAATGAGACCCCTCTGCTCTGAAAGACTAGTTGGATGCTCTAGCTGTCATCCAGGGCAAAGAGTGAAGCAGCTCAATGCAGAGAGCAGCAAACACTTCACAATGACGCACCATCTCCAGGTCATGTTCACACTTCTGACAATAAAAGCTCTACATATGTTAAGTTTGCCCTGATTTCCTCACCTAGTGCTATCAGTAAACAAGATAGACAAAGTAGTGTGAAGAACTGTTCCTTTAAATTCAGCACAATTCTGTTCAGTGGCATAGCTACAAATGACCGGGCCCCAATTTTTGAATGGGGCCTCCCCTCAGCAACCCCCCCTCCTGTGTAGCACTCTCAGACTAGGCCAGCCAGCAGCTCTGTCCATTTCTTACACGTGTATACTGTATGTCATGTCATTGCATGTACTGTCATTGTATATACTGTGATTGTATAATACTGTTGAGGGGACTGTGACAATAAAATTTTCAGTCTTACTCCAGTTTTGGCCCCATAGCTGCTGCTTTCCCTGCTTACATTATACCTATGCCCCTGATACTGTTCTTTACTCTTAGACAGACAAGGAAGGAATTGATTACGCACTGTATACATGAAGCATCTGCCTCTTTAAAGGGGTTTTCTAGGACTGATGTATTGATTTATATATTATAGGTCATCAATATTTGATAGGTGGATTCTGACCAGCACTCTCACTTATTAGCATAGAGGCTACGGTGCTCTTCTAGGTGCAGCTCAGTCCATTTCAAGTAAATGGGGCTCAACTGCAATACCAAGCACAGCTGGTATGCAATGTACAGTGGTGTGCTTGGTATGTTGTGTGGAGGTCGCAGTGCTCACCGTAGTGGTGCTGCCTATTCAAGCAGCTGATTGGTATGGGTGTCAGAACCCCATTGAATAGATATTGATGATCTACCTTGAGGATAAGTTATCAATATAGGAGCTCCAGAAAACCCTTTCAAAGCTAACATGTTTACTATTTGTTATGCTGGTGGCCAATATCCACCACTGCTCCGCTCCTCTGAGTGGACACGGGTGCCAAATCATAACCAGACCGTCCTCTCTTCATCTCATTGCCCAGGATCTGTTTATCCTTCACTGGCTGCAGACAGTGGGCCCAGCTGTCGGAGTCCCATATGTTCTCTTGCTGGAGGCCACAGCTTGCGCTTGTTCTCCAGGTCGCCTTAGGTGGCGCAGGCTCTCCTCAGCCATTAAAGGGCTCATTTTTCTCAACCAATGGTATCGCACTGGTTGGTACTTAAGGCACCTTCCCCTAGTGGAGGGTGCCAGAGCTTTAGGTATTCTAGCTTGCTAGCTCTAGTGAAGGTATTCTTTTCTGTTTGTCTGCCTGTTTACCAACTCGGACCCTCCACTGCCTGTGTTGACTACTGCCTGTTTACGGTATTGACCCTTAGCTGCCTGTCTTGACTTTGGACTTGTTTCATGAATAAGCAAAACTCTGCTTGCCCTGACCTCTCTCTGTTTCCTGACCATAAGCATTGCCTATTCTCTTGGTGCTTCGTACCGATGTCTTTGACCCTCATAGGTCAGCTGTCAACTAGACAGAGACTATTCCAAGAGGTAGTGATCTGGTGTCTCCCCTGCATTAAAGACCAGATTTCTGTATAGCAGTTAAAGGGTGAAAACCAGGAGACTGCCAGGATAAGGACCTTAGGTCTAGACCGAAGTCAAACCGCTTAGTTGGCGCAGTGGTTCCACACTAACTGTCCGTTACACAATTGTACTGAAATGCCATGTTTTTTTTTTCAGATTTCTGGTAATCTGATTTGTCTTTTTTATGTTCTAGTATCAGAGAAATGCTCACAACTCAAGCGGATAGATTTAGCCAGGAAGAGGTATGACTCTTTATCTTTTTTGTTTTATCTGTCTTTTTTTGTTTTATATGGCATATTAACGGATCTACCACTTGATGTAAAATAGGCCATAAATCATCTACTTTGACACCATAGATCTCTTGTTTACAAAAAGAACATTTCTATTCAAAACACTTCTAAATATACTATATAATAGTACTACAAGAGAGACTATGTGGTGCCCTAATAATTATACCACCAATCTATAATGAATTACAAAATCTTTATTGATGTAAAATACATAAAAAATGGAGGAATCCACAGTAGGGGGAGGTAGCAAGTAAAAACATACAACCCCAAGTGTGGGGAACATGCACATGCACTAATAATTATACTGTAATGAAGGACATACATAAATACCATGGTATATATAAATATAAAATAACCTAACCACAACTACCAATAGTAAATAACACAAGTGACCAAACAGTCTACCATATGCAATGGTACAGGGCAGGAAATTAACAGTACATCAAACACCCAAGGTATACCAACATCAAACAATTCATCATCACCAGTCCTTCATCTGCATGGCAGCCCCACACTCACCCGACGCGTTTCACCGGTATGGCTTCGTCAGGGGTGAAAAAGCATCTCGATGTCCTTCATTACAGTATAATTATTAGTGCATGTGCATGTTCCCCACACTTGGGGTTGTATGTTTTTACTTGCTACCTCCCCCTACTGTGGATTCCTCCATTTTTTATGTATTTTACATCAATAAAGATTTTGTAATTCATTATAGATTGGTGGTATAATTATTAGGGCACCACATAGTCTCTCTTGTAGGTTTTGAATGTAATGGTATGTGATTTTTGCCCAGTTATAGGCCTAGTGGTTCTATGTTTATATATAATAGTACTGTATAATAAACTATAGAGTATACTATAATATATTTTATAACAGAGGGCAGATTTACTAATCCAAAGGATAGATCATCATTATTAAAAAGGTACAGAACCACTTTAAGCCACATGCCCTTTCCACTAAGCTAAACTCAAAACTTGAGAGAAGGGCACAGTGGTTTGATTTCTAGATTGGTAAAAAACTTGATGCAGCATGAAGTGCTAGTAATGTGCCAAATTTTGGCCCATTTTATGGAAAGGTCCAAGTGTAATTTTGCCCAAATAAATTTGAAATGCTGTCAAAACCCAAAACCAAGTGGATTACCTTGACAAGAGTTTTTATAACACAAAGTTAAAAAGGGGTTTCCAGGAGTTAGATATTGATGGCCTATCCTCAGGACAGACACCCAGTACCCTCAATGATTAGCTGTTTAGGGTAGCTGCCGGCACTAGAAACTATACATTGAATGGAAGGCTCTGTCCACTGTGTTGGGTTTGGTGTGTATGTGCTGCGGCTCGACTTTATTCACTTGAATGGGAGCTGCCCGTACCCTGGCACGTCCACTACATTATGGACAGGGCCATAGTTTCCAAGGTAGGCATTGTGCCGCATCTTCCCTTTATCACATTCTAAAACAACATCAATGTTAATCTTAATATATCTTCTGCCCCCATGTGCAGTAAACATGTGCATAGTTTATCCTCCTTACATCCTCCTTACATTACAAAACAAGAGTCCCACATAGACAATACCTCTATTGTGCAAGATATTGCCCCCAAACTCAATAGTGTCAAACAGATAGTTCCCTTTTATTATGCCCTAGATGTTATCTGTGGCCCAGATCATAATACTGCACCATACAGTAAAAGTTCCCCCCTTTGTGGCCCACAAAGTAATAGTGTCACCTTTTGTACTCCACACAGTAATAGTGATTTTTTTCAGTGCCTTTTAGGGTACCTGCACACGGTGCAGATTTGTGTGCAGAAACTGTGAAAGAAACCTGCGCCAAAACTGCACAAAACCCCCCCCACATAAATCCGCATCACGGTTTTGGTGCAACTTTTGCACCACGGTTTTGGTGCAGTTTTTGAGCAGTTTTTGGTGGGGATTTGATACGGTTTTCTGTAGAAATCATCCTTCCATTGAAAAGTGTGAAATCCACACACACAAAAAAACCCAACAACAATTGACATGCTGCAGATTTTAAAATCCGCACATCAGGTCAATTTCTACATTTCTAAGAAAAAAGCAAAGGGGGAGATTTATCAAAATTGGTGGAATGTTATTGGTTGCTATGGGCAACTAAACAAGTTTTCCTTTACTCCAGTTTTGGTAAATCTCTGCTAAAGTGTACATGAGATTTGTCTAATCTCATGCACTTTGCTAGTACTGTATTACCCTGTGGTTTTTGCAAACAAAATTCGAGCGGAAGCACCATGTGTAATCCACAACGTGTGCAGCCACCCTTGGTGCCAAACACAGTTATAACATAGCTGACCTGGCCTATGGCTTAGAAAATGTCAGGGTTAGGAGCTTATGGATCTTTGCTTTGCCATAGGTTTCAACTGTATCCATATTATTCTCCAGCATCTGGGACACCAGTGCCCTTTCCTATTGCTCAGTTTTCTCCCCACAATGCCAGTCCTGCTATTTGGCATTTCTCTCTTAAAGGGAACCTGTCAGCTCCGAAACACCCCCTGAGCTAGAGTAAGCGGTGTATAGTGTAAGTGATGCTGAATCCGAATATGTAAGTTTTATCTTCATACTCACTTCCATTCTGATGCTGTGCTCCCACAAACCTGCAGTAAAATGCACTCACTGGACTCCGGTGCTCACTCACATAATGGAGAGGACTCAAAGAAGAGTCCTGTCAATGTATTTTACTGCTGGTTTGTGGGAGCACAGCGTCAGAATGGAAGTGAGTATGAAGATAAAACTTACATATTCGGATTCAGCACCAGTTACACTATACAACGCTTACTCTAGTTCAGGGGGTGTTTCGGAGCTGACAGGTTCCCTTTAAGCACTTAGCACCCAAGGCATATGTTTCACCAGCCTATTGCTAGGTATGCCCCTGTTACAAACAGGCAAGCAATGCACTACATATACATTAGCCATGATTTAAAACACATTGTTTTTTTATGAAGATGCAGGACACTTATGATGATGAGTAGAATTCTTCTAGCAGGGGAGACAGTAAACTTTGATTGCATGGACAATTAAACTGGTGCCAGAGAGATATTTCTTTGAACAATGGAACACAAGCAATATTTGCCAACTTCACACATGTGTCCCAAATGGGATCGGATTGCACAACTGAAGTTGCAGAAATCACGAAAACCAGATATTACTGAGACAAAGATTTTACTGGGTTTTAACATAACCTTATTTCACATTTATCTTCTAGATCACCCAGATGTTTAAATCATTCCGTCCAGATGTTGCTGGTAACCTGGATTACAAGAATCTATGTTATGTTATCACCCATGGTGAAGAGAAAGACCAGGATTAATAAGGAGATCTAGAACAACATGTCATCATGGAGACCAGATTTATTGTGATGATCAAAGTGCCTCTACAGTTGTCTAAATAATAAAAAGAAATATTCACTTCCAGCAGTTGTTTCGTATCTGTGCTCATGGTTTCTGCCCGTCAGATCAACATCAAAGCTGGCCATACGTTTCAGACAATGATCGGCTTCACTGCAGCTGATAAGTCATCTGAGGGATCGTTTGTATATCCAATACCACCAGCAACATACCAGACTAAGCTGGCCGACCAGGGAGTCAGTTTTAAAAAAGCTGACTCCCTGGTCCTTGAGCACAGTGGCAAATGATAGGCCGAACAAAAGTTTTCTAGCATGGCTGATTTTATTTTTGGCAGACAAGAGTCTGCCATCGGCCATCAGATGACAGTCAGCTGAAAACATCCAAAATCGTCCATTCCAGCTTTTATCTCAAGTATGGCTAGCATAGCAGGCAATGTAAAACACTATTGTTTACTTGCAAATTGCAAATTTTCTTTACCCATTTTAGTGGAGTATATGAAAGAAGGACATGTATCCTTACCAGTGCATGCTGTAGTCTCAGGTCTCCAGATGTGGGGAGTTATAGCTGCCTTCATTGACTTTATTGCCACAGAAATACTTCCTGGATTAGCAAGGTAAATAAAGGTTGCGGTTTTCCATAAATTGGGTCATTTTTGGCACTCTGAGCATAGGGTAATTAGCTTCAACATTGCCATAGTTTTATTCCAAGTATGAAAATAGCATCTTATTGCTAACCGGACAAGTTCTCCAATGGTATTCTGCTGCATTAATAGCTTAATAAATTCTGCTCTATCTATATAGAATGGGTCGTCCAGCCTTTAGTAAGTGATAGCCTATCTTCAAGATGGACCATCACTAGCTGATCGGTGGGGGTCTGACACCCTGCACCCCCCGCCAATCAACTGTTCAGTGTTGCTGCTTCAATGGTGTCAGATCTAGACATCACTGTTAACCTTGTAGTAGAGAAAGCTCGCCACTACAATGCTACTCCCATTGAAGTCAATAGGAGCAGAGCTGTAATAGCAAGCTCCCTCCATTACAGTGTTGACAGTGCTATGTACTTCTGGCGCTAACTTCTGGTGATGGAGCTACACCGGACAGAGGGTGTGAGGTGCCAGACTCACAATGATGAGCTACCTATGGTCTATCTTAAGAGTAGTCCATCACTTACTAAAGGTTGGACAACCCCTTTAAGCTTCACTTTTCTCAACAACTTCATTAATCTATAGGCTCTAGTGCCAGACAACATGTGGTCAAAATGTACACGATTTATGGCATTAAATGTCATTAGAGCGATTCAGAAAAACAATAATGTCTGTTTTGCTGCTGTACCTGGTTTATATGACATTGGTTGCCCTGTGTAGCATATTGGCCTAGACATAATTTGGCAGATGTGACTTTTAGGCTGGAGCTTCACAGCAGTCTTGACCTTGAAACTCGTTGAATGACCACAGATTGCTGTGTAGCAGTGCAGCCATTGAACTGAATGGGGTTGCAGCTACTCAGCAATCTTTGGTTGCGTGCCCAAGATCACTGTGTATCTTCAGCCTTATATGAGTGTTTGTATGGGTTTTCTCTGAGTTCCTTGATTTCTGCCCTTAAAGAGTCACTGTACTTTTACACAATTTCATTTCATTTAATACAGAATGGTGTAACTAGCAAATTTCTAAATCACTTCATTTAAAAAATAGGCCTGCATTCACCTGAAAAAAGCTGTAAAGTCAACAATGATAGGGGTCTCACTTTCACTGCCTGCCTGTTGTCAGGCAAGATCTGTCCCTGCTAACAGAGATACAGAAGACGGCAAGGAGGAAGTGGGGGCGTGTAAGGGCTAGCTGAGTTTCTGAACACGGCACGGCTTCTGAACATCACTGTTTGTCTGTAAGTGTGATCCCCCAGAGTTGAATAAAAATATAGTGGGAAGTAAGGGAAAGGACATCACAGCAGTACAGTGCTGGCAGATTTCACAGAAGGGATACACCCCCTGCTTCTGAGTGAAATGCATCTAGCTGTGCAGTCCAAACAGGGAATAATATGGCTGAAAAAACATTAGGGAGGCCCAGAAATAACTGTTCCTTCACTATGATTATACAAAGAAGCAACACCATTTTGCAAGCTTTTTTTTGAAAACTCAAGTATGCTTTAATCCTAAAATATATTGGTGCATTATAGTGGGTATCTTTGAGAAAGGGGAATTAGACTGCAAACCCCATTGGAGACAGGAACTGTAGTGTATGATGATAATCTTTGTATAGCATTAGAGAATATGTTGGTGGAATGTAAAATAGACAAGTGAACACAAAATATTATCCACATATGATTTTCAAAGCAGAATACCATGGCTGCATACAACATCAACAGATCTGGATTATGGAGCAATGGAAGAAGGAGGCTTGGTCTATTAAATCGTGTTTATTTTAACATCATGTAGATGAGATACGTGTGTATCCTCTAGAGAGAGGGCACCAGGATGCAATATTGGAAGAAACAAAGCCAGCAGAGGCAATGTGATGGTCTGTGCAATTGTTCCTCTGGCATATATTGATTCTGGCAATCACATGGATATTACTTTGACATACTTAAACAAGTACCAACCTTATTAACAGCTTTATTCCCTAATGGCAGTGGTCTCTTTCACCAGGATAATGAACATTGTAAAAATTGTTTGGGAATGGATTGAAGAACAAGAGTTCAAAGTGTTGATTGCCTCAAACTTCCCCAAATCACAATCCAATCAAGCATCTATGAGATGTGCTGTAAAATAAAATTCAATCCATAGAGGCACAACCTCATAACTTTTAAAACATGAATGGGGTTTTCTCACTTCAGCAAATGGCATTTATTATGTAGACAATGTTAATACAAGACATTTACTAATGTATTGTGATTGTCCATATTGCCTCTTTTGCTGGCTGGATTCATTTTTCTATCACATTATACACTGCTCGTTTACAGGGGTTATGACCATCCCATCCTGCAATCCATCAGCGGTAGTCGTGCTTGCACACTGTAGGAAAAAGAGCTGGCCTCTCTGGTTGCTGATACAGCGGGTATGAGCATAGGACGGTGCTTTGTCCTTAAGTGTGCAAGCACCGCCACTGCTGCTGGATTACAGGGGGGTCATAAACCCTGGATACAAGCAGTGTATAATGGGTTGGAAAAATGAATAAAGCCAGCAAAGGAGGTAATATGGACAATCCCAATACATTAGTAAGTGCCTTGTATTAACTTTATCTACATGTTAAATACCATTTGCTGAAGTGAGGCAACATCTTTAAAGGATTGTTCAGAATAACAATAAACATGGTTCCTTTCTTCCAAAAACAGTGCCAACCCTGTACACAAGTCAGGGTGGATTGGCCATAGACCTTACAGGGAAATTTCCCGGTGGCCAAATGCCCAGAGTTCCACTCAAGCACCCCTCTCTGCCTAGTTGCCATTTTCTCTATGATTTTAACTGCTTTGGCTCAATTCTAACCCATTAAGCCCCCTGCTCCATATCTTAATCAGAGAGAACTGGAGGAGGGGGAGGGCAGAAAATGGCATCTATTGATGACCACCACAGAAGGATAGATTTTGGGGCAATATATTGTGCTGCTCTGTGGTATATGGTTCTAGTGGGACAGTATTTTGTGCTATGGTATTGTTGACCCTGCCTACCGTGTTTCCCCGAAAATAAGACAGGGTCTTATTTCTTTTTTTTTTCTCCAGAAAAGGGGTTAGGGCTTATTATTGGGGTAGGTCTTATTTTTGCCCCCACTGAACATATATGTCATTTTTGCCCCCGGACCCCTGTGCACACACAGACAAAAAATATGCTTACCTACACTCCGCTCCGGACTTCTTCTTCCCAATCCTGTCATCCGGCGTGTGCTGTGTCATCCCGTCAACCAGCGTGATCCCGCGAGACCCGGCGCTGAGGTCACGTCTCGCGGGATCATCACAGGGGAGACATCTTGCAGCGCAAGATAGGGTATGGGTATAGGTGTGTATATAGGTACCTAATTGCGCAGCGCTGCGTAGGTAGCGTCACCAGCAGAGAGGCCCTGACTGGCCATTAAAATCAACCCGCCGGAACTGTAACCCTATTCTCAGTGTATCCTCAATGTACCTAGGGCTTATTTTTGGAGTAGGGCTTATATTTTAAGCCTACTCCAAAAACAGGGCAAAATAGCACTAGGGCTTATTATCGGGATAGGTCTTATTATCGGGATAGGTCTTATTTTTGGGGAAACAGGGTATTTGTGTAGCCCTGCCTTCTGTCAATTTGGACCTGCCTACAACATGGGGCCACTTTAATTTCCCAGTCCGCCCCTGCCACAAGTTGTGTGTGTTATTGGAACTAACCTCGATCCACTTCAATGGATCTGCAATTCCAGACACATCTTATGGACAGATCTTGCTCCACTGTGTAAGAAAGCTGCCATAGTTAGCTAAACCTAGAAAACCCCTTTAAAGTATCTGCTGCTATAAGTCTTGGTGACAGATACCACAAGACACATTCAGAGTCCATGCCTTGACAGGTCACAATTGCTGGTGGCAAAAGTGGGACCTACATAACATTCGGCAGATAGTTTATGCTATCTCTGCATATGATGTTAAGTAGCCTCAAAAGTTAAAGTTCTGGAACGTGTTGCATCTTAAAGACATTGGAAGTACTAACATTTTCTTTGTCTAATTAAACTTATTAGTGCATCCTCACCACACATATTATAGTAATTACAGTAGATTTCACCATTTTTATTAGACATTTCTTTATTGGACAATCATGTAGCAGAGATTCTATAACAATTCCTTAAAACATTTATGATCAGAAGTAAAGATATTTTGGGAGAGAGCTATCAAAACACTTGTACTCCCTGTGTCTGAAGTATTCTTGGACTCTCTTAATACTGTGCAGTGTACATATATCAGTGTGCATCTGTCAAAGTAGTCCACAAATTACTAGCACAAAAACCAAAACAGAAATTGTGCAGTAGAGAACCCATGTTTTTGTAGAGTTCAGATTTATTGTTTGTTATGATCATATCTCCAAAGGAAATAAATCTACCTAAAACCCTGAAGAATTCATTTGTAGGAGTAATTTAATACAAATATGGGGATGTACAGATAGCAGCACGTAACTTATGTCTCACCAATCAGTATATAAAACATGGTAAAAAAAAGCAGCCTATACCCGGGGAAAAAAAGTCACTTTTGGTTGAGAACATCTTTCTGGTATCCTCAAAGAGAAAAATCTCATTACTACAAAGGAAGGCTGATTTAAAATAACCCAGAACCTGTGCATTCCAATCTGAACATCCACAGAATATGCTATAAATGTCCAATAGGTGCTGGTTTTAGCCACACCTATCTTGAAAAACTGGGCTCCATCAGGGCCATATTTAGAGTTCATGCTGCCCTAGGCACTTTTAGGATAATGTTTACATGCTGAATTTTTGGCAAGGGTTTCAGCATGGATTTGGCACCGAAAATCATGCCTAATCTGTGATGAGACTGCCTCCCATTGTTTTCATTAGAGGACGTGCTGCAGTTCATACAGCTGAGGATTTTTCATGTGCGGTTCGCGGTATCTGTGCAGATCGCTCCAAGAATGTACATGCACATTTTTTGGAGCTGTTACTGCACAGATACCTTGGGAAGCTGCGCTGGGACTGCACCATTTGAAATGAAAAACTACTGCAGTAAGTACAGTGGTTATTCCATGGGATACGCGGTGAATTATGACATGGATAAAGTCAAACAGGTGAACATACCTTTAGGGTGACATCCAACATAGCGGCCATTTCACAACTGTGAGATGGTGAACCACAGCCCAAATGCATTTGAGATTTGGCCAAAAGCTGTGGTTCTATGCAGTGTACTAAGTGCTCACTCACTGCTGTTTGGTAAAACTCACATGATTTTTCTGAAAAAGGAGTTAAAAAATATTTCATTAACAACCAGCATAGCACTGCTGCCTGAGTGGCTTATGTTCCCTATTTGTGAGTCAGGCTAAGGCTAGTGTCACACTAGTGCATGGGTGGCCAACCTGTGGCTCTTGAGCCGCATGTGGCTCTTTGCCTCTTCAAGTGTGGCTCTATTGGTGGAGCCGGGAAGCAGTCAGGCCAGCAGACTCTCCACCCCTTGCTCAGATCTCTTTTCCTGATCAGGCACTGTTGCTACTCTGCAGCTCCAGCTTGCTCTCCACTACGTCCTGATGCACACAGTGTCAGATCGCAGTACGTGGAGACGCGCACTATGACCTGACGTTGTGTGCATCAGGTCACAGTGGAGAGCGTGTCAGAGCTGCAGAGTAGCAAGTGCCCGATGAGGCGCCCGCTGCCCGATCAGGAGAAGAAGGTGATTTTTTATTTTTATTTTTTTTATTATAGAACTGTGCGTGGGGGATCTGATCTAAGCATGGGGGATCTGATCTGAGCATGGGGGGAGGATCCTGATCTGAGCATGGGGGTGTCTGATCTGAGGATGAGGGTGCCTGATCTGAGCAATGGGGGTCTGATCTGAGTATGAGGGTCAGATCTGAGCATGGGGGGTTTGGTCTGAGCATGGGGGTCTGGTCTGAGCATGAGGGGATCTGGTCTGAGCATGGAGGAGTCTGGTCTGAGCATGGGGGGGGTCTGATCTGAGCATAGGGGGGTCTGATCTGATCATAGGAAGAGATCTGGGCATGGGAGGAGATCTAAACATGGGGGGGGGGGATTTGAGCACTGAAGATCTGACACTGGGAGTCTGATTTGTGTTGTCTGATCTGTGCATTGGGGGTTTTATTTTAGGGGTCTGATTTGGAAGTCTGATGAGGATTTGGGGATCTTATTTTAGGTCAGATGAGGATTGGGGGTCTGATTTAGGAGTCTGATCTGAGGTCTGATGAAAAATATTTGTTTTCTTATTTTTCTCTGCTACAACCTAGGTGCATCTTATAGAGTGAAAATATGGTCACTCTTATGTAAATGTATAGATTGTGGCTCCTGGTAGTCATACTTTTTTTTTCTGGCTCTTTGTTTCTGTAAGGTATGCCACCCCTGTGCTTACATCGTATGGCAGGAGGCACAGCCTACCAGAGATGATCTTATCCGTCATACTACCTTTCCTCACCGGAGCCTATTCACTATAATGGAACCTGGCTTGTTTTCAGCATTAGTGCCAAGATTTGACTGGACTAAAACCTCTGCTTGCATTGGTATTTGTCTGGCCATATCTCAGCGCTTAAGCAGGAAACAGACTGGTTCCCGGCCAGGTCCCATTATAGTCAAGTGCTCCGGCAGTTTACGTCTTTGCCAGATGCGATAATCTCCGGCAGGCTGTATCATTGCCAGAACAGACTGCTGGACGATGAAAGCACTAATGTGAAACTAGCCTAAGGCTAACATTCACAAGACGGCCATTCGATGGATGTCTTTTTTAACATCCGTAACACGGCCATTTAATAACAATGGTTATCTTTGGGGTTATTCACATGGATGTTTTTTTTTATAGCCCATGAATATCGAACGTCAAAAATATGACATATTCTATTTTGGCAGATTGATAGCCCCCATACAATATAAGGGGACCGTTTTGCTGTCTTTTTAGTGTAAATGGAGCCCATACACTTTGCATATTGTTGACCAGATGCTCCTTAAGCCCTGCTTTCCCTCCCAAAACATGTCTCATTCAACTCCTCTATGCCGACGAATGCTCAGCTGAGAGTACATAGGTTAGACCTCTTTCACATGTCCGTGATGACGTCAGTGACGTATAGTCAATGGTTCATCTGCCAAGATGTCCAAAAACAATCCATGTTTGGTCCACATTTTTTACCCTCCGTGTTTCGTCTGTATTCTATGGACAATGCTAGGCTGAAAATGAGTTTCCAGAGCACGTTTTGATAACTTTGAAAACCCTGGACCAAACTCGGATGGCATCTGTGTTGTATCTGTGCATGCATAACATGCATGAGAGTTCCATAATCACAGACACAACTAGTTCAATCTTTTAATACACGCATTAAAGGGGTTCTCTGGGAAATAGCAAAAATGAAAATACATAAATATTACTTTATTATAAATATCTTCCCAAATACCTTTCATTAGTTATAATTGCTCGTTTTGTCTATGGAGCAATGATTAGGAGAAATAAAATGGCCACTGTCCTATTAGCACACACAAAACCTGTCCTACTCACACAGGAGGACAAGTTTTTTTTCACGACACTGAGCTAAAGAGCTGCCTTATCCTCCTCTGTACTCTGCTTGTCAGGAATTATGATCCTGAATACAGTTTAATATGATATTTAGCTGAATTTAAAGGACAGGACAGACAGTGGTGATGGGGAGCTGTGGTAATGGAGACTGCACACAAGTGCTGCTGCTGTTTAGCCACATCTGCTCATGAACTCTATTCCTACAGAGATTCAGCTGTATTCAGGATCATAATCCCTGACAAGCAGAGAGGAGGATCAGGCAGATCTTTACCTCGGTGTTGTGAAGTAACTTGTCCTTCTGTGTGATTAGGACAGGTTTTGTGTATACTGATAGGACGGTGGCCATTTTGTTTCTCCTAATGATTCCTTCCCAGACAAAATGAGCAGTTATAAATAATGAAAGGTATTTGGGAATATATTTATAATGAAGTAATATTTAAGTATTTTCATTTTCTTAATTCCCGGAGAACCCCTTTAAAGTCAATAGATATATATGCTTTCTGTGGAGACTACTGACAGCACACATCTGTGATTCACTGGCGTGCGAAAGAGGCCTTATTGATGGGAAACAAGAAATAAATCTGATGGCTGATCCACTGCCATGCCAGCCTTCCAACTTTTGCATGTTTTTTTTTTTTTTTTTTAAGGAAAGCCTGCTTTTTATTCTGAAAGCGAAAACATTTTTTATTATTCTGTTGAGCTGTGTGAGGCTTTTTTTGTGGGATGAGCTGTAGTTTTCATTGGTACCATTTTGTGGTACACAGTTTTTGATCATTATTCTGTTTTTAGGCAGATGGGATAAAGAGCAAACAGCAATTCTGCCACTGTTTCATGGCATTCATGAAACAGTGGGATTAATAATGAGTTCATTTTATAGTACAATTAATTATGGTTGCAGCAATACCTGTTCGCAGTCACATTGCAGAACGTCGATGGCATGACAGAGGGAGACTCCTACTTCTAACTGCTATATGCAGTGGTCTCAGTTTGGTAACTGAGGAGTTACATTGTTACGCTTGAGAACGGTCCCAGTAAGCGGACCGAAACGTCGCATGGGTGAATAAAGGACATCACTTCATTCACACTTTGGATGTGCTGCGGTTTTATTCTTTTGTATATTGTTGGATGCTGGTCACATTTAACCGCTGGCACTCCTTGCTTGCTACACATGTAGTGAGTGCGGCTTCAGCTTTTCCTTTTATATATATATATATATATATATATATATATATATATAACAGAAGGTGTTAAAAGTGTTGATATGTTGATTGGGTGAATCTTTATTTGGGGTATGCCTGTGGATGGGGGCCGGGGTACCACAATCTTGGGGAGAGGGGAAGGGGCACAGGAAGAGTCATTTACTACACGAGTGATCTTTAAATTAAAGCTTAATATTATATAAGTATTAGACCACTGTTAATTGAGAGGTGGCTATGTATGCGTCGTTCTGAAAATAGGCAAGTCATCAGCTTGGCTATTTTCTGAACTATAGAAGTGAAGAAAGAGAGCTGGACATGTGTAGCCATCTATCTATTCACAGTGGCCACAAAACAGAGCTCCATTCAAGCTGGGAATACCTCCCTAGAAATAAGGTTCCAGTTTGGCTAGACAGAATGAAAATGTTAATGGAGAAACTGAAGCAGACAACTGTAGAATGACAGTTTGACTTTGATGTGGCATATAGTGCCCAACTAATAAAATGTCTCTAAAAGTGACCGAATAACAAGTCCTGGGTACTCAGGTTATCAGTAGAGATGAGCGAGTAGTGTTCGATCGAGCCGGTATTCGATCGAATACTACGATATTCGGCACACTCGATTTCAATCGAGTATAACGGCGATGGCGCACTTAGAATTCGTTTCCCCTCCCACCTTCCCTGGCGCTCTTTTTCCACCAATCAACATGCAGGGGGGGTATGACAGGCACGCTGAGCACGCTGGCAGCGCGAAAACAGCGTCTACATGGATTGGCTGGAAAAACCATGTGACCTCGAATCATAAAAACTCAGCTCTTCCTGCTCGTACGCATATGCTGCGTGAACTTAGTCAGGGACAGAGGCTGGAGAAGGGAGAGACAGATTTTAGCTGTTGGACAGGCAGGAGCGTGATTAAAAGCCCTTATCAGGGCTACTACAGTGGACTTCAGTGATAGCTTTACTACAATATAGACTTTACAGAGAACGGCTGCTGTATTCAGGGATAGCTGCTGGAGTAGGGACAGAGAGAGGCATTAGTGGTGTATTAGGTGCTCTGCTACATACCAAACTATATTTGGCACTACTGCTGTGTACTTTGAAATATACAATATCTAGGCATTTTAATAGGCCACTGTACTGTGCGTTCTCTTGCTAAATTATCTCACATACCTGGTGTAAATACCCACCGTCTGTTCAGTTACTACACGGCTGTGTACTTTGAAATATACAATATCTAGGCATTTTAATAGGCCACTGTACTGTGCGTTCTCTTGCTAAATTATCTCACATACCTGGTGTAAATACCCACCGTCTGTTCAGTTACTACACGGCTTTGTACTTTGAAATATACAATATCTAGGCCATTTAATAGGCCACTGTACTGTGCGTTTTCTTGTTAAAGTATCTCACATACCTGGTGTACATACCCACCGTCTGTTCAGTTACTACACGGCTTTGTACTTTGAAATATACAATATCTAGGCCATTTAATAGGCCACTGTACTGTGCGTTTTCTTGTTAAAGTATCTCACATACCTGGTGTACATACCCACCGTCTGTTCAGTTACTACACGGCTTTGTACTTTGAAATATACAATATCTAGGCCATTTAATAGGCCACTGTACTGTGCGTTTTCTTGTTAAAGTATCTCACATACCTGGTGTACATACCCACCGTCTGTTCAGTTACTACACGGCTTTGTACTTTGAAATATACAATATCTAGGCCATTTAATAGGCCACTGTACTGTGCGTTTTCTTGTTAAAGTATCTCACATACCTGGTGTACATACCCACCGTCTGTTCAGTTACTACACGGCTTTGTACTTTGAAATATACAATATCTAGGCATTTTAATAGGCCACTGTACTGTGCGTTCTCTTGTTAAATTATCTCACATACCTGGTGTACATACCCACCGTCTGTTCAGTTACTACACGGCTTTGTACTTTGAAATATACAATATCTAGGCCATTTAATAGGCCACTGTACTGTGCGTTTTCTTGTTAAAGTATCTCACATACCTGGTGTACATACCCACCGTCTGTTCAGTTACTACACGGCTTTGTACTTTGAAATATACAATATCTAGGCCATTTAATAGGCCACTGTACTGTGCGTTCTCTTGTTAAATTATCTCACATACCTGGTGTACATACCCACCGTCTGTTCAGTTACTACACGGCTTTGTACTTTGAAATATACAATATCTAGGCATTTTAATAGCCCACTGTACTGTGCGTTCTCGTGCTAAATTATCTCACATACCTGGTGTAAATACCCACCGTCTGTTCAGTTACTACACGGCTTTGTACTTTGAAATATACAATATCTAGGCATTTTAATAGGCCACTGTACTGTGCGTTTTCTTGTTAAAGTATCTCACATACCTGGTGTACATACCCACCGTCTGTTCAGTTACTACACGGCTTTGTACTTTGAAATATACAATATCTAGGCCATTTAATAGGCCACTGTACTGTGCGTTTTCTTGTTAAAGTATCTCACATACCTGGTGTACATACCCACCGTCTGTTCAGTTACTACACGCTTTGTACTTTGAAATATACAATATCTAGGCCATTTAATAGGCCACTGTACTGTGCGTTCTCTTGTTAAATTATCTCACATACCTGGTGTACATACCCACCGTCTGTTCAGTTACTACACGGCTTTGTACTTTGAAATATACAATATCTAGGCATTTTAATAGCCCACTGTACTGTGCGTTCTCGTGCTAAATTATCTCACATACCTGGTGTAAATACCCACCGTCTGTTCAGTTACTACACGGCTTTGTACTTTGAAATATACAATATCTAGGCATTTTAATAGGCCACTGTACTGTGCGTTCTCTTGTTAAATTATCTCACATACCTGGTGTACATACCCACCGTCTGTTCAGTTACTACACGGCTTTGTACTTTGAAATATACAATATCTAGGCCATTTAATAGGCCACTGTACTGTACGTTCTCTTGTTAAATTATCTCACATACCTGGTGTAAATACCCACCGTCTGTTCAGTTACTACACGGCTGTGTACTTTGAAATATACAATATCTAGGCATTTTAATAGGCCACTGTACTGTGCGTTCTCTTGTTAAATTATCTCACATACCTGGTGTAAATACCCACCGTCTGTTCAGTTACTACACGGCTTTGTACTTTGAAATATACAATATCTAGGCCATTTAATAGGCCACTGTACTGTGCGTTTTCTTGTTAAAGTATCTCACATACCTGGTGTACATACCCACCGTCTGTTCAGTTACTACACGGCTTTGTACTTTGAAATATACAATATCTAGGCCATTTAATAGGCCACTGTACTGTGCGTTTTCTTGTTAAAGTATCTCACATACCTGGTGTACATACCCACCGTCTGTTCAGTTACTACACGGCTTTGTACTTTGAAATATACAATATCTAGGCCATTTAATAGGCCACTGTACTGTGCGTTTTCTTGTTAAAGTATCTCACATACCTGGTGTACATACCCACCGTCTGTTCAGTTACTACACGGCTTTGTACTTTGAAATATACAATATCTAGGCCATTTAATAGGCCACTGTACTGTGCGTTTTCTTGTTAAAGTATCTCACATACCTGGTGTACATACCCACCGTCTGTTCAGTTACTACACGGCTTTGTACTTTGAAATATACAATATCTAGGCATTTTAATAGGCCACTGTACTGTGCGTTCTCTTGTAAATTATCTCACATACCTGGTGTACATACCCACCGTCTGTTCAGTTACTACACGGCTTTGTACTTTGAAATATACAATATCTAGGCCATTTAATAGGCCACTGTACTGTACGTTCTCTTGTTAAATTATCTCACATACCTGGTGTAAATACCCACCGTCTGTTCAGTTACTACACGGCTGTGTACTTTGAAATATACAATATCTAGGCATTTTAATAGGCCACTGTACTGTGCGTTCTCTTGTTAAATTATCTCACATACCTGGTGTAAATACCCACCGTCTGTTCAGTTACTACACGGCTTTGTACTTTGAAATATACAATATCTAGGCATTTAATAGCCCACTGTACTGTGCGTTCTCGTGCTAAATTATCTCACATACCTGGTGTAAATACCCACCGTCTGTTCAGTTACTACACGGCTTTGTACTTTGAAATATACAATATCTAGGCATTTTAATAGGCCACTGTACTGTGCGTTTTCTTGTTAAAGTATCTCACATACCTGGTGTACATACCACCGTCTGTTCAGTTACTACACGGCTTTGTACTTTGAAATATACAATATCTAGGCCATTTAATAGGCCACTGTACTGTGCGTTTTCTTGTTAAAGTATCTCACATACCTGGTGTACATACCCACCGTCTGTTCAGTTACTACACGGCTTTGTACTTTGAATATACAATATCTAGGCATTTTAATAGGCCACTGTACTGTGCGTTCTCTTGTTAAATTATCTCACATACCTGGTGTAAATACCCACCGTCTGTTCAGTTACTACACGGGCTTTGTACTTTGAAATATACAATATCTAGGCCATTTAAATAGGCCACTGTACTGTGCGTTTTCTTGTTAAAGTATCTCACATACCTGGTGTACATACCCACCGTCTGTTCAGTTACTACACGGCTTTGTACTTTGAAATATACAATATCTAGGCCATTTAATAGGCCACTGTACTGTGCGTTTTCTTGTTAAAGTATCTCACATACCTGGTGTACATACCCACCGTCTGTTCAGTTACTACACGGCTTTGTACTTTGAAATATACAATATCTAGGCCATTTTAATAGGCCACTGTACTGTGCGTTTTCTTGTTAAAGTATCTCACATACCTGGTGTACATACCCACCGTCTGTTCAGTTACTACACGGCTTGTACTTTGAAATATACAATATCTAGGCCATTTAATAGGCCACTGTACTGTGCGTTTTCTTGTTAAAGTATCTCACATACCTGGTGTACATACCCACCGTCTGTTTCAGTTACTACACGGCTTTGTACTTTTGAAATATACAATATCATAGGCCATTTAATAGGCCACTGTACTGTGCGTTTTCTTGTTAAAGTATCTCACATACCTGGGTGTACATACCCACCGTCTGTTCAGTTACTACACGGCTTTGTACTTTGAAATATACAATATCTAGGCCATTTAATAGGCCACTGTACTGTGCGTTTTCTTGTTAAAGTATCTCACATACCTGGTGTACATACCCACCGTCTGTTCAGTTACTACACGGCTTTGTACTTTGAAATATACAATATCTAGGCCATTTAATAGGCCATGTACTGTGCGTTCTCGTGCTAAATTATCTCACATACCTGTTGTAAATACCCCACCGTCTGTTCAGTTACTACACGGCTTTGTTACTTTGAAAATATACAATATCTAGGCCTTTTAATAGGCCACTGTACTGTGCGTTCTCTTGCCTAAAGTATTTCACCATACCTAATTATATACCCAAATATTGTATTTGCAACAAAAAAAAAATAAAATGCGGAGGGGGGCTAGCGGAATAGGACGTGGACGTGACGAGGACCGGGGGCGCGGAAATGCTGTTGGGGGCCTTGTTGAAGCCAGTGGGTATACAATGTGTTGCTGGTGAGGATCAGCCAGGATCCGCTCATCAGAATCCCTGCTTTATGGGACAGTTAAGCAGGGGGCGGGTTACACCGCTGTTGAGGCTGAGCAGGTTGAACAGGTGGTGCAATGGATAGCCGATAGCGCTTCCACACAGTTGTCCACCAGCCAGTCATCCACACAGTCTCACTCTGACCCTCCTTCCTCCACACCTGGCCAACAGAGTCATCCCACCCTTGACCCCTCCCAGGAGCTCTTTTCGGGTCCTTTTCAGAGTGCCGGAAGAATCCAGGAGCTAGCAGAGGAATTTTGTTTGTAGTGATGCCCAAACACTGGAGTTTTCGCCATCTCCTGCTGATGTGGACCCTGAGCCAGCATCTGTTAT